>CM072674.1:2171367-2628867 GCA_036884735.1 Huso huso | reverse complement strand
CCAGCCGCATTCTCACATGGCTGTTTGAAGAGAACTAACTAGAATGCAGGAAATGTCCCAAACTCCTGCCCCAATGCACAACACAGACATGCTGTACAATAATGAGATATTTACAATGTTCATACCCTTTGTCCTGCTACAGTACTGTAGAGGTTAAACGACTCAGTAGATTGCACACTATTGCCAATAACCAGCCACACATAAGGATGTAGGATGGTAGCAGGAGCACTAGCAACCGCAATGAGCAATAGTCAGTCTTTCCATGAGGAGGACATTGATAGATGACACATGAGAAAGAAGCTAACATCAGAGCCACATGACATGACAAAGCAAGAATATGTGATAAAAACCTTGTAGAAGCATAGAGTGAGAAGATCGCAGTTCAAGAATATGACGATAGTGAAATGGAATTTTTCATAAATACTGTATCCTCACAAAGGCAAGGTGAATGGTCCTGTGGCAAAGTGGTTAACTGTGTGCAGGTGCAGGAATGCAGCAGTGATTAATGAACAGACAGACAACGATAATCCAGGCGCAATGTGTGTTTTATTTTCAAATGCAATTGTCTGATGACACAAAACGCAGTAAATAATAATAATGATAAGCAATACCTCGGCGGCTATTGCTTTATTGGTAATCCACAGTTTTGTCCCGAAATCATAATAGTCCCATTCTTAAACACCAACACGTAACATAAACACAAACACAAGTCCACAGTGCGTGCTGTAGTGATCGTGATACAGGTGCAGTGATGTCCGGGTTTGTGCTGGCCTCTAGCGACAGTGCCGGACCGTGTTAGCCGTCTACTAATAACAACAAGTAACAATTAGAAACAAAAAAACAAAACAAATACAGGTCCTTCAGGGTCTTTCTTAACCATCAACAAAGGAACAGATTACGTCGCTTTGTCCCTTTTTTGTACCGTCACACATGACCCCTTGGTAAACGATTGCAGCCGCTCCTCCAATCCGCGGCTGCCACATTGTTTCCCTTCCGGGTCGATGAGTTAGTGCACCGAAGCTCCGCCCCCTTTCTAGATGACGACTTCCTTTTAACCCTGGGAATTAATTGTCAGGCCAACCAGCCCAGGGTACTCTGTTCCCGTTACTTTGCGCCCTCACAGGTCGGGAGGGAGATTTACCATCAATAATCATTCTATTTCTGTCAAAGGTCCTCACTCATACCTGCTTGTTTAAAATGAATTCTAACAAGACTTATCTTGAAACCAGTGGTTGCTGCTATTAGTCAGGGTGACGAAGCTGTCACATTTTATTATCTTCCAATACCAGTAAAGCTGGACCTGACTTCTCTTCATAAACAACCACAGGAGCAACAAAGTCTGTTTCCGTATTTTGAAACATGTTTATTTCACCTTGCTTTCGTGGAACACAGAAAAAATATAAAAATATAAAAGCTGTAAATTACCTTTCTCTCACCTTTTATTTATCGCAAGTCGCCATGTTTATACTCCTCTGTTTAACATTTCCCTGCCTGTATGCAAACAAAACAGCTTGCACTCTCCTGGCTTTCCTCCACGCCCCCCACACCGAACTCTTCACTCCAGCTCTAATTCTTAAGATACATTTTTAAATGAATACATTGGGACAGATTTATTAAGGTCTTTACATGAAAGTGAAGTTTGCACCAAGAAAAATAAAAGTGTTTGTGCAGCATAACCAGTAACACACAATGCAGTAAAGCCTAGGAGTTGTGTGCTAATTGTTTTTTGGTGTAAAGGCCTGATACAACAGAGCTAACCCAAACTTTGTACCAGTTTAAATTAAAATATTGAATGACATTTAGATTTAAAAAGCCTAAAACACGTATATCCTTGCTAAAACAAAAGATTGAAGCTGCATTGCTTCTCAACTGTGTCTCAATTACGGTACATTCAGTTTTACTAAAATATATTCCTTTGTATCTGCTCACTGCATTCTTCCATAGAAACTTACATTTCTGTACACTGTCAAGAAGGCATTGTTTTTAATACAGTAACACAAGATTTCATGACCCCATGTCAATCAGTCAGCCGGAGGTTATGAATGACATAATCAAGAGCTTGTGTAGCTCAGGAATATATATATAAAATATCTTTACTAATTTCATGTTTTACAAGAAAATGTACGTAATGTATCGTACTTATCAAAATCTCTATAACCTTACAAGAAAAATAAATGGTGCAATTTTCATATCGTGGGGCCCTAGTTAGAGAGATGAATATGCATATGGTTTCCAGGTGCATTTAGCCCATTCCAATTTATGATAGAGTCGTAGTATATTATATGCAATGACCACTGGTGACAAGAAACATGCATTTCTATCCTTGTTACACTGCTGATGACAACCATATTATTACACCGTCTGCCAAATCTGCATTTAACATTTCAAGCATTGACTTTTTTGTGACTCGGTTAATGAAGAACATCACTGAACCATATATAATTTGTGCACACTGCAAATCCCCAGAAAGGCTGCAGCCATAATTACGTGACTCCATGTTCCAGCTATGTGGGGCATGCTGTGAATAATGTTTCTGAATTTACACGAGCAGCAGTGTCGTAGTTAAACAGTTTGACCTGCAATGAAGTCATCATTTATAAAACAGGCCCTGCTCCTGAGATGCCGTTAAGTGCTTATTAGGAAGCGGATTGGCAGCTGGGAAAATACTTGCAGTGATGCTCCACATGTGTGAAAGTAACAAGAGAAAGCGAGGAAATGAAAGGGGAGTGTGCTGGGAAGAAGCATGAATAGGGTTAACAACAGGGCTTTCTCCATAAGAGTCCAAGACCAGAAATAATTCTAAGAAATATGAATGATTAATAAACTGTTGTGTTGCAGATGATGCCATAGCATCTGCCGTGCTGATGCTTTCTAAAACAAGTGACATCCATCCCTCCCTCCAAGACTGTGCACTCGAAATTACAGCTTTTAGTTCGAAACCACGATGTATAGTACAGCAACAGTATGTAGAGAAGAGTATTGTGCAATAAGAATTAGCAATTAAATGTGTGATATACAGAATGGACAGACAGACAGACGGACGTGTATATCCCCAGAACCTGATATTCTTAAACATGTATACTGAAGAATATTATTACCAAGTTTTATGACAATTGTATAAACGTGTCTGCGATATAATGGAAAAATGTGAAGGGTGATTTTCAACAGTAGAGCACAATTCAGAAATACTAAAACACAAACACTATGCATTCTATCGTATGTTTACGCCACATATAGTGTGTTTCTATAGAATCTGTTGCGTTTTAAACAAGCAAGATGGGCCGAATGGCCTCCTCTCGTTTGTAACCTTTCTTATTTGTAAACTTTCTTATTTAGAATGCTTTGTTATTGACATTCTGAGTGCTGAGTTCTACACTATCAATGAAATTATAAGTGTGCTTGCTGCTAATAGTTGTTATCATTACTTTCTAAAATTTCTGTATCATTAACTTTGAATAGAAACAATAAGCAATGCACTGCAAACCCTAACAGTGTGCACTCATGTGAACTTCATGGCATTTTCTCTTCATGGAGTAATTATAAAACATCGCATTGTGGGGTGTGCTTTCAGGTTCAAAAAGCATTGTGATGCACTCCATGGTGTATAGGACAAAGGTAGATACCTTCATTATTAAATAAAATATGCCTGTGCCTTTAAAGATGCACGGCACCTTAGTGAACTGAAACACCAGTACTTTTCCAAACTGCCTCTGATTCCATTGTTTTACAATGCCACTCGTCATTCTGTCTTCATTTACAATGGCCATAACTTTCAAAATGTTCAATAAATTATACAGGATTCAAAGGGCATTAGGCATTGACTAAGACTATATATCACTAGTACAGTTGTTTACAAAATTCAGAAAAAACTGCCCATGACTAACAGCTATTCCCAGCCAACACAAACAGCTGATATTTTTTAATCATTCATTTTGGCCTCAAAGCTTTTTTTTAAGTAACAATCTGTTGTAAAGGTCAGAGAATCCGCTTATTTTAGTGTAGTTACTGTATTACTGTATATTCATTTTGCTGTCAGTTCATGTTTTGAATGACTGCATGTAAATACAGGAGACTATTGTTGCAGTGTTCTGCAGTATTTACTAGGACACAAAGTAGCAAACAGCTTTCTCAAGTAATTATCAAGTAATTACTTTCAGTGAGGTTTTAGTCGTGGTTACATGGGTTGCTGTATTTTAATTCGGTATTTCAAAAAGCATTTACTGCAGTAAATGGTAGTATTTACTGTAAAATGCTGTAGAACTATTAATAGTGGCTTTTACAATCATATTATTCCAAATATGTTGCTGTGAGATATCATTTAAGGTTTAGAGTTAGGGTTAGGGTTAGGGTTAGGGTTAGGGTTAGAGTTAGGGTTAGGGGGGTTAGGGTTAAGTACATTGTAACTGTGCATAATAACCAGTAATGCCAGTAAGTGTGAGCAATGCTTGCAGGCTGTTATCATGTACTATTGTAGGTGAGACTGGACCTGTCACAGGGGACTGGATGGTACAAGTTTAGTGTTTGGGTTAGGGTTAGGGAAAGGAGTCTTAGAACATAGGTTTTAATTGAAAGTGTATGGATATAGACTTAAATGCAAAATAAGGGGGGACAGATATTCTCTGACATGCCAGTCTTTTTTTACTGGAGCAGGAAACTACCAAGTCTCAAAACACATGCTCAACATCCACGTGAAATATGAGCTCAAATGGCAGTCTAATGTGAGCTAGACACATGCATGACACATCTATTGACTGTTTATCAACACGTAACTAAACCTCAGCAAATGGTTAATTCCATATTAATGACATCCTTATTTACACCACTCAAAATAAAGCATTAACAAAAACAGGCATGTGTGAGCTTTACATGTTTAATAATACATTTCTCAGGCCAACTTCAATGACTGGAATACAAAGGCTCCATACACTAAGTCTCAATCTGGACCATCAAAATAAAGCAGAGATCTTGTTCTCACATGCTGTACTTGGGGACCTCTGCTCTGCTCTGCTATTGCCTCCTTTTACTGGAGGCGTTTTGACTTCAGGCTACCTTGTGTGCAGTTTTGATCCAGGACTGCCTCCGAGGAGCCCTCAAACGTCATCACCTGGGAAAGGTCCTGCAGAACTGCAGCAGCTGGTTGCATCTCTGCTGGGTGTGTCAGTGTGGGCACATGGGTGGCAGAACTGGTGTTGTGTATGGAGGAATGTGGAGCAATGCAACCCTTGGGACCTGGCAAGAGATTATATGGACATGCTACAGGGACAACGACTACACTTCATGGGGTGTCTCAGGAGTTACAGTAGTGTGGAGACAGGGGTTAGGCTAAACAGAGTGTAAGATGCTGCAATCTTTGCAATTCCCTTTTCCAAGCCATCTTCATATTTTACTTTCACTCATTAAGTCCATGTTGTCTGTTTTGCCCTTTCATGTTTTGTTTGAAAAAGGACCTGGCTGAAGATTTTGAGGATTTTCACCTGGTATCTGTTGTGGAAGCTCAATCCTTTTTCTTGGATGAGAGTTGGTCATTCTCCAATATTCAGATGCATGAAGTAGTACAGACAGCATTTGGTATATCTTGACCTTTGTATGGCAGCTGTATTGTCAAGATTCCTTGTCTCAACTTTATAAAAGCATGCAGTGCCTATTTATACTTTGATGTCCTATTTCGTACTTACATGGAGCAAAAAGGCTTTTATATGCTCTGTCTGATGTAGGTCAAGGGTAAAGCTTTTATAGTCATTAGCTTATATTTTATTGATCTTTCCTTGTCTCTAGTCATCAGTTTCCTGCTGCATACAGTATGTTGTTTTAAAGTATGTGTGACACAAGACTACTGTCATCTGCACAGTCAGACAGAAAGGCTGTCTTGACTATTATGACTGTGTCTTTATTACGGCATATTATATTTTAAAGCAACTACAAAATATGATACAGTTCGATGTTTAACTTGGTTACAAATTAATTCACAATATTGCAACTGGAAACAGCCTCTTTGTATGGTTTCTGTTGTAGATCAAAACACGAAGCAAGGCGGAACTCCAATGCTGTGTTGTATTGTATAGTATAGTATTGTCATAATAGTGACAGTTTCTATTTCAGTGCCATTTGTAAGTTGTGAGTTGCTGTGGGGCCTGGGTCCCATCTATATGCACTGACTGTGTACGCAGATATAAAAGAAACATTGAATTTTCCTCCCCCCGTTACTAAGGAAAAGACCTCTGAAAACCAGTCACTTCCAGAGAGAACTCATCTTTCCATTTCTCTGCAGGGGCGGACTGTGGAGGGTCGAACTCCAGGTTAATGTCAACACAGAGAAAGAATAAAAGTAATTCGCCATCAATTCATCCTTCCTCAAAATGCCGGCGCTTTTGAAAAGTGTTTTTCAATTCCTCGGCTGATGAGGTTTGATGTCCTCCACTGTATGATCAGCACCTTGGCTGATGGCTTGTTATTTTCATCTGCCACTATATATATTGTGGAGGTTAAAAATAGAAAGAAAAGAGTAGTGCATTATCCTAGGTGGCATTTTAGCAAAAAGGTTAAGAACCTCACGCACGGCTTAAAAAAAGAACAACCCAAACAATGAGAATGCTGCTGAAGTGCACTTGAATCATGCCCCTTAGTTGTTCCTGCCATTTCCATAGCGATTATGTAAATATTTTTAATTTGTTATGGAAGCCAACTTTTTTTTATAGTCACTCCACACATTAAGAAAAATATAACTCAACACTTTCACAGAGAGGATACAAACAATCCTTCAAAGCTGCTCGTTTTTAACAGGCCTCCACACACCGTGGTTCAAGATCGGAGGCTGTTGCTGAGTCTTGTGTACTTTGCAGTGTTCTTTCAAAGCTTGGAATTCTAATAAATATCTTTTATGATAAACATATTTTGTGCTGCCAACTCCTGTAAGTCTAGGAAAATATTTCGGACAATTTAACAGAACTATACAATACATTAATATGGTAGAGCTCCATTTTCAGAGCCTGATTTATTTTCAAAAAAGTTATTTTCTTAAATCCTGAAAAATGTTGAGAGATTACCACTACACACTGGCCGCTTCCTCTAAAAATGAGATTACCACTACACACTGACCACATCCTCTAAAAATGGGATTACCACTACACACTGACCACATCCTCTAAAAATGGGATTACCACTACACACTGGCTACGTCCTCTAAAAATGGGATTACCACTACACACTGACCACATCCTCTAAAAATGGGATTACCACTACACACTGGCTACGTCCTCTAAAAATGGGATTACCACTACACACTGGCCGCTTCCTCTAAAAATGGGATTACCACTACACACTGGCTACGTCCTCCAAAAATGGGATTACCACTACACACTGACCACATCCTCTAAAAATGGGATTACCACTACACACTGGCTACGTCCTCTAAAAATGGGATTACCACTACACACTGACCACATCCTCTAAAAATGGGATTACCACTATACACTGGCTACGTCCTCCAAAAATGGGATTACCACTACACACTGACCACATCCTCTAAAAATTGGATTACCACTACACACTGGCTATGTCCTCTAAAAATGGGATTACCACTACACACTGGCCGCTTCCTCTAAAAATGGGATTACCACTACACACTGACCACATCCTCTAAAAATGGGATTACCACTACACACTGGCTACGTCCTCTAAAGTTTGTGTTTTATGGGATGATCATATCAAAGCAGTATTGTTATAAATGGATAATGTGGTCCCATCTATCCACGGTAACACTTTACATTAAGTGTCTCTAATTACTGTGCATTTAAATAGTAGTTACTTAGTAAATACATGTGTACTTACACATAATTACATGTTATTATGCATATGCATTTGTGACAGAGACAGAATGATTCTTGGTGATACATCTCCCTCCCGACCTGTGAGGATACAGTGTAAAGGGAACAGAGTGCCCTGGACTGGATGGCCTGACAATTCATTCCCAGGATTAGATGGAAGTCGGCCATCTAGAAAGGGGGCTCTGCTGCGGTACATTAAGTCATTGCCCTAGAGGGAAAGCGATGTGGCAACCTCAGATTGGAGGAGAAACGGCTGCACTCTCTAACCAAGGGGGCGTGACTGAAGGTACAAATAGGGGACGTGGATAGGTGATCTGTTCTTTTGTTTATGGTTAAGAGAAACGCTGAAGGACGAAAGTAAAATAACCGTCAGTGTTTAGTGTTTGTTTCTTTTGTCAAGTCTAATTGTACTGTTTGTTATTTATTAGACGGCTAACACGATCAGGAGCTGTCGCTACAGGCCAGCACAAATACTAAAGTAAACTGTATTTCACCACGAGCACTACAGCACTCACTCTGGACTTGTGAGCGTGTTTGTGTTCTGTGTGTGTTTAAATACCGTGTTTATTATTTCAGGACTGAACCCCGTGTTATTTAACTGTGCATTACACATCGTTGTGTATTGCCAGTCCTCCATTATTATTTACTATTGTCATCAGACTTTGGATTACAATTAAACCACTATTTCACCAGTACTTTGTTGTTTGTCATTGTCTTGAGCACTGCATCACCTCGACACCTGCGCACTGCAAACCACTTTGCTACAGCATTATATGTATTGTACTTAATGTGTACCTTTTTTTCCTGACCCACCTGTATTTAAGCCTGGCCCTCTGTGCTGCAGTTAGTTCTGTTTTGGACTCCAGTGAGAGGCTGGCTACCTGTGTGCACTCCTGCTCTGCTACAGAGAGCTGCTATTGTTGTTAGAAGCCTGTTCAGCAGCTTTTGTTTTTGCATGGCTGAAACGATTTTGTTTCTGATTTCCTATAATAAGTGTGCAACACTGTGCTTGAAGCACTGTCTCTCACTCCTGCCCCAGTGTTTCAGGACTGGCTGCCGTTCTGCCTCTGACCTGCATGGTCAAACACTCACATGTGCTTTACTACTTAATGAATGCAGAAATGCATGCTGGTCCTTGATTTTAATGTTGCTGCATTCCCTCCAAAAACCCCACATTTTAATAGCACAGCCCAATGTTACTGTGCAGCTTTATATTTAAAAGTTATAATATCAATTAAAATGCACTGACAGAACATGTAACATGATGTTAATAGAGAAATTCATGCCACTCCACTCCTTCCATTATTAATAAACAAGGAAGACAGCACAGAGCGTATGACCCCCTTCTGTCTTCAGTGAGCTGAAGTGTTTTTAAATAATTAAATCAAATGCACTTTAAACCTTCAACGTTATGTCATATGGTTTTGACAAGGGACCTATGATTTTATTTATTTATTTATTTTTAGTACTGGTGTCTAAAACTAAATCTAACTGATCATCCCTTCTAAAAGTTTACCACGGTATTTTTGCAGTTTTACTGTGCTTATCCCATGGTTATACTATGCATTTACCACAATTTACCTTGGTTTGCCATGTTTATTATTATTTATGCTTTACAATGCTTATCAGTGCTTCATCATGCTTTCACTATGCTTTGTTTCACTGTGCTATGCTTTTACTATGGTTAACTTTTATAAGGGATAATCTTAAAAACTGCGAATTGGCAGATTGTAATACACAATACACTAATACACAGTGGTCATTCATTGCAGTAGCTTGGATGTAACGCAGTGGTCAGCTCTGATGGGGTTTTTAAAGGATCATTATATCACAGAGGTATTTTTCAAACTAGTCTATGTGATACAAAGGCAAATACATGCACACCCAGGAGGAGGAGTGATAAGACCCTGGTAGGAACTAACACTCTGCATAAACATGGTACATGTGGTACAGGTGGTACCATTAGTGCTCACTTTTACTAGTGATGGTAAGAATTCAAATGTAATCTAGTTGTGGAAACAAGGCTTTGAGCATTTACTGACTCTAGCACATAATGATAACAGTGTGCTTAATTACACTGGTGAATGTGCAGTTACCAATGCAACTACGTAATCTAATTTTGCAATTACAAAATCATTTGTCAGTCGTTAACATCTTCTGTAATGACAGTGTATTTATAGGTGATTGTGTATTTATAATGTGTGTGTGCAGTTACAGTGCAATCACAGCTATGAACAGCCACGCGTAGCATAGACTCATCTGATTCCATGTGTATTTATAATGTGTGTGTGCAGTTACAGTGCAATCACAGCTATATGAACAGACACGCGTTGCATTGACTCGTCTGATTCCATGTGTATTTATAATGTGTGTGTGCAGTTACAGTGCAATCACAGCTATGAACAGACACGCGTTGCATTGACTCATCTGATTCCATGTGTATTTATAATGTGTGTGTGCAGTTACAGTGCAATCACAGCTATGAACAGACACGCGTTGCATTGACTCATCTGATTCCATGTGTATTTATAATGTGTGTGTGTGCAGTTACAGTGCAATCACAGCTATATGAACAGACACGCGTTGCATTGACTCGTCTGATTCCATGTGTATTTATAATGTGTGTGTGCAGTTACAGTGCAATCACAGCTATGAACAGACACGCGTTGCATTGACTCATCTGATTCCATGTGTATTTATAATGTGTGTGTGCAGTTACAGTGCAATCACAGCTATATGAACAGACACGCGTTGCATTGACTCATCTGATTCCATGTGTATTTATAATGTGTGTGTGCAGTTACAGTGCAATCACAGCTATATGAACAGACACGCGTTGCATTGACTCATCTGATTCCATGTGTATTTATAATGTGTGTGTGCAGTTACAGTGCAATCACAGTATTTATATGAACAGACACGCTATATGTTGCATTGACTCATCTGATTCCATGTGTATTTATAATGTGTGTGTGCAGTTACAGTGCAATCACAGCTATATGAACAGACACGCGTTGCATTGACTTGTCTGATTCCATGTGTATTTATAATGTGTGTGTGCAGTTACAGTGCAATCACAGCTATATGAACGAACACGCGTTGCATTGACTCATCTGATTCCATGTGTATTTATAATGTGTGTGCAGTTACAGTGCAATCACAGCTATATGAACAGACACACGTTGCATTGACTCGTCTGATTCCATGTGTATTTATAATGTGTGTGTGCAGTTACAGTGCAATCACAGCTATGAACAGACACGCGTTGCATTGACTCATCTGATTCCATGTGTATTTATAATGTGTGTGTGCAGTTACAATGCAATCACAGCTATATGAACAGACACGCGTTGCATTGACTCATCTGATTCCATGTGTATTTATAATGTGTGTGTGCACTTACAGTGCAATCACAGCTATATGAACAGACACGCGTTGCATTGACTCATCTGATTCCATGCGTATTTATAATGTGTGTGCAGTTACAGTGCAATCACAGCTATATGAACAGACACGCGTTGCATTGACTCGTCTGATTTCATGTGTATTTATAATGTGTGTGTGCAGTTACAGTGCAATCACAGCTATATGAACAGACACACGTTGCATTGACTCATCTGATTCCATGTGTATTTATAATGTGTGTGTGTGCAGTTACAATGCAATCACAGCTATATGAACAGACACGCGTTGCATTGACTCGTCTGATTCCATGTGTATTTATAATGTGTGTGTGCAGTTACAGTGCAATCACAGCTATATGAACAGACACGCGTAGCATTGACTCGTCTGATTCCATGTGTATTTATAATGTGTGTGTGCAGTTACAGTGCAATCACAGCTATATGAACAGACACGCGTAGCATTGACTCGTCTGATTCCATGTGTATTTATAATGTGTGTGTGCAGTTACAGTGCAATCACAGCTATATGAACAGACACGTTGCATTGACTCGTCTGATTCCATGTGTATTTATAATGTGTGTGTGCAGTTACAGTGCAATCACAGCTATATGAACAGACACGTTGCATTGACTCATCTGATTCCATGTATTTATAATGTGTGTGTGCAGTTACAGTGCAATCACAGCTATATGAACAGACGCGTTGCATTGACTTGTCTGATTCCATGTGTATTTATAATGTGTGTGTGCAGTTACAGTGCAATCACAGCTATGAACAGACACGCGTTGCATTGACTCGTCTGATTCCATGTGTATTTATAATGTGTGTGTGCAGTTACAGTGCAATCACAGCTATATGAACAGACACGCGTTGCATTGACTCATCTGATTCCATGTGTATTTATAATGTGTGTGCAGTTACAGTGCAATCACAGCTATATGAACAGACACGCGTTGCATTGACTCATCCGATTCCATGTGTATTTATAATGTGTGTGTGTGCAGTTACAATGCAATCACAGCTATATGAACAGACACGCGTTGCATTGACTCGTCTGATTCCATGTGTATTTATAATGTGTGTGTGTGCAGTTACAGTGCGATCACAGCTATGAACAGTCACAAATCCAAAGGTGCGCAACATTGACTCGTCTGCTTCAATGTGTTCCAGAATCCCTTACTCTGTTTTTACAAGAAACTCGTTACTTTACCTTTGCTGTGTCCCCCGTTTTCCTTCTCACAGCAATATATCTTTGCAACATAATCCCGATCGTTTTGATATTTTATAATGACAAATACAGTAGATACATGAACTAGGGAGCGTTCGCCAGGAGAAACTGAATTTCTCTGATAAGGATCACAGTGCTTCTAGATCATGCTCACTCCTGCAACAAATAGTGTTACAACCCCAACCCCAACGGCGGTTCTTAGGACTGCAGAAAAGCAGTTTTTAAATGGCTTCGGGTGGCGGTGTTAAGATCCAAAGCTGTTTAGAGAATTAGAATGTACCCCGTACTAGTGACAACTATGTACACAATTGCTTGGTTGGTTGTAAATGGGTTATACACACAATACAATTGTTTCTAGGTCAGCTACAGTATGCAAATCATTAATGCTTACCAAGCAAACATTCTACATCCATCCTAAAATGAATGGACGGCAACCCTGTTTGACTCATGTTTTTTTTTTTTTTTTTTTTTTTTTCATAAGCTGTATTTGCATACTGTACCTCATACAGTCATAAAACTAAAATAAAAAATCCAGGAATAGAATGGAAATGTCCTACCCTGACAACTCCACTGGAGTCAGCTGGGGTTTAGCATGGTTACAGACCTTACCCTGAGAACTCCACTGGAGTCAGCTGAGGTTTAGCATGGTTACAGACCTTACCCTGAGAACTCCACTGGAGTCAGCTGGGGTTTAGCAAGGTTACAGACCTTACCCTGACAACTCCACTGGAGTCAGCTGGGGTTTAGCAAGGTTACAGACCTTACCGTGACAACTCCACTGGAGTCAGCTGGGGTTTAGCATGATTACAGACCTTACCCTGACAACTCCACTGGAGTCAGCTGGGGTTTAGCAAGGTTACAGACCTTACCCTGACAACTCCACTGGAGTCAGCTGGGGTTTAGCATGGTTACAGACCTTACCCTGACAACTCCACTGGAGTCAGCTGGGGTTTAGCATGGTTACAGACCTTACCCTGACAACTCCACTGGAGTCAGCTGGTCAGCCTGGCTTGCTGTGTGTACAGAGAGGCTTTACATTTTCTCACTGATAAAACCGAAGGCAAACAGTAAACAGCTATCCTGTGTTGCAGGCAGGGGCACCCCCAGAAATCCTTCATGTTATGCAAAACTGAACCACACCGCAACATCCCATCTCATGCCGATCACGACTCTGCATCAACATGCTGTAAAGTGTTTCAGCCAATCAGAATGCTGCATGTTTGTTCTTTCCTGAGTTTCACAGCACCTGCACTGTCACATTAGAAAACTGCAATCAAATTGCATCACCGTTTCCCTTTCTAAAAATGAATAAACACAGTGCACTGCCATCGAGACAGAACAGCAACTACACTGATATCTCGAATAAAATTTGAGATATCTCAAATTGACTTCCTGTCTAGTTTGAGATATCTCAAATTGACCTCCTGTGAAAATGCTCTATGTTTTGAATGGACTTCCGGCCCATTTCAAGATATCTCAAACTAGACAGGAAGTCAATTTGAGATATCTCAAATTCAATTTGATATCTCAAACCAGACAGGAAGTCAATTCGCAATATCTCAAATTCAATTCGTGATATCTCAAATTCTAACTCAATTTTAAGATATCTGTAATTGGAGCTTTAAATGAGATATCTCGAATTGAATTTGAGATATCTTGAATTGAATTTCAGATATCTCGAATTGAATTTGGGATATCTCAAATTGACTTCCTGTCCAATTTGAGATATCTCTAATTGAATTTGAGATATCTCGAATTGGCTTCCTGTCTAGTTTGAGATATCTTGGGCCGGAAGTCTATTCAAAACATAGAGCATTTTCACAGGAAGTCAATTTGAGATATCTCAAAATAGACAGGAAGTCAATTTGAAATATATCAAATTCAATTCGAGATATCTCAAACAGGACAGGAAGTCAATTTGAGATATCTCAAATTCAATCTGAGATATCTCAAACAGGACAGGAAGTCAATTTGAAATATCTTGAATTTAATTTGAGATATCTCAAACATGACAGGAAATCAATTTGATATATTTCAAATTCAATTTGAATTATCTCAAACAGGACAGGAAGTCAATTTGAGATATCTCAAATTGAATTTCAGATATCTTGAATTGAATTTCAGATATCTCGAATTGAATTTCAGAAATCTTGAAATCGAGTTTGTTTGAGATATCTGCAATTCAATTTAAGATATCTTGAAATTAATTTTGAGATATCTCTAAATGATAATTTGGCTTGCCATACATTGACAGCCAAAAAGTCCACGACAACAATAAAAGGTACAAATAAACCTATTTGAAATACAGACTTAAACTAAAGGAAACACTAGCTCAATTACTTTCAAAATCACTACAACAATGTATAATCGTGGTTGCAGGTAATATATCACTACAGGTATTACTCTGTGCAACACAAGGAGTGAAAATAGATGACAGCATACTCTATTGAACCAATGCGACACAAGCCACAGCATTGGAAATTAGCCATTTTTCATAGCAAGCTCAAAAAGGAGTGCTTTCCCATGTGTACAATATTTAAAGCGACTGGCTGTATATCAATCCCAGCACTCCAGTGAGACAGTCTTGAAACCTGGCTGTATATCAATCCCAGCACTCCAGTGAGACAGTCTTGAAACCTGGCTGTATATCAATCCCAGCACTCCAGTGTTTTTTCAGTTGGGCTAATTGGGGTAATTAGAGCCCCTTTAAAAGGAATAGGGAGAACCTGTTAAAAGGAGGAGGAAGTAAGAGGGAGACAAGAGAACACATGCCACATTAAAAGAAATTTGGAATCTGAGTCCTTTATCTAGGTTTATTAGCTTCAAATTAATTAAATTAAATTTAATTACTTTATTTTTACTTTCATTTAATGTATTGTTTGGTTGTGTTTTATTTTAATTATTTAATTTTAATTAATTTATTTTCCATTTATTTATTTTGTAATCTGATTACTTTATTTTAGTTTGGTGTAGATGTAATATGAGCAATAATATACACCCCAATTAATATTTGTACTGTAAAGTGTTTTTCAAATGGATGATCACTATGACAAGGTGATATGGAAAATAAACATATTGTTGAATTGATAAAACATTTTTCTTTTTTGTTAGGTTTATGTAACTTTTATGGTTTATGTGACTGTGTGCCTAAACCAGGGATTATTAACTCTGGTCCTCAGGGATCTCCAACCATCCAGGTTTTTGTTCCAACCAGAAAATAATTGTTTTTGTTAAAATCCACTGGTTTGCATTGCATATAGAATTCTCACATGCCCTAGACTTTAGTATGAATTAGGACATTAAGTGTTTGCAGAGTACATTTTAAAACAAACTATTAAGTGCTGGTTGGATTAAAAACCTGGACTATTGAATGTCACCACGGACCAAAGATGAGAGTCCCTGTCTTTAGCAATGACATGGGGCTGTAAATCTCACTCTTAAGGACAGCCAACCCTTGGCATCTCTGTGTGCTCCGTATTACCTGTGCCAGTAAATTCCAAGAACTCAAGTTCCAGACAAACCCATTGCACTCTACCTTCATTGCAGAGCTGCACAGTCTATAATGTAATGGCAAACTCACTTCCCCGAACTAAAAACCACAACAACAACATTGCACAACCTCCCAAAGCGCTGAACACATGTTAGCAGAGCAAATATGATTAAAAACCAAGTTTAAAACGAATAAGAAATGTTTTAGTTTTTGGTCAGCTATTTAAAATCAATTCACAACATCAAAGCAATGTACCAGGAAATGCTTTTTCAAAGAGATTTAAAAAAAAAAACAGCAACAGACTCTGCTTGTCTGACCAAAGGTGACGGGGGCGAGGAAAGGGAATTTGATGGCCTTTGAACTTTGTATCCCCTGTGTGTGTGTGTGTGTGTGCCTCCCCATGACTTTAACACTATAATAAAGGAACCCATGTGGTATGGCAAACTTATATCTGACACACATCATAGTTTCATAGGGCACCTGGGAGCTATTATAAACACGTGTTATCTGCTTTTCCCTATCTCATGCAAATTTCTTCATTGAAGGGGAATTGTTCCAAGCACCTAATATGTTGTGTGATTCATTGTGCAATGCTGTACGGTATGGAAATATCTTAGAAAGTATTTATGAGCTCCGCCAACCAACAATAGTTACTGTTCAACACAAATCCCCTTGAAGCATTAACAAACAGACAGGAAAGTCACTCACCTCTTCCACGTGTGCCATTCAAAACCCAAACTAAAAACTATGCTTTCCACTAGTCCCGCGGTGCTTCATTTCTACTAGTCACGCAGTGCCTCATTTCCACTAGTCACGCGGTGCCTCATTTCCACTAGTCACGCGGTGTCTCATTTCCACTAGTCACACGGTGTCTCATTTCCACTAGTCACACGGTGCCTCATTTCCACTAGTCACACGGTGTCTCATTTCCACTAGTCACACGGTGCCTCATTTCCACTAGTCACACGGTGCCTCATTTCCACTAGTCACGCGGTGCCTCATTTCCACTAGTCACGCGGTGCCTCATTTCCCCACTCATTTCCACTAGTCACGCGGTGCCTCATTTCCACTAGTCACGCGGTGCCTCATTTCCACTAGTCACACGGTGCCTCATTTCCACTAGTCACGCAGTGACCCATTTCCACTAGTCACACGGTGCCTCATTTCCACTAGTCACGCAGTGTGACCACGGTGCCTCATTTCCATTAGTCACACGGTGCCTCATTTCCACTAGTCACGCGGTGACCCATTTCCACTAGTCACACGGTGACCCATTTCCATTAGTCACGCGGTGTCTCATTTCCATTGGTGTCTCATTTCCACTAGTCACACGGTGCCCCAGCGGTGCTTTTTCACTAGTCACGCAGTGACCCATTTCCACTAGTCACCGGTGCCTCATTTCCACTAGTCATTGGTGTCTCATTTCCAGTAGTCACACGGTGCCTCATTTCCACTAGTCCCGCGGTGCTTCATTTCTACTAGTCACGCAGTGCCTCATTTCCACTAGTCACGCGGTGCCTCATTTCCACTAGTCACGCAGTGACCCATTTCCACTAGTCACACGGTGCCTCATTTCCACTAGTCACGCAGTGACCCGTTTCCATTAGTCACACGGTGCCTCATTTCCATTAGTCACGCGGTGCCCCATTTCCACTAGTCACACGGTGCCCCATTTCCACTAGTCACGCAGTGACCCATTTCCACTAGTCACGCGGTGCCTCATTTCCACTAGTCACACGGTGTCTCATTTCCACTAGTCACGCAGTGACCCATTTCCACTAGTCACGCGGTGTCTCATTTCCATTGGTGTCTCATTTCCACTAGTCACACGGTGTCTCATTTCCACTAGTCCCGCGGTGCTTCATTTCTACTAGTCACGCAGTGCCTCATTTCCACTAGTCACGCGGTGCCTCATTTCCACTAGTCACACGGTGTCTCATTTCCACTAGTCACGCGGTGCCTCATTTCCACTAGTCACGCGGTGCCTCATTTCCACTAGTCACGCGGTGCCTCATTTCCACTAGTCACACGGTGCCTCATTTCCACTAGTCACGCAGTGACCCATTTCCACTAGTCACACGGTGCCTCATTTCCACTAGTCACGCAGTGACCCATTTCCACTAGTCACACGGTGCCTCATTTCCACTAGTCACGCGGTGCCCCATTTCCACTAGTCACATGGTGCCCCATTTCCACTAGTCACAGTGACCCATTTCCACTAGCGGTGCCTCATTTCCACTAGTCACGCGGTGTCTCATTTTTCACCAGTGACCATTTGTCTCAGTCATTGGTGTCTCATTTCCACTAGTCACACGGTGCCTCATTTCCACTAGTCACACGGTGTCTCATTTCCACTAGTCACGCAGTGACCCATTTCCACTAGTCACGCGGTGTCTCATTTCCACTAGTCACACGGTGCCCCATTTCCACTAGTCACGCAGTGACCCATTTCCACTAGTCACGCGGTGCCTCATTTCCACTAGTCACACGGTGTCTCTTTTCCATTAGTCACGCGGTGCCCCATTTCCACTAGTCACGCAGTGACCCATGCACAAGGTCATCATGTATTAAAGATGTTGTTTTTTTCAGTTTGTTTTCATGTCTAAAGTACAGTTTAATATTCATGAAACCTACCTAGACTTACTTTTTAAATCCGCCCACAACAGTCTGGATCAGTTTATGGATATTGAACTGTATTTAATTCATAATAACAGCAGTTCAATAACTCATGAGTTAAAGCTCTATGATTGGGTTTGCAGCCCCAGATATGCCCTTGGTGACACATGACTACAGCATCCGTTTTTGTTACATCCCAATAAATACAACAAACGAGTGGCGTTACGGAAACCATGTCAAAGTTCCTGGCAGACAATGCAATGAGATTTCATTACAGAGCTTTAATGAGTGCTGCTGTGCTCTCTGTGCCCTGTACCACTCAATCAGCAAGGACAGGGCATCGCACAGCAGCTTTAACCCTTAGAATGCAGCTTCTCAGCCTGCTAGCACTAGCAGATTGCAAACTAGACATATGGATTCCGTTTTTCACAGCTGCATTTTCAGTGACTTGTTTGAATGCAGTCTCTCATTCATACACATTGGGGAAATAGCAACAATTATAAGTAGCTGTTTTGAGGGCTAGAATCCTCTGTGTTGTTACTACCTGGCAAACTTGCAAGTCTGTAGTGAGCCTAGGTTAGTGTAGCTGACAGACACCCTTGTGTACAATACAGAGGAACTGAAGGAGAAGAAGAAGAAAACATTTAAGAACTCTTTATTAAGTTATTAAAAAACAATAAATACAAATATTAAACAACAAACTGTGCTAAATAATAGCTCATTTAAAACCACGAATAAATAAATAAGCAAACACACCTGTACAATGGTCTGATTTCCCTCCTACCCTGCACAAAACAATAGCAATACGCCATTGGGGTTTAAAAAGTTTTTTTAAATACCTCAAATTAATTTATCTCAAGACTTTTAAAATTGTGAGACTGGCACCTAGCACAGAATTAGCTAGACAAGTAAAAAAAAATGTTTACTGAAAGAATATCTGAATAAAAAATAAACCAAGCACAGTGAATATATCTTCTAATAATTCAAAAGACAAATTATAATAAGAATGCATTGTGTCGAATAGGCATGTAATGCATTAGCCCTTTAGATTGTGGAGTATGCATGGGGGCAGAGTGTTAGATTGTATAGTATACATGAGGCAGAGTGTTAGATTGTATAGTATACATGGGGCAGAGTGTTAGATTATGGAGTATGCATGGGCAGTGTTAGATTGTGGAGTATGCATGGGGGCAGAGTGTTAGATTGTATAGTATACATGGGGCAGAGTGTTAGATTATGGAGTATGCATGGGCAGTGTTAGATTGTGGAGTATGCATGGAACAGAGTGTTAGATTGTATAGTATACATGGGGCAGAGTGTTAGATTGTGGATTATGCATGAGGCAGAGTGTTAGATTGTGGAGTATGCATGGAACAGAGTGTTAGATTATGGAGTATGCATGGGGCAGTGGGTAGATTGGAGTATGCATGGAACAGAGTGTTAGATTGTGGAGTATGCATGGGGCAGAGTGTTAGATTGTGATATTATGCATGGGGCAGAGTGTTAGTGGAGTATTGGAACAGAGTGTTAGATTGTGGCATGAGGCAGAGTGTTAGATTGTGGATTATGCATGGGCAGAGTGTTAGATTGTGGAGTATGCATGGGGCAGAGTGTTAGATTGTGGAGTATGCATGGGAACAGAGTGTTAGATTGTGGGTATGCATGGAACAGAGTGTTAGATTGTGGAGTATGCATGGGCAGTGTTAGATGCATGGGGGCAGAGTGGATTGTATAGTATACATGGGGCAGAGTGTTAGATTGTATATTATATGGGGCAGAGTGTTAGATTATGGGGCATGGGCAGTGTTAGATTGTGGAGTATGCATGGGGCAGAGTGTTGATTGTATAGTATACATGGGGCAGAGTGTTAGATTATGGAGTATGCATGGGCAGTGTTAGATTGTGGAGTATGCATGGGGGCAGAGTGTTAGATTGTATAGTATACATGGGGCAGAGTGTTAGATTATGGAGTATGCATGGGCAGTGTTAGATTGTATAGTATACATGAGGCAGAGTGTTAGATTGTATAGTATACATGGGGCAGAGTGTTAGATTATGGAGTATGCATGGGCAGTGTTAGATTGTGGAGTATGCATGGGGGCAGAGTGTTAGATTGTATAGTATACATGGGGCAGAGTGTTAGATTATGGAGTATGCATGGGCAGTGTTAGATTGTGGAGTATGCATGGGGCAGAGTGTTAGATTGTATAGTATACATGGGGCAGAGTGTTAGATTATGGAGTATGCATGGGCAGTGTTAGATTGTATAGTATACATGAGGCAGAGTGTTAGATTGTATAGTATACATGGGGCAGAGTGTTAGATTATGGAGTATGCATGGGCAGTGTTAGATTGTGGAGTATGCATGGGGCAGAGTGTTAGATTGTATAGTATACATGGGGCAGAGTGTTAGATTGTGGAGTATGCATGGGCAGTGTTAGATTGTGGAGTATGCATGGGGCAGAGTGTTAGATTGTATAGTATACATGGGGCAGAGTGTTAGATTGTGGAGTATGCATGGGCAGTGTTAGATTGTGGAGTATGCATGGGGGCAGAGTGTTAGATTGTGGAGTATGCATGGAACAGAGTGTTAGATTGTGGAGTATGCATGGAACAGAGTGTTAGCAGAGTGTTAGATTGTGGAGTATGCATGGAACAGAGTGTTAGATTGTGGAGTATGCATGGGGGCAGAGTGTTAGATTGTATAGTATACATGGGGCAGAGTGTTAGATTGTGGATTATGCATGAGGCAGAGTGTTAGATTGTGGAGTATGCATGGAACAGAGTGTTAGATTGTGGAGTATGCATGGAACAGAGTGTTAGATTGTGGAGTATGCATGAGGCAGAGTGTTAGATTGTGGAGTATGCATGGGGCAGAGTGTTAGATTATGGAGTATGCATGGGCAGAGTGTTAGATTGTGGAGTATGCATGGAACAGAGTGTTAGATTGTGGAGTATGCATGGGCAGAGTGTTAGATTGTGGAGTATGCATGGAACAGAGTGTTAGATTGTGGAGTATGCATGAGGCAGAGTGTTAGATTGTGGAGTATGCATGGGGCAGAGTGTTAGATTATGGAGTATGCATGGGCAGAGTGTTAGATTGTGGAGTATGCATGGAACATAGAGTGTTAGATTATAGTATGCATGGAACAGAGTGTTAGATTGTGGAGTATGCATGGAACAGAGTGTTAGATTGTGGAGTATGCATGGGGCAGAGTGTTAGATTGTGGAGTATGCATGGGCAGAGTGTTAGATTGTATAGTATGCATGGAACAGAGTGTTAGATTGTGGAGTATGCATGGGCAGAGTGTTAGATTGTATAGTATGCATGGAACAGTGTTGGATTGCAGAGTGTACATGGAACAGAGTGTTAGATTAGTATACATGGGGAAGAGTGTTAGATTGTATAGTATACATGGGGAAGAGTGTTAGATTGTGGAGTATGCATGGGGCAGAGTGTTAGATTGTGGAGTATGCATGGGGGCAGAGTGTTAGATTGTATAGTATACATGGGGCAGAGTGTTAGATTGTGGAGTATGCATGGGGCAGAGTGTTAGATTGTGGATTGCATGGGGCTAAAGGTTAATAAGCATCCTGTTTTGTTTATATAATGATGATTAACCACTGTTGGGCTCATGTTGATTGTGGAAGTGGGGAGAGGGTTGTTTTAACAGTGTTAGCATTTTTATTAGAACAGGATGGGGACATCAACCTAAAGATTAATAAGCATCCTGTTTTGTTTATATAATGGAGGAGGATAGACCATCTTGGAAGTTGGACTGGGTTGTTTTTGCTGCCTTTATTTACAATGACACAACCCAGTAAAAATATGTAGGAGCAGGATAGACCCACATTTACACTTTAATATGGAGCTGGGGTGACATTTGTTTGATGACTGTGTTTGATGACTGAGTTATATTTTCTCAATAGCCTCTGCAGAGCACCTTTATCATGTAACAAACCCACACTACTGTGCATCACCACCTAGCCAATCATATTTACAACACTGACGTCAGTGTGCTGCACTCAACACAAGAGCTTTTCGTTTGTTGTTGTTGTTAACTTTCAAGAACAACATTTCTGATACACTACCTCAATTTCCTTGCATAAAAAATAAATCATCAGCACATTATGATAATTTATTTTATTTATTCACTGCATGCTAAAGGATAATGTTATATCTCAGATTATATTTCCATAATAATAATAATAATAATAATAATAATAATAATAATAATAATAATAATAATAATAATAATAATAATAATAAAAGCACCAGCATTACCTAGCAGTTTCCTTCTGCAGGTAACAAATTGCCTGTCGTCTGTATTTGCTAAAACAAATTAATTTAGAATGTGAAGAATGAATGTATGCAATACATCTATTTAATATTTACAATATATACTATAGCTTTTACCTGACTGATTCCAGTTCTATAACTCAACAATGGTCCTACATTACACACACCAGTACCATGAAAAAAGGTCGGTCCACAGGATCTACATCAGTGATGCACTAATCTGCTCCTCCAGGTTTTCTAGCTATCATTATATAATGAACTGATTAAGACCTGGAAGGAGGTTCATTTAGTTCAGTTCAGTAATTTAGGGTGCAGGTTGAACAAAGACCAGGAGGGATCCAGACCTTGAGGTTCGGGACTGTGCACCCCTCCTAACCTGCATCCAGAGAGGGACTGTGCACCCCTCATAACCTGCATCCAGAGAGGGACTGTGCACCCCTCATAACCTGCATCCAGAGAGGGACTGTGAACCCCTCCTAACCTGCATCCAGAGAGGGATTGTGCACCCCTCATAACCTGCATCCAGAGAGGGACTGTGAACCCCTCCTAACCTGCATCCAGAGAGGGATTGTGCACCCTCATAACCTGCATCCAGAGAGGGACTGTGAACCCCCTAACCTGCATCCAGAGAGGGACTGTGCACCCTCATAACCTGCATCCAGAGAGGGACTGTGAACCCTCATAACCTGCATCCAGAGAGGGACTGTGCACCCCTCATAACCTGCATCCAGAGAGGGACTGTGCACTCCTCCTAACCTGCATCCAGAGAGGGACTGTGCACCCCTTCTACCCTGCATCCAGAGAGGGACTGTGCACCCCTCATAACCTTCATCCAGAGAGTGAATGTGCACCCCTCCTAACCTGCATCCAGAGAGGGACTGTGCACCCCTCATAACCTGCATCCTCATAACCTGCATCCAGAGAGGAATGTGCACCCTCCTAACCTGCATCCAAAGAGTGATTGTGCACCCCTCATAACCTGCATCCAGAGAGGGACTGTGCACCCCTCATAACCTGCATCCAGAGAGGGACTGTGCACCCCTCCTAACCTGCATCCAGAGAGGATTGCACCCCTCCTAACCTGCATCCAGAGAGGGACTGTGAACCCTCATAACCTGCATCCAGAGAGGGACTGTGCACCCCTCCTAACCTGCATCCAGAGAGGGACTGTGCACCCCTCATAACCTGCATCCAGAGAGGGACTGTGCACCCCTCCTAACCTGCATCCAGAGAGGGACTGTGCACCCCTTCTAACCTGCATCCAGAGAGGGACTGTGCACCCCTCCTAACCTGCATCCAGAGAGGGACTGTGCACCCCTCCTAACCTGCATCCAGAGAGGGACTGTGCACCCTTCTAACCTGCATCCAGAGAGGGACTGTGCACCCCTCATAACCTGCATCCAGAGAGGGACTGTGCACCCTCCTAACCTGCATCCAGAGAGGGACTGTGCACCCCTCATAACCTGCATCCAGAGAGGACTGTGAACCCCTCCTAACCTGCATCCAGAGAGGGACTGTGCACCCCTCTAACCTGCATCCAGAGAGGGACTGTGCACCCCTCCTAACCTGCATCCAGAGAGGGACTGTGCACCCCTCATAACCTGCATCCAGAGAGGGACTGTGCACCCCTCCTAACCTGCATCCAGAGAGGGACTGTGCACCCCTCATAACCTGCATCCATCCAGAGGGACTGTGCACCCTCCTAACCTGCATCCAGAGAGGGATTGTGCACCCTCCTAACCTGCATCCAGAGAGGGACTGTGCACCCCTTCTAACCTGCATCCAGAGAGGGACTGTGCACCCCTCATAACCTGCATCCAGAGAGGGACTGTGAACCCCTCATAACCTGCATCCAGAGAGGGACTGTGCACCCCTCCTAACCTGCATCCAGAGAGGGACTGTGCACCCCTCATAACCTGCATCCAGAGAGGGACTGTGCACCCCTCATAACCTGCATCCAGAGAGGGACTGTGCACCCCTTCTAACCTGCATCCAGAGAGGGACTGTGCACCCCTCATAACCTGCATCCAGAGAGGGACTGTGCACCCTCCTAACCTGCATCCAGAGGGACTGTGCACCCCTCATAACCTGCATCCAGAGAGGGACTGTGCACCCCTCATAACCTGCATCCAGAGAGGGACTGTGCACCCCTCATAACCTGCATCCAGAGTAAAAATGCCCCAAGCACAGTTCTATCAGAATCAGGCAAGTGTTTCCCAAAGCACAGACAGATATAGCCAAATTCAATTAATTAAACTCCTTTCTGCATAATGTACAAAAGCTAGCTTGTGTGTTTGACACAATGCTGGGAGTCCTTTCCAATATATTTAATAACTCAATGTTGTGTGACGTTTGTGTGTTTGACACAACACTGGGAGTCCTTTCCAATATGTTAATAACTGAATGTTGTGTGCATGATGCTGCTTTGATACATTCATTTTGATTAATCTCGAAAGTTTCAGCAGAAGATTCTGTGCCTTGAAAAGCAGTGTCCCCCTGGACTTGAATTACAAACAGGAGGCATATAAGTGTTGCACTTTTAACAGCATTCCTCGTGCTTATAAAAACATGCAAACTGACGTGCAGAGATTGAAAGTAAGCAGTCAGTTCTTCTGGCTTTGTTCCCATCCACAAAGTGGCATCTGAAAGCAGACCTTGTGTGAGATGCTGGTCTTGTATGAGGTGGACGTTTAATGTTATTACTTGCAGACCTCAAGTAAACAGAGGCCAATTATGTTGCACTGCCTGGTGTGTCCAAATATTCCATAGAGTTTTATTATGTATTATTTGTTAAGGTTAAGGAGAAAAAAACTGTATGCATTCTTAACATATAAACTTAAATGTATCTTTTGACGTTTTATAGACAGAGATGTGTGTATGGATAAATAATTTTTGCAATAAACGAACAAAATTATTCCCCACTAAGATCAATGCAATGGTCCACACCTTCTTTCGTTCTCCCAACATGAATAGTACATTAAATAAAACACAGATATCTTCGATTATAATTCTGATATAGCTGGAATGCATTTTCCCCTATATATATATATTCAACAAACTCATTACTTTATTTGTTTATTTAGCAGACGCCTTTATCCAAGGCGACTTACAGAGACTAGGGTGTGTGAACCATGCATCAACTGCAGAGTCACTTACAAATACGTCTCACTTGAAAGACGGAGCACAAGCGTCACACAGTGAGTCAGTGGCTGAGGTGGGATTTGAACCGGGGATCTTCTGGTTACAAGCCCTTTTCTTTAACCACTGGACCACACAGCCTCCTATCATTACAGCTGCATTGGTTATTTCCCCCCTTTCACTGACCCTTTTTGTGAATTATTTTTTATTGTTTCTAAGTTGATGTCAGAGCACAACACAATTTAGTACCAGTTATCGTTCTCTCTCTACTTTTGGAAGTGCAATCCAAGAGAATAGCCAGGTACACAAACACACACACACACACACACACACACACACACACGCACATACACGCACACACACACACATACACACACACACACACAAAGGCATTACCAAGGCATTACCAAGAGTACAGTATGATGACTGAAGCTGTGTCTGTTGTTTTTTAAATCCACAGGCAGTTTTTTTAACACTGAAATCAGTCTACTGAATACAAGACTAGCAAGGATTATAGCCTCAATACAGCATCACCTTGTAAAATATCACAATACAAAGTATCACATTGCAAAATATCACATTACAAAATATCACATTACAGATAAGAGCAGTTATAAAGTACAATAAAACTAGTAAAATAAAATAGAAATAAGAGCACAGTAAAGAATACAGTAAATAATTACATTTAAATTCCTTTAAGAGCACGTAATATGTATGATAAATGGATAAGAACGATTTCATAAATGTGAATGCAGATACCTTCAAGAGTAAAACCAAGTACAGGATACAGAAAATAGTTATAATTAAGAGCAGTAGTAGAATACGGCAAAATATGGGGCAGTTCAGTGCAAGTACAAGATGATGAAGTACTGGTACAATTAGGTGACATATAGTCCAGTATAGTCGAGAGTTGTGAGGTTTACAGATGCTGTCTGAACAGATGTGTCCTGAGGCGGCACTGGAAGGTGGTCAGGGACTGAGCAGTTCTGATATCTGTGGGTTGGTCATTCCACCACTGAGGGGCAAGGGTGGAGAAGGAGTGGGCACTGGAAGGGTCAAGGCAGCGACAGGCGAGTAGAAGAGTTTTGAATTGGATGCGAGCGGTGATAGGGAGCTAGTGGAGGGAGCGAAGCAGTGGAGTAGCGTGGGAGAAACGAGGAAGGGAAAAGACAAGGTGAGCAGCAGAGTTTTGGATGGGCTGGAGCCGACAGATAGCAGAGGCAGGGAGGCCGGCCAGGAGGGAGTTGCAGTAGTCAAGGCAGGACAGTACCAGGGCCTGAACTAGGAGCTGCGTTGAGTAGTTGGTGAGGAAGGGGCGCATTCTGCATATGTTGCTGAGGAAGAAGCTACAGGAGCGCGCCAGAGTAGAGATGTGCTGAGAGTAGGAGAGGGAGGGGTCGAGGGTGACACTGAGGTTCTTGGTGGAGGGAGAGAGGGTAGTTAATTCAAGAGGAAGGCTGCACAGGCAGAATAGAGAGTTGGTGATGGAGAGAAGAGCAGTTTCAGTGGAGTGTGCTGGACGGAAACCTGACTGGAGGGGTCGAGCAGAGAATGTTTTGACATGACAGCAGTGAGCTGGCGATGTACTGCTCGTTCGAGGGTTTTAGAGAGGAAAGGGAGAAGGATGGTAGTTCTGGAGGGATGAGGGAAGGTTTTTTTAAGATGGGGGTGATGCAGGCCTGTTTGAAGGCAGAGGGGAAACAGCCAGAGAGCATGTGCTGGGTTTATGGCTCTGGAGCAGGGAACAAAGAACAGAGTGAGGGGTGCAAGAAGGAGAAGGAGGTTAGATTAGAGGTTTTGAAGAGTGTGTGGATGTCTGTGATTTTGGAGGAGAAGAAGGAGGCAAAGTCGTCAGCCGAGACAGAGGAAGGTGGAAGGTGGGGAGGGCTAAGGAGGGAGGAGAAGGTAGAGAAAAGTTTACGGGGATTGTTAGTAGAAGACTGAATGAGGAGCGAGCGATAGAGATCCAAGGCAGCAGGGAGATTGTTTTTCTTCCATTTGTTTTCAGCAGAGCGTAGTTCAGTACAAGCCGAGGGGAGCATGGAGGAGAGCTAGGGATGAGGCGGGGAGGGAAGGGCAGGTCGAGTGGTGAAGGGGCAAAGGGAGTCGAGGGAGTCGGTGAGGAAGGAGAAGAGGATGGAGGTAGCCGAATCTACAGAGAGTTGGTAGGAGGAGGGAAGCAGTCCTTGGTGAAGACGAGGTCCAGTTGATGGCCAGCTGTATGAGTGGGGGGGGGGAGTGTGGGGAGAGACAGAAGGCGAAGGAGTGAAGAAGGGGAAGAAGTCCAGCAGAGTTGTTTGGGTTGGAGAGGTGGATGTTGAAGTCACCTAATAGAACAACAGGTGGAGGGAGAGGGGAGTGAGGAGAGGAGGGAGGAAGTCAAGCTCATCAAGAAAGTGAGTAAGGGGTCCAGGAGGGTGGTACAATGAGGAGGAGGTGACAAGGGGAGGTGATTTCAACAGCGTGAAACAAAGGTGCTAACAGAGAGAGAGGAGAGAGCAGAGGGGACAGGAAAGAGCAGGGAGGGACAGAGCAGAAGTCCTGTTCCCCCACCCTGTCCAGAGGGGCGAAGAGAGTGGAACAGGACACAGAGAGATGAAAGGGCGGCTGGAGTGATAGTTATCAGGGGAGATCCAGGTTTCAGTGAGAGCTAGGAAGTCATGAGAGAGGTGAGAGGAAAGGCAGAGACAAAGTCAGCTTTGCTAGAAGCCGAGCGGCAATTCCAGAGAGCACCAGAGAGCACGGGAGGTGGGGGGGATGGGGAGCAGAGGAAAAGGGGAGAGGCCAGAGGCTGGATCTGAATCTTTAAATGACTCACGATCAGCAAGGAGAGACAAAAGTCCACCTCTGATGTCATTTCCTTCAGAGGATGCATTATCTTGTTGTGGGTAGTGCTGAACAGGTTGCTTGCATTATTGTAGCAGTATTTCTAGTTGCAGACTGCATGCATATCTCAGAATGGATTTTATGAAACAAAATGTAAAATAAATAAACATCATTTGTATAAATAAAAATAATACTGTATCTTATGAGGTTAAAAACGCACTCCACACAAGAATATTTACTTATGAGAAAAGAAAAAAAAAAATGATTTGCTTCAAACTACGTATTAAACAAACACAAGTATTTCAATTACAGGCGTTTAAAAGTGTGAAGAGATTAGATATGGCCACTGTGTTGCACTTGTCTCCAACAGTCAGGAACACAATTTATTGTCCTGTTTAATATTTACCCCAATGCTTAAAACAACGTTTGTAGCTGTAGTTTACACGGCAAGTGTTGAGAGATATCTAGTGCTTGAATAACGTGTTCATATTTGATGGTCCTGAGTGAATATTGTTCTTACCAGAACTTACTGTGGAATCTATCTTGCGTTCATTCAAATCCAACGACAGAATGAGCAGCTGAATCGCACTGTACAAAATCACTGCGGTACTAAGCAGATGCAGAGCTTCATGATCTCTAAGGTAGAGATAACTTTCTTTTTCAGAATTATGGCTGAATTTGAATTACCAAAACAAACAACTAGATAATCAGTTTTGATTGTGGAACTAGTGAAATACCACAATAGATTTGGAGTAAGTAAAATGTATGACGACATGAGTTGTGCATCATGCCTTTGCAGAGATATGTCCCTCTGATCAACCAACAACCTTTTAAGGCCATCATTGTGTAATTGCCAGTATGAAATTATACAAGCGGTTATGATGCAGCATGAATTCATCAGCATCCATTCAACTTGTATTATTACTACCTTAGCAATTACATTGCTAATTGTTAAGGTTTTGTCTCCTTTGAGAATATGGTGCTAATGACACTTTGGAGTAAAGCACTCTTTCAATCAATCAATCTTTATTTTATATAGCGCCTTTCATAGTGGACCACCATCACAAAGCGCTTAAATAACATCATGAATTCAAACATGTTTTCTTTTTTTTAAAATTTAAAGTGCATTATTATTTGACCCTATTCCAATTCCACGACCAAGCCAATCCCCAAGTCAAGGCTGTCCCTGATGCAATCCCATCCCCAAGTCAAGGCTGTCCCTGATGCAATCCCAGCCCAAGTCAAGGCTGTCCCTGATGCAATCCCAGCCCATCTGTCCCTGATGCAAGTCAAGGCTGTCCCTGATGCAGTCCCAGCCCAAGTCAAGGCTGTCCCTGATGCAATCCCAGCCCAAGTCAAGGCTGTCCCTGATGCAATCAGCCCAAGTCAAGGCTGTCCTGATGCAATGAAGTCAAGGCTGTCCCTGATGCAATCCCAGCCCAAGTCAAGGCTGTCCCTGATGCAATCCCAGCCCAAGTCAAGGCTGTCCCTGATGCAATCCCATCCCAAGTCAAGGCTGTCCCTGATGCAATCCCATCCCAAGTCAAGGCTGTCCCTGTTGCAATCCCATCCCCAAGTCAAGGCTGTCCCTGATGCAATCCCAGCCCAAGTCAAGGCTGTCCTGATGCAATTGATGCAATCCCAGCCCAAGTCAAGGCTGTCCCTGATGCAATCCCAGCCCAAGTCAAGGCTGTCCCTGATGCAATCCCATCCCCAAGTCAAGGCTGTCCCTGATGCAATCCCATCCCCAAGTCAAGGCTGTCCCTGATGCAATCCCAGCCCAAGTCAAGGCTGTCCCTGATGCAATCCCAGCCCAAGTCAAGGCTGTCCCTGATGCAATCCCAAAAATCCCAAGTCAAGGCTGTCCCTGATGCAATCCCAGCCCAAGTCAAGGCTGTCCCTGATGCAATCCCAGCCCAAGTCAAGGCTGTCCCTGATGCAATCCCATCCCCAAGTCAAGGCTGTCCCTGATGCAATCCCAGCCCAAGTCAAGGCTGTCCCTGATGCAATCCCAGCCCAAGTCAAGGCTGTCCCTGATGCAATCCCATCCCCAAGTCAAGGCTGTCCCTGATGCAAACCCAGCCCAAGTCAAGGCTGTCCCTGATGCAATCCCAGCCCAAGTCAAGGCTGTCCCTGATGCAATCCCAGCCCAAGTCAAGGCTGTCCCTGATGCAATCCCATCCCCAAGTCAAGGCTGTCCCTGATGCAATCCCAATCCCATCCCCAAGTCAAGGCTGTCCCTGATGCAATCCCAGCCCAAGTCAAGGCTGTCCCTGATGCAATCCCATCCCCAAGTCAAGGCTGTCCCTGATGCAATCCCAGCCCAAGTCGGGGGCTGTCCCTGATGCAATCCCATCCCCAAGTCAAGGCTGTCCCTGATGCAATCCCAGCCCAAGTCAAGGCTGTCCCTGATGCAATCCCATCCCCAAGTCAAGGCTGTCCCTGATGCAATCCCATCCCCAAGTCAAGGCTGTCCCTGATGCAATCCCAGCCCAAGTCAAGGCTGTCCCTGATGCAATCCCAGCCCAAGTCAAGGCTGTCCCTGATGCAATCCCAGCCCAAGTCAAGGCTGTCCCTGATGCAATCCCAGCCCAAGTCAAGGCTGTCCCTGATGCAATCCCATCCCAAGTCAAGGCTGTCCCTGATGCAATCCCAGCCCAAAATCAAGGCTGTCCCTGATGCAATCCCAGCCCAAGTCAAGGGCTGTCCCTGATGCAATCCCAGCCCAAGTCAAGGCTGTCCCTGATGCAATCCCAGCCCAAGTCAAGGCTGTCCCTGATGCAATCCCAGCCCAAGTCAAGGCTGTCCCTGATGCAATCCCATCCCCAAGTCAAGGCTGTCCCTGATGCAATCCCAGCCCAAGTCAAGGCTGTCCCTGATGCAATCCCATCCCCAAGTCAAGGCTGTCCCTGATGCAATCCCAGCCCAAGTCAAGGCTGTCCCTGATGCAATCCCATCCCCAAGTCAAGGCTGTCCCTGATGCAATCCCAGCCCAAGTCAAGGCTGTCCCTGATGCAATCCTGTCCCTGTCCCTGATGCAATCCCATCCCCAAGTGCCCAAGGCTGTCCCTGATGCAATCCCAGCCCAAGTCAAGGCTGTCCCTGATGCAATCCCATCCCCCAAGTCAAGGCTGTCCCTGATGCAATCCCAGCCCAAGTCCTGTCCCCCAGCCCAAGTCAAGGCTGTCCCTGATGCAATCCCAGCCCAAGTCAAGGCTGTCCCTGATGCAATCCCATGTCAAGGCTGTCCCTGATGCAATCCCAGCCCAAGTCAAGGCTGTCCCTGATGCAATCCCAGCCCAAGTCAAGGCTGTCCCTGATGCAATCCCAGCCCAAGTCAAGGCTGTCCCTGATGCAATCCCAGCCCCAAGTCAAGGCTGTCCCTGATGCAATCCCATCCCATGCCCAAGTCAAGGCTGTCCCTGATGCAATCCCAGCCCAAGTCAAGGCTGTCCCTGATGCAATCCCAGCCCAAGTCAAGGCTGTCCCTGATGCAATCCCAGCCCAAGTCAAGGCTGTCCCTGATGCAATCCCAGCCCAAGTCAAGGCTGTCCCTGATGCAATCCCATCCCCAAGTCAAGGCTGTCCCTGATGCAATCCCAGCCCAAGTCAAGGCTGTCCCTGATGCAATCCCAGCCCAAGTCAAGGCTGTCCCTGATGCAATCCCAGCCCAAGTCAAGGCTGTCCCTGATGCAATCCCATGCCCAAGTCAAGGCTGTCCCTGATGATGCAATCCCAGCCCAAGTCAAGGCTGTCAAGGCTGTCCCTGATGCAATCCCAGCCCAAGTCAAGGCTGTCCCTGATGCAATCCCATCCCCAAGTCAAGGCTGTCCCTGATGCAATCCCAGCCCAAGTCAAGGCTGTCCCTGATGCAATCCCATCCCCAAGTCAAGGCTGTCCCTGATGCAATCCCAGCCCAAGTCAAGGCTGTCCCTGATGCAATCCCAGCCCAAGTCAAGGCTGTCCCTGCTGCAGTCCCAGCCCAAGTCAAGGCTGTCCCTGATGCAATCCCAGCCCAAGTCAAGGCTGTCCCTGATGCAATCCCAGCCCAAGTCAAGGCTGTCCCTGATGCAATCCCAGCCCAAGTCAAGGCTGTCCCTGATGCAATCCCAGTAGCAACTTCATCCTCCACCTCTCCAGCCTCCACTTTATTTGCAGACAGTCCCCTTGATGGGTGGGCAGTGCATGGCTTCGTCACGGTCCACCCTGCTGACCTGGCCTCGTCAGATCAGTTCCTCTTTCAGAGGGTGGTAGCTTCCTTCTCCTCTTGAGAGGCGGGACCAACAGCCAAATCTGAAGAACTGACATCACTCATACCAACAGACAAGCAGCCATGATCAGGACACTGAATCAGAAATCAAGCCATGTTAGTATTAGAACATAAGAAAAGTTTGGGAACAAGAAAAGGCCATTTGGCCCATGATGGCTCGTCCCTTGTTAGCACACCATTCTCTCCTACTGAGAGGAACTAATTTAAAAGCACAGAATCTGGTAGGCTATTCCATGCATTTATAACTCTGTGTAAAAAAATACTTCCTACCTTCTGTTCTAAACTTACTTTTACTCAGCTTCCAGGACCATTTATGCCCCCTTGTTCTTATCTCTGTGTTAAATTTGAAGTACTGTCTTGGGTTAACTTTACACCATTTATGTTGTCAAAGACTTCAATCAATCAAGTATTTAAAAAATGCAATTCACTTCCAGATGGGAAAAACGACCTTTTGCCACAGATTCAGATGACTTGAAAAATGAATCAATTCAAATATCAAAGGATGGTGTCACAAAATTATTTTTAAAACAGGCTTTGCTATGTATGACTTTGTGGAACGCTTGCTTGTGTACTTTATTAGACAGAATAATTAAAGACTTCTGTACATATGTTGAGGGTCCCTGAGTTAAGTAGTGGTGTTCTAAACAATGTTTTACAAAAAAAGGGTCAAATAGCAAATTAAAGGCTACCTTGTATAAAGCAGATTCGATCTCTCCTCTGTATTAGCGTATATTGGACGTGAAAGAAATTGTGAGATTAGTTGATAATAAAGCCATCCCTAATGGTGTCATTGATTGGTGCCATGCACTCGGAGTAGATGCAGCCTTCAGCACAATGTAACACCCAGTAGAGGTATAGGACAGCCCAGACCTAGAAAGCCCTTCAAGCTAATTTACAGAAATTAAAACATGTAGGATCTCTTTCTCATTTAAAGTTTCCCCGCTCTGTATCATTCATTGTTTAGAAAGAGCTTGCAAGACGATGGCTGTTAAAATAAAGCTGTTTCCTTCTCATTGAGGAGTGAACATGTTCAAAGGCAAAGCAATAGTAGACTTGAATTCCGACATTTCTAGTCTGTGGCCGTTTTCGAGTAGTACGAGTGAAAGGGAAGAGTTGTGTGATGCACTGCCGTGTCGGATTCTGGCCTGTTGTTCAGATCAGGTTAAAAGCTTTATAACGACACCTGCAGAGCAGCTTGCTGTATAGTGGTTAAGCGATACTTAGCATCTTTCATACTTTCCATACATTTCATTTCTGAGTCCAATGTTATTTCATGCTATTCCAGAAAGCGTTTTCTTCTTTCTTTCCTTTTTTTTAAGGCAATGAAGTGGGGAAGCACATGAGCTGTGCACTGAAGCTCACAAGTGAAGAATTGTGCACTGAATCCAGTGCAACATGGACATGACTCCCCACCTCACTTTCCTCACAATCAGCCTTGATAATGATCTAACAGAAACAGCAAGAGGATCATACAGAACACACATATGATATTAAAAAATGTAAGAAAAGAAATATTAGGGAAATGTAAATGTTAAGTAGCCATTTAACTAACATGTTTGACCTTGCTTTAACTTAAAGAGAATGCCTTAGGCCTTGAACAGTTGTCCTTTTGCACTTGGAGACTGGGTCAGCAGTGGGGGTGGTTTTGTTATTTACTCAAACACTTACTCTACCCCCTTATAAAAGTTCACCATAGTAAAAGCATAGCAGTGTAATACAGCATAGTGAAAGCATCATAAAGCATAGGTAAGCATTGTAAAGCACAGAGGTATGGTAAAGCATATTAAAAACATGGGGTGCTTTGTGCATTTCATACTGTAATTGGAATTTTTTACAAAAAAGAAAGATATTTTTGTTGCAATATGTTTTATTGAAAGAGGGAGTTAATTTGCATGTTTTTTTTTATAAAACTTGTTTTTAATGACTGAAACAAGCATGCAATTAATGAAAGATTAATGTTGCATTCCTTCAGCGGTGGAAGAGCTGCTTCATAGTAGATTTGAATAGACTGATTCATATTTAAATAACCACTTTGATGATGATACAGCCACTTTCATCAAAGGACCGAGATGCACTTATCTGCTCCAAAGGAAACATTTCTCTGAACAATTAAGTGGTATGTACTGTGCATCCCACTTTACACAAATAAACACACAATAACAACAGCAAAATATGGGTTAATAAAATCACGACAGCACTGAGACCGTCGTTGGCTTAGCAGGGCTGGCTGTCCTTTGGAAACTCACTACAGTTGTTTGGCTGATGGTTAATATCAAAACAATGTGTGTGTGTGTGTGTGTGTGTGTGTGTGTGTGTGTGTGTGTGTGTATACACACACACACACACCATCCATAGTCTTCATATTTAATTTCATATCGATAATTGCTAACTTACAGTATATGCATATTATAATTAGAATTGTAATAATGAGTTGGGTGCAGTAGGATATCTGAGTTATAATTACACCAATACATATACAATAATAAATAAACAGTTTTTAAAACAACATTCTGATTTCTTCAAAGTTATCCATACCATATTGAATCAAACAAGCAAAGCATTTTTTTTTTTTTTTTTAATTCACATCCTAGCATGAAATGTCCAACTACTTACTGTGTGCAGCAACTTCTGCAAACATGCAGAATTACATTCTGTTTAAATACAAATAAAATAATAATAAAATATCTAGCAACGCGCCTAGGCAACGCTTACACATGCAGGACAAACAGTTCTAAAGAGCCTAGTTAAAATTCATGCTTATCTCAAGTATCCCTGTTTACAATAATCAGACACCATCTGACACCGTGGTAGTTAGCGCTCCAGTCAGTGAACGCTGTGTGCTGAGTTGATATTGCGTAGCTGTGCAGTGCATGTATGAAGGAACTGTGTTGGGAGCTGTGTAATACACACACTCGAGCCGCAACCACATCGGTGTGTTTTTTTTCTGCTATTTTCTTGGAGCTAAACTCACATCGTCATACTTACCAAGCTGTTGTTTTATTTATTTTTAATGTGTATGATTATTTTTAAAGACACGGAGCATCGGGTGCTTTCTTTCTTTTTCTTTCTTTCTTTTCTTTCTTTCTTTCTTTCTTTCTTCATTGAAGCATTTCTTTTAAAAATATGACCAGAGACAGATCTGCAACGTTTTCAAACGATCGGGAATTGCGATCCTATTTTTGCAAGAAGGAATCGCCGAATAAGAAGAAAAACTGAATTATATTTTAAAATAAATATATCAATAACACGAGTAAAACGACCGGAAAGGAGAGAGAGAGAGAGAGAGAGAGAGAGAGAGAGAGAGAGAGAGAGAGAGAGAGAGAGAGCAGCGATGATGAATAGCAATGGCCTGGATCTGCAAAACGTCAGCGCTTGGCTTGTCAGTCTGTGTACTACAGTGCTATAGTGACTGTACAATGTAGAGCATGTTGTTTGAAGCATGGTCCTACCTGCAATAGCCCAGTTGAATATTTCAAATAAAGGTTTATTGTTATAATATCAATATGTATTATATGAAAGAGACATGACTATTGATTAAACCATAGGGAGCATTTTTTGTACTGTTTTCATATTTTTTGTAGGTAATGTTTTTTTTTTAGAGGGGGTGAAAAATGAAAGTAGCCTACCGTACAGCAAGTAGGGTATAACTTGTCGATACCATAGTGTATATGCCATTAAAAAAAAACATGGAAATGACAGCAGAATCAACCAATTTCAGTGGGAAATTCAACAACCGCTACGAGAATAAAAACTCCGGGGGACCCGGTCGTAATGGCTACATAAAGACCTGTGTCACGCCATTAAAAAGGGACCCCGAATGCCAGATGTGGGGGGCATTGATGCTGAAGAGAATCTGGAGTTCCTGGAAAGTCTCGTCCGCGGTGTGCGTCGGCTCTCTCTCGGTTCTGTTGGCTTTGAAGTTTGTGAACGGGGAAATCGAGTACAGCATCAGCAACAGGGGCAAGGTGCCGGACTCGCCGGTGCATCACTCTCTCTCGGGGTGCGCGGCGGAGCTCCTGGTAGCTTGGTGGCACTCGGCGGCGCCCCTGTTCTCACTGGTATGTGCGTTCTTCTGGGTCGGCTTGTACCTAACACGCTGCGGGGTCATGCTAAAAACTGCGCTTTTCCTCCTGACTGTCTGCCACCTGGGAGAAGCGGCTGCCCAGCTCTGGCTCTTCGGCTCGGAGGATCAGTTACTCTCTTTTACGGCAACGCTGGTGGTACTGGCCTGCTTGGCAACCGGGGCACTGCTGAGAGTGAAACTGAAGCAGGGGCTTTCTGTCATCGTCTTTATCAGCCTGGTCAGGACCCTTTCTCTGATCTCGCTGAATAAAGTCCGGGACGGTTGTAGACCCTACCTGGCGTACCTGGTCGGGGTGCTGGGCTTCCTTCTTGCGAGGTATACAGACCAGCTATTGCCGAGCCCGGGCCAGCACGAAGAGGGCTGTACTTCCCTGACGGGGGCAAAGGAGCACATCCCTGTATTTAAAAGGAGAAGGAGATCCAGCTCTGTAATTTCATCAGACATGGCGAACAGTCAGTCCAGCAGCAGCAGATCACACAGAAGGACTTCTTTGCCATGCATTCAGAGGGATCAGGTAAGGGCTTTCAGCATTGTGAGCATTCTGCTTGGTCCGTCATGTTAGTCTTGCGGTCACACACGCATGGTGGCATTGTGCTGTCTTTGTTTTGTTCGTTTTATGCAGATTGGAGTGGGGGTCTAGGGGTAGCAATACTGTACGCTGCCTGCTACACTATAGATATATTACATTTTATAAAAAAAATGGTATCTTTTGCATTATTTTAAATCAGCTGTTCTTTTTTAAAATTAAGAAATGTCTGTTTTTCTATTTCACATTAAGTTTGTGTTTACATTTAAAATGTTGTGTGCGTTTAAAGGCTAAAGGTATAACCTATACAATCTAATTGAACATAATGATCATTTTCGCCTGTACTGTACTACTCGGTTTTGTAAACCTTACTTTAATGTGGTATAGGTTCATTTCCACTATTGTATGCTTTGGAAACTCTTTTCCAGTTACAAGCACATAGTCCAGCTCTATAGCTGTCCATTGCAGCTTCCCATGGTATTACAATATATAAATAGACTATGCCAGTCTTTTGGCGGTGTGTAGCTACCTGAAGTCAATTAACGAGAAGTGAAAACAACACAATTTAGTTTTCCCTATTAAAGCACATTTACGTACCGCATCGTAATCTAAATGTTTAGGAATGAAAGGAAAATGTTATGCAGTGTATTTGAAACGCGCTGTACTGTCTCCGTGCACGGCGATGTGCATTGTTGGTAATGCAATTCACTGGTATGAGTCTTCAAGCAATTGCAATAAAAACCAGGGCATGTTTAAGATGTGTTTTGCATGCGGGTCATGTTTAATTCAGTGCGAAACAACATTTCCAGTAGTCAGCATGCAGTCACACACATTATTATTCAAAAGAGAGGAGTAAACATGTAACGCTAGGTATAGATACGGGTTTAGTGCTTTCAAAGATTTACTAACAAAACAAACAAACAAAAAAGTTTTCATATAGAACTACTGAAACGACACAGTACGTATATACCGTACTGGTCTCTCTCTCTCTCTCTCTCTCTCTCTCTCTCTCTCTCTCTCTCTCTCTCTCTCTCTCTCTCTCTCTCTCTCTCTCTCTTTAGCTATCTATCTATCTATCTATCAGCAGTGTGGAGTAGTGGTTAGGGCTCTTGACCGGAGGGTCGTGGGTTCAATCCCAGGTGGGGGACACTGCTGCTGTACCCTTGAGCAAGGTACTTTACCTAGATTGCTCCAGTAAAAACCCAACTGTATAAATGGGTAATTGTATGTAAAACTAATGTGATATCTTGTAACAATTGTAAGTCGCCCTGGATAAGGGCGTCTGCTAAGAAAGAAATAATAATAATAATATCTGTCTATACGACTAAGTGCTGTACTACTTAAGCTGCTAAACAGCTGCAACAGTTTGGCAAATACAGTGCGTTTAAGCAATAATTGTAACGATTGATGCCATTTATTTATTTTAGTTTTCAAGTAAATTAATATAAAAACAATCATGAGTCTGGACCATTTACTGGGAAGAGACTAGTATAACTTCTTAAGTTGTTAGGGCATGTACTGTAGCCTATTATTATTATTATTATTATTATTATTATTATTATTATTATTATTATTATTATTAATAATAATAATAATAATAATAATAATAATAATAATGTATTTGCCTCGTTAAGATAACTAATTCAATTCGTTTTGAAGCTCTAGATTTAAGAGAAATTGAACGTTTTGAAATGTTGGGTAAACATGTAACACTTAAATTACATATATACTCTATAAAAAACAATGATACATTATTATTATTTCTTTCTTTCTTAGCAGACGCCCTTACCCAGGGCGACTTACAATTGTATACAAAAAATACATATCAAGAATTACAGCACAATTAAGAGCAAGATGTAATAATATAAGATATACTCTAATATAAGGGAGCTGTTTGCGGATTGGCTATTGTCTCCTTTTTTAGAATTAAACGGGCTGTCTTATTTTGATATAGAGATTCTCAAATGTAACTTTCATTATCACCACATCGTGTTGATACAAAATGAAGCGCAGGGAGGACGCTGTGAAGAGAGCTGGATACTCTTTGTCTATATTTGCAGGTTTTCAGACTACGACAGGAGCCAGTACTCTTACAAGATAGATCAAAGTCAACATCAGTGTTATAAACTGAAAGTTTAATAAAATAAAACATAACATTACCGCTTCATAAGATTAATTAAATTAAACCAGCAGCGTCTTGGTTTATGTTGAGGCTGACATTGTTTTTTTTAAAACTTATCTATAGGCAGCGTTTGTGTTTCCAAGTGCAATTCTGTGCTTTAGTTGACTGAACTAGCTGGCCTCTAGTGGCGAGCAGTGGTATTGCACGCATTGGAGACACAGTGGCAGTCAGTCTATGCAGAAGTAGGACAGACAACTGTCCTGTAAATAGCATCAGACTCAAACCTGAGAATTTGACATTACTGCTGATAACTGCTTTGTTTTAAATGTAATAGAAATGTTGCACACTAGCTTAAAGATCATGTAGGAGTGTGTTTCTCAATGTATCGATATTGCGGGTCTTTCAGAAAGAATGAACCTGCATCGTGTTATTACAGCAGGTCACTACTCCCTGCAGTGGTTTATGCCACCACACTGCACTTCACGGCGCATGCATTAGGACTAGCTGGATTCTTTCAGGTTATTCGCTCGTATCCTATATGTAGCAGCATACACCTCCAAGGTGTGTAGTTCCCAATGCAAGTTCTTACACCGTGTACGTCGCTCAGTGTGAACTTTGCACCCGATATTGGAAAGTCCACTTGGAACCCTTTCTATCAGATACTATTGTTGAGGGTGTTCCTGTTTCGATAAGCAACACTTAGCAGCCTCCACAGAAAGCACAAGGTGAATTCAATGATATGAAACACCATGCTTTATTTATTTATTTATTTATTTATTTATTTATTTATTTATTTATTTATTTATGTATTTATGTATTTCTTTTTATTTCGTTAAGAACATCTCATTTCTTTTTACTATACATTTAACATACCCTGGTTTGCCATGTTTATTAATATGCTTTACCATACCTCGCTGTTCCTTACAATGCTTACCCATGCTTACCCAAGCTTTCACTGTGCTTTATTACACTTTGCTGTGCTTTTACTATGGGAAACTTTTATACAGTTTTCTCAGTCATTAGTGAGGATACTACTGTACGTAATTACAATATTGGCTGCCTGGTAGAAATTCAGCAATTCATTGACTAGTGATTGCCATTGCATTTACGCTTCAGTTATATTTATTGATCAGCGAATTGCCCTGGTTATTTGTATATATATATATATATATAATGGAGTTTTCTTAATGCATGTATCATATTCTATTTAGGGCTTCTGTTGTTCTGTTTTTATTAATTTAATTTTTCGGTGCTTATTTTTTTTAGCTATTTTCGAGTTTTATGTAAATTGCTTTCGATTTTTATATACTGTTTGAAATTATTGTTTTTGGTTACTTTCCAAAATGTGTTTTTTTTTCTTCTGTCAAAATATGTATCGTAACTCGACAGTACTTGCACACTTAAGTTGTACCTTCTTTCATTTGCTGTCTTCCACAACGAAATCCTTATGGTCAGGGGCACATTCTTCTGGGGTTTTGTGTGTAGGCATTTTTTTTTTTTTTTACATTTTACCACAATTTGCAATTCTGTTTTAAATCCTCAGTATCTTAACTGTAATACAGTTTTAAATCCCGCAAACAAGCCATCCTAATTGCAATCTCGTTTTAAAGCTTGCAAGTGGAGTCTCCAATAGAAATGTAGGAATGTGCTGCCACTCAGTAGTTGGGGTGGCTTTAAAGTATTCAGAAAGAATCAATGATAGATTCAAGTCAGGAAGGAGGGACATTGCCCAACTGCACTGGCATATCTTTATGAACTGTCCTCAGAACCTCAGTTACTTTCATATAGCCTACATAATAACTTGCCTAGCATTGTCAAGAGGGAGTAGGGCTAGCATGGGCAGCCAGGACGGCGCTGCCCTAGCATTGTCAAGAGGGTGTAGGGCTAGCATGGGCAGCCAGGACGGCGCTGCCCTAGCATTGTCAAGAGGGTGTAGGGCTAGCATGGGCAGCCAGGACGGCGCTGATTTGCTGTGGGTGAGTCTGAAGGGTGTTTAAATTGCTGTGGAGGGATACATAACCATTCCACAAGGAATACCGTCTCTAATCCCTTCTGTTCAGCTGAATGACCCACAGTCTTCAGATTAGTGAAGGCTCCTTGTTAAACATCAGTAATCTGCACAGTGTTGCATATGGAAGCACCTGCCCATCAATCATCTTCTATTTCTCTAGCACAGCCGCTGTCTGTCCAGCTTGGTGATATTGCAGGGAGGCAGGATTGCAAGCAGGGAGATGCAGCTTTTATATATTACAGAGTACACGCAAAGGTGCCGTTTATACAGTATAGCAAACTAATCCTTTAAGTGAACCCATGGATGCAAAACCCCGTGCTGCAGATCAGAGGAGTTTCTGTTTTGTCCAGTCCCCTCTGTGAATACGGAGTGAAAAGGGGAGCAGGGTCTCTGTATAGTCAGGTTCTTCACACTGGAGAGTGTTTGTTTAAAAGCACTAATAAGGAATCGGTTCATTTCATGGCGAAGTCTGTCTCTGTGCCTGGAAATAATCCAAGTTATTTGAGGCCACGGTGTGTTATCTCACAACCCAGGATAAGCACAACAGAAATATTTACAGGGCTGGCTAATAGGGCACTGCCATTCACCCCAGCCGAGCGCTCTCCCCTTCATGTATGATACTGTGTGCCTCTACACTGTTGCTGTACTTTTAAATACAAAAGCTAAACAAACAGCAGTTCTACCGGAGTTTCTTGCATATCAAACTATAAAACATGAAAAGACTTTTCTGCCACATTTTGCAATAAAACACTAACTACATTTAATAGAAAAAAATACTATATAATTATACTCAACACACATTTACCGATATACAGTATATATATATATATATATATATATATATATATATAGATAGATAGATAGATAGACACACAATGCATGTGAGAGTACTTTTTCATAGATGTTATTTGTGCTTAGCAAAAAATAATGTGTTATATATGTCATAGCAAAAAATAACATTGATATATAATGTGTATATATTTCATGGATACCTGAGTTTTGAATAACCTTTGTTATCATCACATAGCAAGCGTCTTGATCTTTTCAAACCTGAGCTTGAAAATCGGTCTGTCGGTCTGTCTGTCTGTCTGTCTGTCTGTCTGTCTGTCTGCCTGCCTGCCTGCCTGCCTGCCTGTCTGTCTGCCTGCCTGCCTGCCTGTCTGTCTGTCTGTCTGCCTGCCTGCCTGCCTGCCTGCCTGCCTGTCTGTCTCTGCCTGCCTGCCTGTCTGTCTCTGCCTGCCTGCCTGCCTGTCTGTCTGTCTGTCTGCCTGTGTCGACACAGTAGTCTACCAAGAAAGTGTGCTGTGAGATAATGCAGTCCAATCTAAGTACCATTGTTTACAGTTCTGCCGAAGTGGGTACAGTAAGTTTACAGAGCTTAATGATTCATTCAGGAGGTCTGGTTCTGTACGTGCATGTGCCTGGACCTTGCCTCAAAGCAGTACAACTGGCAAGGTACGTGCTGTGCATTAGTACCATGTGCATACATACCGTATATATGAAACACAATAAAATGTTCTGCATTACATCTGTAGGATTTCAAAGTACAGCATTGCATCTATACCTATTAAACTCAGTAATGGTATGCAATATTTCATAAAACTAAAAGACACATATACAATTTAATGACAAATGTTATGACTATAAAGACACTGAAATAGACTTAGTCGAACTGTTAGTCATTGAGTATTACTAAGTGTAGTATAAAAGCTTACTTACTATATTAACGGATTAATAATATACTAACTGATTAAGGTGTATGGTTCTATCCTGTATTTATGTTTTTCTAGTAAAAATATCTTTCTAAGAGTGTGTGTATTTAGTGTGCTTATTGTTTACTGTAAGAGTTTAAATGACATGATCAGTGCTTGACATTAATTACTTCACATGTGGCTCTTTTGAATGGGATGAGTAGTGCATTATATCACTCACCATACTCACCCCCTCTGTTTAAGTGTGGACTCACTGCAGGATTAATCTCCTTTAATTAAATGCTAAGTGGATAGTACAGATCCACAAAGCTGGCACCTGCAGTGACAGTCAGTCAGTCACTGACTGACCTGTAAACTGCGACTGAACCGCGCTCCCGAAACTTCCATTGAAGAAAATGTGTGATCAGGTGCAAGTGCAGTTATATATATATATAAAAACACGTGCAATAAAGGTATTTTTAATCCACCTTCACGATTTCCTGATGAATTACGGCCAAATTAAAGTATAGCTTTGTTTTTTTCTCAATGAAACTTGTTGTTTTTTTTAACTACAGCAAGGATTTCAGTGGTAAAAATACCACCACTTGGACCACAATCTAAATATTTTCAAATACCTTTGATGTTTTAAGGAGTGTTAATTCTCAGTACTTTACCCCGTACTGCAGCACAATTTTCAATTACATTTGGTATCAAAGGGTTGCTGAAGCCCCCAAACCAAACATGAAAGCAAGCAAAACAGCATCTTGCCCCGCGAGTCCTAGATGCTCTGTGTTTCTATCTCACTCTCTGTTCTTGTTGACTTTTGCATCGCATGAATTCATTTTCATCTTGAAGGCCGTGGTTCATTTTGCAGCAGAGGCTGCTACATTTTTTTTAACTGGTACCATATGTGAAAAAAAGAAAGTGCTGCAATGTGGCTGTAATTGGGCTTGGTTTTGACTACTGTTTATGTGTAATTTGCAGTTTTTTACCTTCAGTTTTCATGAGCTGTTGTTTTATGCGTAATTTGCAGTTTTTTACCTGCAGTTAAAGTGGAATTCAGGAGAAACATGGGGGAAATATAACTGGCCACTCTAAATAAATACAAAATCAATATAAATACATAGCCGTGCATTTTAAATGTAGGTCTTAAAATGGTAAAAAGCCAGTTTTCCTCCTTTTCCTTGTCTTCTTATGATGAGTTCAGACATTGGGAGATATGCTAAGTTCTCCCATACGGAAAGAAAATATATATTTTATATATTTTTTATGAATGGGAAACATGTTAAATATATGTACCTTACCATATATTTTCAACATATAAAATAAATAAATAGCTCACAGATTGAATTATATTTAAAATATATTCCAAATTCACCAGATATTTGTAATATATTTTTTATACATTACTAATTTATTTTATTTAACTGACTAATATATATATATATTTTACAATATATTATTATAAATATTTGTAACAAACTTACCATACATTTAAAATATATTATGTTTTTGCCTTACATTCGTCATACATTTTAAAAACATTATTTATGTGTGCTGTTTAAATATATTAAAACATATATTAAGCAACAAATTGGTGTACATATTTTGGAACTGAATAAAAATACGTTAAGAATGTATTCATAAGTTTCCCTGAAATTTATAATGATGCTAATTATATATTTAATTGTATTGAAACATGTATTTACCTTTTTTAATTTAATATGAATCAATATATTTATTTGTTTTACATGTTTATTGTTCATTTGGGAGTATTTCTGTGATTTCTTATTAATCACGAACATCCGCAAGAGTGGAGAGGTGCCTGTGTGTGTGTGTGTTTGTGTTAGTGAGTGGTGAGTCACTGCTGATGGCAATCTCTGCTAAATAAACACCGCTGGTGTTATAAAAAGAGCTGAAGGTGTTGCTTCCTTTATTAATCCAGGAAGGCGGTTTTAGTACCCTGCTTGGCTGCAGTATTGTTTGTTTTTTTTATTATGTGCCATACACAAGTACATATATTATATTTCAAAAATATACATCATGTATTTTTCTCATATGAATTGTATATTTCTAAATATATTTACTTTATATTTTAAAGCATTAATAATATATTTAACATATATACATATGTATGTATTTTAAATACATAAAACATATATCTCAGATATTTTTCATATCTTGAAAAGAGGCCAATGTTGGTGTATTAAAAATGTATAAAATATCTTGATAATATGTTTTTAATATATTCTATTTAATTCAAGAATGATGTTGGTAAAATATAAGTATCATACATTTCTTATTATATATAAAAAATATATATTTTTGTTCCGTATGGGCTGTTACTCCCATATCGAGTCATTCTTTGTTTTGTAATATTTCTTTTAGTTTACCTGGTTTTGAACTTGCTTTGAGCTTGTCTGGATAACCCTAACTGCTAGCAAAGAACAGCCTTCCTCATTCCATTCAAACCATGTGACAGCGTGACTTTCCCGCACTGCTGACCCGGCCTACTCCACACATACAGAGAGGGTGAGCAGCGAGTTAAAATTGCCCAGGCAAACTCACGGACTGGGAAGAGAAAAATCATAATACAGTCAAGTATCTGAACTAATTGGGACCGACACTAGTTTGCATAATCAATTTGTATGGATAATCGAACAGGTGTTAATAACAATTACTGTATCTTTAATAATGTATAGAATAAAGTTAACATACACACGTACTTAGTATACAAGTAACTACTAATGATATATAGATAGTAACGTATTATATCACATTAAGCATAAACAATTTAAAAGCTTTACAAATCATTAAATTAATGCAATTCCGTAAAACTTTAACACCTACAGTTAAGGTAATGAAATACTGTAATTAAACGTACCATATACCAAACTTTGAAAATCATCAAAGAATACAATTCAGTACAACTCTGACACATTACAGAACTTTAGGAATCATTAAACTTCAAAAATTCAGTAAAATGTTTCTATACTTTGATACTTGCTGTTAAGGCATTGTAATATTGTGTAATTGAAATTAATAAAATGAAAGTTCTTAGTTGCTTAACAACATAGACAGGATCTCCAGCCCTTACTGACGAAATAGAAGAAATATCAAGAACGCGGTGACTGTTATAATTTGCTTAACTGCGACAATTTAAAGCACGCAATGCTCCAGCTGAAGGTTTTGGTGGTCTGAATAATTCTGTAACTTTCATTTGCCTCAGTCTGCTGGTCCTTTTTTTTGGCAGGTGTATTCAGTTGATTAGACAGTATGGTTGATCAAAGATTGAATAATTGACTGTCTACTGTACCTTAATTTCGGGCCCAACAGAACCTAGAACCACTCTTCCAGCACGTAAATAACACACAAACCAAGTGAGAAAGGGCCCTAATTGATTAAGGCAAGGGAAAGAGAATACAAACGAATATAATGGTATTTGAAGGTGCTTTGGGATCATTTTAAACTGTTTGAAACATCATTGTTGTTATTCTTATTCTCATTCTTACTGTGGTAAGCAGAGTCCACCAAACCCATTTTGATTCCAAATGAATTGGCGGCACTCCTAATATCAACATGTTTCCAGCTGTATAAAGAAACACTAGAAACTGGCAAAACACTATGGTTCTATTGTTGTTTGACGGGTCACATCATTAAATTGTTCTTGAGATAACTTCCACTTGTATGGTGACCTTTAAAAGCTGAAGTGTGATGGTTACCAGCTGTTTACTAACTGTGTGTTCATTCCAGAAGACTTGGCGTACCTCAGAGCAAAGGGAAACAGGAGTTTGCAGAAACATGTATACATGTTCTGGAGATGTATGTAACAGCAGTTGTAATGTATATTGAGGGCTTGATTCTCAAAGCTGTGTAGTCCAAATCAACATTAGCACAGTTTTTTTTTTCGTCTAAAACGAATAGGAAACAACGTCATATTCGAGCCCCTGAATTAAAAGTCTTTGTTTTTTATTTCTGGTTTGGTAACTTCATTGGGTCTGTTCTCCTTTCTGAAAAACTGGTGCTAATGATGAATTGGAGTGAATAGCTTTGAGAATTTAGTCCTAAATAAAGGACAAAGATTCTGGAATCTGGAAAAAATCAGACTTCATTTTTTTTAATGTTATCAATACACATGGTGTCTGCTTAGCGTGACTGTGAGCGCAATACCGACAGTGTCATTCATAATGCACAGTTCAGCAGGTACAGTAGTATATTTTTTTGTTGGGGGGGTGGGGGGCAATTATTTATGGTTCACCTAAACTAAAGTTTAAACAGGAAAAAAAAGTCGACATTTTTTTTGCATGTTGCATACTTTTGTGGGCAGCTTGGACCTTGTATTAACATGTTTTCAAATATAATAACATAGGCCGGCGTGCTACACTATATCATTGTGAAAGTGCTTGGTACAGAGGCTCGTTCAAATCACAAACTGAGACAGGGGGCAGAGGCATTCTTGTCATCAGAAGATATGGGACGTGCACTGCGCTGCTTGGCTAGGATTTCTTCATAGCAGATGAAAAGCAAAGCATACATCATTGCCTGGAGAATTCAGTGGAGATTTACAGTACATGGCGGTATTAAGGCCACTATCAGCTGTACCTTAACCCTTACGCCACTGTTAAATTACTTTTCTAATCAGGAACACATTCTCTAACTCTGGTGCTCATTTGATTTAAAAAATAATTATTAGAAACTCAAACAGTAACTTAGAACAGGTTGCACCCTACACATGACATCATAACTTAAATCCAGCCACAGTCCAATCCCGCTTCATACATTCTAAACTTTTAACAAAATCCCATTACCATTGCAACATGCTAAAGGCATATCTGAAAACAGTTTCTCATTGACTCTGTTTCTTAAAAGATTTACATCAGTGTTAGGAATGCGAGAGGGCCATTCCTGACAGGCATCATATTTCAGTGGCAGGGAAATGAGACACATTCCCCCGCCGAGATAAAGAACAAGCACGCGATAAATGACCACTACAACCTGCATACCAGAACGGGGGCTGCCAATGAGGCTTTGGATACAAAACGAAAGTCAGCATGCAAATGGGACGGGTTATCAGCACTTGGCATTTTTGTGCAAATAAGGTGCAATCACAACTTTTGAAGACATTTAGGGGATTTTTTTAAACATTTTTTTAAATCTTCAACAAGATGGAAATTCCTGCTCTTGTAGGTCTGTTCATGCGACCCGGTGTCTATCTGGAAGTAGTGAAGCCAGGGACTCCATGTGAATATTCCAGAGGTGAGGATTGTGTTTGGATTATCATGTTTATAAAATAAATAAATAAGGCTATTATCACTATGTAATAGATCGAGCTGACTCTGGGTTAGATTTAAATATCTAAACATTGTTGGACGCTATCTGGCCCCCCAGTGCTCCTAGTAGTTGGTTGATCTCAAAACTTGATTTAACATCACCAACATGGCTTGGCAAACCATTCCATATCCTTACCACTCTCTGGGTAAGAAATAATGTTTCCTAAGTTTGTCTCCACTTCATTTTCAACTCTGTCCTCTGGTCCTGGTGTCTGTGCTCAGTTTAAAGTACTGGCTTGCGTTAGCTTAGTCAGTACTTTAAAATTAGCACCGAAACCAGTGTAATAAACAATATTTGATGACCTTTTGGCACAGCAGACAGACAGGTGCATTGGTCACTGAACCTGGGTGTCATTTGATTTGCAGTAGCTGTGTGAAGGGCACTGAGATCCCCTTCCAGAAGCTCTTCCTGTTAGTGACAAGCAGTGTGATGGATGAGCTTTCAGAGCAGTGGCTGGTTGGAGAGACTTCCTTTCTGATCCCGGCCAGGCCTGACACACACCTCAGACAGATTGCCCACACACATCTGGCTACATCCTGACTGAGAACAAGAGGAGGCTAAAAGCACATGTGCGCAACATCACCCAAGCTAGCATCAAAATAAACACATGGATCACACTGCAGACAGATCTGCATTGGAACAAGTAACCCTACTTCATGAACCACAATACACACACACAATCAATGTGCAACCGCACTTCCCAAATGAAATCCCATATGGAAATGAACAGCTGAAATATACAAGAACTTTTGCTATTTTATTTATTTTATTAATTTGGAATCGGCAATTATTTTTCACTGCTGCAACCCTCGCACTAACTCTGGAGAGATGAGCACTCACATCCTCCGAAACGTGTGCTGTCAGCCATCCGCACTTTTTTTCACACTGCAAGCCCGCCGTGAAGCTACTACAGAAGTACAGCGTAGGACGACCATGCAGTTCTGAGTTGCACTCAGGCAGGCCTGCAGGTGCCCGGCCAGCCACAGGGGTCGCTGATGCGCGGTGAGCCAAGGATTCCCCAGAGGACCTTCCCACCTGGGCAGTGCTTGGCCAATTGTGCGCCGCCCGCTGGGAACTCCCAGTCACGATCGGCAGTGACATTGAACTGGCGACCTCCAAGCTATAGGGCGCATCCTGCACTCTGTGAGAAGTGCCTTTACTGGATGCGTCACTCGGGAGCCCCAAATAGAACTTTCGTTTTTGACCCTATTCTATATGTAATATATACAGTATGTCGCAGCACAGATAGTTTAGCCTTCTATGCTGCACTGTACTAAATCAGACTTTGTTATCACCAGTTTGTTTACCTAAGGTAGTCTTAGCTCCTGAAACACAAGCTTCTTCCCTCCCTGAAGCTTTACCCTGTATAGCCCTCCTCACGCGACTACCTGCAGCAGCTGGGGTTTTGAATGCCATACTGTATATAAGCTGTGTTTTATCACAAGGAAGCAAAAACAGTAATGCAAACAAAGGTAAAAAGTCTATTTTTCCCTTTGTTACCAAGCTGATAAAAAATGTTCAAGCAACACCTATAAAGCTAACATTTTCAACTGAGGCTCGTAGGTATGCAAACAATATATATTTAAATATATAAACTTTACAGGGCTCCTTTAAAATACAGTGAGAGCTCTTCTTTATATTTCCGAGATACAGTGGTTGGTTAGTAAATGATCTTTGATAAATATTTTTCATATGTGGAGTCTGATCACGAATGCCATTTGAGCAGGGAAGTCTCCCAGGAAAGTTTTCTTTCTTTGCTTTCAAGCATCTACCATCTAATATCTAATCCAACCTGATTGGCATTCCCTAACAAAATGAATTAACTTCTTTATAACTGACTTCAGTTGGACTAAATGATTAATCATCCTCATCAATAAAATATCTCAATCCCACTCCGTGTTCTCCGTGCCTCTTTGACTTCCAAGCACTTAAACCCAACCTGGCTTGGAAATCGGTCACTGTAGTGTACAGGGCTGCGGGCTGCGCTCCCTGCAGTGTCTGCTGTGTGTTTTAGGATGCTTCAGTTTGTGAAAAAAAAAGAACTAGAAATGAATTTAATCTGAATGAATTGTGTGCAATGTATTTATCCCATTCGGTTAACCAATTTAAAAACAAGTTAGTTTCAGTTATTACAGGGTCATGAGACAGCACTGCCCCCCCCCACCCACTGTGAGTCTAAAAACGAACCTTAACTGACAGCATTTAGAACAAGGGGACTTTTGTCTCACTATCGCTATAGTACGGATGGCTGGACAGCAATTCACTGTCATAAAAATGCTGTGACCTTGTGCTGTAGCACCACAAGGTATACAGTATACTAGACTGGGTTTGGAAAATACACACAACTCAAATAAAATAGTTACATACTAAAACTGCCAGGGTTACACAACTTCTAAAGCCAATAACTTAAAGAGGTTGTATAGCTAACAAAAAAGTCCATCCATGTTCCATATCCATTCACTAATTAGGTCTCAGATTTGCAGTTTTGCAAACATGTATTTTAATTTAAAAGCATGATATTTGGTACAACACTGGATTAAATAAATCAGCTAGTCCTGCAATTTCATGGTCATTTGGAATTGTCCCCACCTCTTCAGGGTTTTCTATGTTCCTGTTAGTAACCAAACAGCTGCTTCCCCTATTGACTGACATGCTCTGCAGCCAGTAAAATGCTTGACCCCAAAGACACTGCTGAGATGAAATAACCTACAGTAGGAAGTGAAGGAGCAACAGACTTCCTGGAAGACAAAGCACGCAAACTGAGAGCTCTCTGCTACCCAGTGTAGTACCAGATATAAAAATCTATGTCATATTTCCTTTTGCAGTTGCACATTTGAGACGTTTATAGTGAATGAAAGTGTAGGACGAGTAAGATAGACTGGGAGTACTGTGTCCATTCTAAACACTTCAATACAAAGGTGATGTTCATTCTTGACTTGTTCTTGTCAGCAGGATACCGAGTGGTTATTTTAGACCCACAGTACACACACACACATATATATATATACAGTGCCTATAGAAAGTCTACACCGCCTTGAACTTTTTTCACATTTTGTTGTGTCAGTGCCACAGAGTTTCATGTGTTTCAGAGTTTTTTCCCACTTATCCACACACCATACTCCACACTTTTAAGGGGAAAAAAGTTTTTATTGAGAAAAAAATTATATATTAAAAATACAAAACTGAAAGATCATGGATAAGTCTCCACCCCCCTGAGTTAATACTTTGTGGAAGCACCTTTAGCAGCAATTACAGCTGTGAGTCTGTTGGGATAGGTCTCTACCAACTTTGCACACCTAGATTTGGCAATATTTCACCATTCTTCTTTACAAAACTGTTCACGCTCTGTCAAGTTCCTTGGGGAGCGTTGATGGACAGCAATCTTCAAGTCATGCCACAAATTTTCGATTGGATTTAGGTCGGGACTCTGACTGAGCCACTCAAGGACATTTACCATTTTGTTCCTTAGCCATTCCAGTGTGTGCTTTGGGTCGTTGTGGAGTGCTTGGGATATTGTTGTCACATGCACACTTTGACCAGTCTTGGCCATAAAAGCCTGTAGCTCTTGCAAAGTTGCCATTGGCCTCTTGGTAGCCTCTCTGATCAGTCTCCTTCTTGCTCGGTCATCCAGTTTGGAGGGACGGCCTGATCTAGGCAGGGTCTTGGTGGTGCCATACACCTTCCACTTCTTAATAATCGTCTTGACTGTGCTCTAAGGGATATTCAAGGCCTTTGATATTTTTTTATTCCCATCCCGATCTGTGCCTTTCAACAACTTTGTCCCGGAGTTCTTTTGAAAGCGCCTTGGTGCTCATGGTTGAGTCTTTGCTTTTTGAAATGCACTACCCAGCAGAGAGAACCTACAGGAACTGCTGAATTTATCCTGAAATCATGTGAATCACTACAATTTAACACAGGTGGAGGCCACTTAACTTGGTGTGTGATTTTGAAGGCGATTGGTTACACCTGAGCTAATTTAAGATTGCTATTACAAGGGGGGTGGACACTTATCCAACCAAGCTATTTCAGTTTTTTTTAAATTAATTTTCTATAAATTTCTAGAATATTATTTTCACTTGGAAGTTGTGGGGTAGGATGTGTAGATAAATGAAAAAAAAACTATTTTAATATATTTTAATTCCAGGCTATAAGGCAACAAAAGGTGACAATTTTGAAAGGGGGTGTAGACTTTCTATAGGCACTGTATATATATATATATATATATATATATATATATATATATATATATATATATATATATATATATATATATATATATATATATATATATATAAATATATACTGTATATATACAGGTGTCGCAGCGATTATGATGGAGTGCTTTGGTAAAGGAATCTCCTTTGCAGTGGTTTGCATGCGGTAGACAAGCCTGTGTGTGCACAGTATGTACAGCAGTGTCATGTAGGAACGTATTTGCCCAGTTGTGAAGCTGCATATCATTTACAGTCTGGATACTCAGTCTTGGTGAATGTGGGCTTCAAGAGTGTCTGTCTTTTGATTAGGAATGCTCAGTGGAAAACTGTTTGACTGGCCCGGGGTTTGACTTTGAGACATTATCGACTGGATCTTGAAAATCACTGTCCTTAAAGGGTAAAGCATAGGCATTTTCATAATAGTTTATCTGTCAGTGTTTAATGTCCTGTTGTATTTGTTCTCTTTCATTCTCTGTTGCTGTTACTGCCCATATCACTATTATTATTATTATTATTATTATTATTATTATTGCTATTGTTAAACCAGGCTTTCTAACTATGCCAGCCAAACTTGCCTTTTCAACCACTGGGGGGTCTGCTTCTTTTTTTTTTTTTTTTTTTTTTTCTGACGTGCTTTGAAAACAAGCCAACACAGTAAATATGACATAATTTGATATTGGCTCCAATAGCATGAATTCACAACCCCAAAATAAAAATAAAAAGGATCATTATTGACAGTTCTTTATTAGCCGTCTATTGGCTCATAAGAAGCTAGAAGGGCGTGATCTTTTTCATCATACCGTGTGGAACATGGGAAGGTTATGTAGATGCTTCAATCTCTAATCTGCAGTCTGGTAGCATCTGAAGAAACTGAATCTCCACAGTGGTGAATTTAAATATTTCTGCAAACAGTGACATGTATAGTACAGAGATTATATTAAAAATAAAAAAAATAAATAATAATTTGTGTTTTTATTACTGATTCTTGATTAAATAGGACATTTACGGTGAACAAATCTGAACTGCTGTATATTGAAAAAAGCATGAACAAACTTTTATTAAAATTTCAAGAGCATGACAAGCTACAGTACTAAAACACTTAGAAACACCCTTCGCAATACTGACAGCAGATAATATAAAACAACACAAGAAGGCTATCTCCCACGATGACTCATTTCTTCATTGGAACCCAGTTGCATCAGTGTTCTGCAACTGAGCCAATATTCTGCAAGTGAGCCAATGTTCTGCAAGGAGCAGACATCTGTACATTTCCACACTGAATTCTTCCTCAAATAAAGTCATTTTTTGAAAAATGTAAATCAAACAATTTGTGCACAGTGTTTTTAACTACAGAGGCACAAGCTTCTGTAATGAAAATGTTTCCTGTTGCAACTGAATCCTGGTGATGGTTGTGTTGAGGACAGACACATGTCAGTAGCGTGCTGTCATATCAAGAGAGAGAGAGACGAGAGAACAACGTGTGCCCTGATAATAAGAGATTGGAGCTCGACACTCTGATAATGGTGACGTGGTGCCTGCTTGTCAACTAAAGAGAGTTGGGTTAAGAGGGCTTGAATGTGGTCTTCAGGCAACTGTCCTGGAATTAGGGTTACTGTCAGACTGAAATGTATGCTGTTGTTAAGACCAAGACGCTGGTGTGGTTTCAAATCCCATGTTCTCCTTCAGCGATAATGTCAAGTCTACTATGGACAACTAGGTATGCCAAAGAGCTAAAGCATGATAAAGTGCTCTGCAGTTTGTTTCTGGCTTACAATTGATTGTATTTCTGTCGCTGTTTCTGTAGTTCTGTGTTGCTCTGAGACTTTGGAGGCCAGCAGCTTTGTGCTTGCATGAGCTCCTACCTCCACTCCAGCACAATTGATGAGACAGACAAAGTCTGATTCTCTCCGGACATTCTTTTCCAAGTCTTGTGTTCTAAGAGAAGGCATGGTCATTTGTTGTATTGATTTCGTTTTTTCTTGGAGTGAACCAGGCAGTCACTCACAGTTGTGTAATTAGGAATTCCACACATATACTGTATCAATATAAACAAAGCACAGCTTACATTTTGTGCAACTTACTGTACATTAGTTTTATGAAAATGCAAAAAAAACAAGACTAACCCTAGCTGGGATTAAATGTGAGATATCCTGATTGCAGGTTTTCAAAAGCCCCAAATAACAAAGACTTTGAGAGCTGTGTTCAATTATTTAATGATTACATCATGACGAAATGCCTTATCACAGTTCTTTCTTCTTCTTGTAATGCCAGTGTTGGCTATAATTTGTAACTTTGTATCCACTCTTAAAACTGAATTGCTGCAGAGTAAAGGCAGTACAATGATTTAAAAAAAAAGAAAAGAAAACCAAGATAAAAACATTGTCAGTTGGGTCAATGGGGAAGTTATTTAATATCGACTGTTGGAAGAATATGTGTGTGTGTATATATATATATATATATATATATATATATATATATATATATATATATATATATATATATATAGAATAAGCCATATTAATGATGGCTACAGTACATTTACCAAAAATGGTGAAATACTCTTTTTAATATTTACAGTGGCCAGATATTTCATTTTTTTAGATGAGAGGGTGGGATTTATAATCTGCCAGGAACTGCTTTTGCATAAGGGTTTGAAAAACTCCTGGCTCAGCATACATGCATTGCACTACAGCAGTGATTGTAAAAACGCTTTTATCTGAAGAAAAAAACAATTATCTGGCAGTATCTTGCTTTTGGACTTGATTAACCTAGCAAAGCAAGATAATATTGCAGGCATGGAGTAAATCCAGCACAGTACTGGTATATTAGATATTATACTGTATACTTTCCTGGAATAGTTCATTTCTTACCTGTTGAATATCATAGTGTGTATTCTGTATCATTTCCCTTTACAGCCACAAACTGCTGAAAAGACTCCTAAAAGCTGGATTTTTAGAAATAACGACTACAATGTATGCAACCGAGGTAACTGTCAGATAGTAATGTGAAAATCTCAATACAAAACCACAGTTACTTAGGGATATACAAATAAAAATTCATTTCAGATGCAGACCCGTGGTTACATTTTTTTCTTGAACAGTCAACAACTTTCCATTTTGAAAGTCCAGTCACATTATACACCTCAGGCCATGGCAATCACATGTTAGTTCTTTTTATTTTTTTCTGGGGAAAAAAAGGGGATACTGTGGCTTTAAGATAAGGATAAGGAACAGTAACCTCTTCATAAGCACCAGAGGGCTTCTCCTGACCCGTCTGTTTGTTTTCACAGTGCTTTGGAGGATTGTTTGTGTTTAGTTTGAAGGGAAATTCATTTTCACATGCATGCTCGAGCGCAGTAATGTGGAGCACGTCTGGGAGGAGCTTTAATTGTGGCGGCATTTTCGGGCGATGGAGAGGGAGAGGGTTTATTTTTCCAGGTCGTGCTCCAGGCCTCATGTGGCTGTGCAAGGAATTCTTTCATCGTTCCAAGCACGTTTCCTTACTGCTTGAGACAGGGAACAGAGGGCACCTTTATTTACTTATTCCAGTCTGAACAGACATGCCAGAGTGGCTCTGAGCCGGTACAACTGGAATATTGAAAGCAAAGTAAAAGAACTAGAAAAAAAGGCAGCCAAGTCCTGCACTCAGGCACTGTGTGATGATTGTTTTCAATGTCAGTGAACCAAAGAATCTGAAAACAAGAAGGATAACTGACTGTAGACTTCTTTGTGTTGTGTGTTTTCACACGTATCCACCTAGGTGCATTTCATTGAGTTTTCTTGCTAAGAGTCACCAAGGGTCTTTTTAATCATTCTCTGCTTGTCTGAATTATTATTGTTATTATTCTTATTATTATAACTATACTACTTTTTGATGAAATGCTTTGGCAACATTTGATCACTCCTGTCATGCTAATAAAGCCAGTTTGAATTTGAATTTGAAAATATGTTTGACACAGTATATAAGCTGATATTAAAAACCTGAAAAAAGAAACAAGGACCAGGGGTCACAAATGGAGATTAGATAAAGGGGCATTCAGAACAGAAAATAGGAGGCACTTTTTTACACAGAGAATTGTGAGGGTCTGGAACCAACTCCCCAGTAATGTTGTTGAAGCTGACACCCTGGGATCCTTCAAGAAGCTGCTTGATGAGATTCTGGGATCAATAAGCTACTAACAACCAAACGAGCAAGATGGGCTGAATGGCCTCCTCTCGTTTGTAAACTTTCTTATGTTCTTATGTTCTTATGTTAAAGCAATCTGAAATATTTATGGGTATGATCCTGGGTTTGCTTTGCTTCTCAGACAGTAGCCGGCAGCAACATCATAACCTTTACTGCTTTGTTTTTAATTTCATTGCCGTTATATAAGGCTGTTTTCACATTAGCGGCTGCTGTAAGTATTCAAACTGACAGCTCTCCTTTATGACAGCTAAGTAGCTGATGCATTTGCGCCTGGCTAAACCTGGAAATAGCTAGAGACAGACAAGCGTCTTTCACAGTTTCAGAGTTGTCCTTCACATCCTGAGCAAGATGAATAATTAAAAGAATATTTGCAGTTCTGTGAGCTGTATTTGAGGGCTTTAAATGTAAACAGCATCTTTCTAGTGTCACTACTGTCGCTGCAGTACCGTTTACAGACCTGCCAAGAATTTACCAATAAGATAAATCTAAAAAAACAAAGAGTATTTGTTTGTATTGCAAACAAGGCCATGTGTGTCGTATCAAGTGACACAAAGCATGCAAATTCCAACGCCGCATTCAGTTATCCGTTGTGAGGATTGACATGGCACTGCATGTCAGGTATTATTTGTACTGTTATTTGTTGCTCAGCAGGGACATGCTTGTTTGACAGTGGATTTGCTGTATTTATTAAACATTTGGCCCATAAAATGGGCTCTCAGCAAAACAAATGACAGCCATGTTATTTAAGATGACTGAAGGCATGAATGCAGGGTCGTGAAGAAGGGACAGCACAATGCACGTTGTTGCTTCATTATTTCCCCCTGTCTTGTGTATTTATATTGTACTGTCCTGTATTTTATTATAATTATTTTTAATTAACAGCTAGTATTCTGTGCATCAATAGTTGCATTGACTTCCTGATTCGCAGTGTTCCTGGTTCACATCGCTCCTGATTCACAGTGTTCCTGGTTCACATTGTTCCTGGTTCACAGTGTTCCTAATTCATAGTGTTCCTGATTCACATTGTTCCTGGTTCACAGTGTTCCTGGTTCACAGTGTTCCTGATTCATAGTGTTCCTGGTTCACAGTGTTCCTGATTCACAGTGTTCCTGATTCACAGTGTTTCTGATTTACAGTGTTCCTGGTTCACAGCGTTCCTGGTTCACAGCGTTCCTGGTTCACAGTGTTCCTGGTTCACATATTTCCTGATTCACAGTGTATCTGGTTCACAGTGTTCCTGGTCCACATATTTCCTGATTCACAGTGTTTTGGATTTACAGTGTTCCTGGTTCACAGTGTTCCTAATTCATAGTGTTCCTGGTTCACAGTGTTCCTGGTTCACAGCATTCCTGGTTCACAGTGTTCCTGGTTCACAGTGTTCCTGATTCACAGTGTTCCTGGTTCACATATTTCCTGATTCACAGTGTTTCTGATTTACAGTGTTCCTGATTCACAGTGTTCCTGGTTCACAGTGTTCCTGGTTCACATATTTCCTGATTCACAGCATTCCTGGTTCACAGTGTTCTTGATTCACGGTGTTCCTGATTCACGTGTTCCTGGAGCACGGTGATCTTAGTTCACAGCGTTCCTGGTTCACAGTGTTCCTGGTTCACAGTGTTCCTGGTTCACAGTGTTTCTGATTTACAGTGTTTCTGGTTCACAGTGTTCCTGGTTCACATATTTCCTGATTCACAGTGTTTCTGGTTCACAGTGTTCCTGGTCCACATATTTCCTGATTCACAGTGTTTTGGATTTACAGTGTTCCTGGTTCACAGTGTTCCTAATTCATAGTGTTCCTGGTTCACAGTGTTCCTGGTTCACAGCATTCCTGGTTCACAGTGTTCCTGGTTCACAGTGTTCCTGATTCACAGTGTTCCTGGTTCACAGTGTTCCTGTTTCACAGCGTTCCTGGTTCACAGTGTTCCTGGTTCACATATTTCCTGATTCACAGTGTTTCTGATTTACAGTGTTCCTGATTCACAGTGTTCCTGGTTCACAGTGTTCCTGGTTCACAGTGTTCCTGGTTCACATATTTCCTGATTCACAGCATTCCTGGTTCACAGTGTTCCTGATTCACGGTGTTCCTGATTCACGTGTTCCTGGTGCACGGTGATCCTAGTTCACAGAGTTCCTGGTTCACAGTGTTCCTGGTTCACAGTGTTCCTGGTTCACAGTGTTCCTGGTTCACATATTTCCTGATTCACAGTGTTTCTGATTTACAGCGTTCCTGGTTCACAGTGTTACTGGTTCACATATTTCCTGATTCACAGTGTTCCTGATTCACAGTTTTCCTGGTTCACATTGTTCCTGGTTCACAGCGTTGCTGGTTCACAATGTTCCTGGTTCACAGTTCCTGATTCACAGTGTTTCTGATTTACAGTGTTCCTGATTCACAGTGTTCCTGGTTCACAGTGTTCCTGGTTCACATATTTCCTGATTCACAGTGTTTCTGATTTACAGTGTTCCTGATTTACAGTGTTCCTGGTTCACAGTGTTCCTGGTTCACAGTGTTCCTGGTTCACATATTTCCTGATTCACAACATTCCTGGTTCACAGTGTTCCTGATTCACGGTGTTCCTGATTCACGTGTTTCCTGATTCACAGTGTTTCTGATTTACAGCGTTCCTGGTTCACAGTGTTACTGGTTCACATATTTCCTGATTCACAGTGTTCCTGATTCACAGTTTTCCTGGTTCACATTGTTCCTGGTTCACAGCGTTGCTGGTTCACAGTGTTCCTGGTTCACAGTTCTTGATTCACAGTGTTTCTGATTTACAGTGTTCCTGATTCACAGTGTTCCTGGTTCACATTGTTCCTGGTTCACAGCGTTGCTGGTTCACAGTGTTCCTGGTTCACAGTTCCTGATTCACAGTGTTTCTGATTTAGAGTGTTCCTGATTCACAGTGTTCCTGGTTGACATACATACAGACACTATCATTCCAAAGATCTGATTTAAAGAAAGATTTCTCTCTAAAGTCAGATGTTTCCATAAAAGTCATTTTTTCAGCATCGTCTTATTGTGTAATATTGAAAAGAACACAAGTTCAGATTGAACATAAACCAGCATAAGGACCAGCTTTTTATTTCATCAGTTCTGAATGCCTCATGTTATCAGTTCACACAGGTATGTGCTGCCAGTAGAATATTGCGCTTGACTTTGTTGCCAAGATGGCTGTATTTGCATCAAGGCGCAGGAGGAGCTGCTGTGAATGCTCCCTCTCTCACTCGCTAGAGCTGAAGCACATTATGAACTAAATGGCCCTCTATCAGTGTTTATCTCCAAAGGAAAGGCTGTGAAGGGGAGATCAAAGGACTTTCTTGTGGAGCTTGCTGCTGCGAAGAAGGGGAAAAAGAGGACACTCACAGGCTGAAACGGAGCTAAACACACAGTTACAGACTAAGTAGTGTGGCTGCTGAGACAATTGTGGGGTATCAAGGGGGGAAGCGTCATTGGGGCATTATTGTTATTTGTAATTTAGTATTTTGTATAGGGTTTTAGGAATACCAGTGCGTTGGGTAGAGAACACGATTGTATTGTTTTATTGGTGGTTTTATGGTATTTATTGGGGGAGACATTTTTAGGTTGCACTCAGTTTGGGTGTTGTTTCTGTGTGGATGTCACCAATGACTCAGTTGTGCTATTGTTTTTAAAACTGATATATTAATAAAGGTTTGGAATTTGATGCTGTGCGTGGTGTGTGAGATACTGGACCTCCTGTCTAAGTTACATTGGGATCCGACTGGCAGTGGAGTCTTCGCTGACTAGACAAATAGAATCGTACCTTTCACATACATGGAAATTTCCAAGAATGTGACGTCTGTATAAGCCATTATGAGGAGCGGCTTGGAACATTAACAGCCTGGCATATGGTATTCAGATGTACCATTGACACAGAGCAAGAGACACCTGAGGGCACAGTGCTGTGCACAGAAGCAGCTCCGGGCCATGCTGTCCTCATTCTCTGCTCCCTGATCATTTCATTACCAAGGCCATTTGTATCCATTGGTCTTCACTAAATGTCAGAGTGCAGGTCTGCTAGAGCACAGTTAAACCTGCTTTTTCCAGTGCTTAGTGTCCCCGGTTTATATTGAAATGGTACACACTGTTTGTTTGTTTGTTTGTTTGTTTTGCACTGACCAAGGTAATATCGTAAATAATGTATCTTGACCCGCAGCTCAACTAGTTTTATTTTGCTTTGCTGAAGCAACATATGAATATGAGTCACAATATATTGTTTATCGCCAAAATAAATCACTTTGGTCAAGTCCGTTGCAACTTGGAAGTTAAAAAGCCTTTTCATACCCCGTGAATCTCCTGCAAGAGGTGCGGTTGTGTGAGTTTGACTTGACCCATGCTTTTTCTTTGCAATGTGTTCCTCCTTTGAGATATGCTGAGGCTTCTCTCAGTGTGTGGTAACTCAGCACTGGCCACCCATGGTGAGACTGGAGCAAATAAACACAGGCCTGTTGCCTTTAGGGCTATCAATGTGTTGAGCATGTTGACTGATGGTTTAGGGTTAGGGTTAGGGTTAGGGTTTGGGTGGGGTCATTATACTTGCTGGGGCAGATTGCTTAAGAGGATGCGCCTACATTGATTGCCTTCAACCCTGACACTAGCAAACGCATGTCTTTCCTGTCAGTAGCCCCAGTCAGACGGCGGCTCTGTGCTTCTACAGATACAAAGCACATAAAGGATTGAGGTGCTTTTTCCATTGCCGTGACTGCAGGGCTATCACTGGCGCCATTGGTATGCTTTTTCTTTTGGTTTCTTTTAAAAGTTTTGAAGTCACTGTTGGTGCTAAAAGCTTCAGTGTGTTGCTAAGGCTTTGTTTCACCAAGGGGCTGATGGAAGGGTAACTGGTGTTGGACGATACTCGATTATCGGATAAAAAGGATCATCCTAAATCATGTTTTAACGTTCCACTCACTTAGTAGTTCTTTCTCTTTTCCGCTCTTTTTTGTCTGCTTTTGGATTTTTAACTTAAGAAAAAGCCATACCTTTGTTCTCTCCCACAATAGATGAGGGACTGAATTAAAGTCATTTTTTGACGCCCAATTTAATTCCATGCACTTTATGGACACATCGGTTGTCTACAGGAGGAGATAGAAACTAAACATTTTGGTAGAAGTGGTGCTGACCTTTTTAAGCTTTAGATGACTATGAGAAACATTATCACCAATAATACAGTCATATTTTTTCAGTAAAATAACACAATCAAGCACAGTAAATGCAAGCAAAAACATGATTGTGCTTGTAATAAAAGGTTTATAAAAAAGCAGAACAATTTGATTAGCAAATGAACGAAAAGGTATATAGACTGGAGCAATTTGCAGGCATACAATGTAAGGGAAAGACACTTCATTAATGTATGATTGAAAAACCCTGTCATTATAACATGGACATGGTGCACTTTTTATTGACCTGCCCCTCCCCAATCTGAAAACATTCCTGTAAATGTCCATTCAATTACAGCATATGCAGTTGTATATTATGGCATAAAACCAAACTGCCTCAGACAATGCAGAGCATATTAAAAATAGTATTCTAGCAGAAGCCCTAAAATACTACCCTCTAATCATAAATTGTTGTCAATGTATTTCTTTCCCACAGAAACGCAATCTTTACAAGTTGTTTTATTTATTATTGTGTAACTGTTCATCCTGTTTACATAAGATACCAGCAATTTAGACAGTTTTGTATACCTTGGAAGTGCTGATGTGAAAATCTAATAAAGACTCACGTAGTCCAATGTGATCAAACATGCATTGTTGGTTTTCTGCACTTGAGAATCAAGCTTGTGGTTTGTTACAGTAACAGCTCCTTTTATAAAAAGGCGTTCTTCTATTTATCTTATTTTATAAAGAAGTGAACATTTGGATAATTTGTGCAATAACTGTAAAGCTGAAGCGTTTACTGTTTTTCAACAAATTAAAGCCAAAGCAAACAAGCCACTTGTTTTGTTTGGAGTTGAGAATCGAACCAGAGTCAAACCTTCTTTTGCTAAGCAGAGTGCTGCTCAAGTCCGTCTGTTCGTCTGGGTTGATTCAGTCAGTTGATTGGCAATTCTCTGTATAGCTCTTACATTCCTTTGTGTGCAAGCTGAATTGATTGATTTGTACATTGTCTTCGTGTTGTTAGAGACACAGGTGTATGCCATGTTGATGGATACTGCCTGGTATTTAACTGTACCTCCCATACACAAACACACCTTCCCTTTAGAGGGATACACATTGTGTTAGTTAACACTTTGTATAGACACAATTGGAAACAGTCAAGAAAGTCTGTGAGTTGGCATTGTAGAATGCAAGACTTTGGGGTTAGGGTTGGGTTACTTTATCAGAAAGCAGTTGACAGTCCATTTTGTTTACATTCACTAAAAGTAGTTTTAGTTATTATTATTTATTTCTTAGCAGACACCCTTATCCAGGGCAACTTACAATTGTTACAAGATATCACATTATTTTTACATACAATTACCCATTTATACAGTTGGGTTTTTACTGGAGCAATCTAAGTAAAGTACCTTGCTCAAGTGTACAGCAGCAGTGTCCACCACCTGGGATTGAACCCACAACTCTCCGGTCGAGAGTCTAGATCCCTAACCACTCCTCCACACTGCTGCCCTAAGTTGTAGGAATACTAGCCCTCTCCTCCAGAAGTGTTGTACTTTAAAAATCAAGTACAGTATATCCCAAAGAAAAGAATAGAAAACAAGCAAAGAACCAAAAAAATATTAAACTCAAGAAGGAAAAGGGACCAGTGATAATGCTGCCAATGCTAATAAGAGGGAAGAAAATGGATTTTAAAAGCTGGGTCAGCAGTCCTTTAACACTACAGCACTTATTTGTGAAACTATGGTATGCAGCAGTGTGACTGGTAGCATTATTGGGTCTTTTATCAGCAGTGTTAAAATATTATTTTAGGAAAAGGAAAAATCAGCCTAAGTGATTTTGACGTTATTCTCCTGAGTTTACCTCAATGCAAAGGCACAGTTTCCACGAGCCTTATGGAAAAAGCCATTCCAGTTAAAACATGTGCGTTTTATTACCATGTTCACTCTGCTGTGTCAGAAGCATGTTGATTCATAGAGGACAGATTGAAAAGTGAGTGTTACCTCGAGTGACAGGATCCAGCAGATTGTAGAACAGAACCTCGCTGGTGATGTCACAGCTGACATGACACACTTGTGAGTGACAGGATCCAGCAGATTGTAGAACAGAACCTCGCTGGTGATGTCACAGCTGACATGACACACTTAGAGTGGATCCATCATCAGGGGTTGATGTCAAACTGAAATGACACCAGATGACAGGATATAATTAAGAACAGAATAGCTGGTGATTTCTGTTGATATAGCTAATGGACTATCATCAGGGGTTCATTTTAAACAAAAAGTATATCTTTAATTAAGAAAGAGGGATAGCATTTCTGTTTATATAGCTTCTCCTCTTGATTTGTGGATCTGGGTTTCGTGTCTTATTGTTGGTGTCGGTAGCTGCTTGCCCACCTTTGCCTCACCGTGTTTCAACATAATCTTCTATTTTGAACAATACTAGCTGCGGGCCGACTAATCTGATGAACAGGAGTGATGACACTGCAGGTGTTAAGAGCGCTAGTTTTTTGGCGTTTCGTCGATTGGTTTGTAAAATAAAAGCTATAGTAATTTGCTTACACATAGATGTTACATCCTGAAATATATATCGTTACAGTACACATTTGTCATTCAACTTTTTTTCATACGGTTCATCATTTGAAAACTGTCAGACACAAATACAAAAACTGTAAGGGTTAATCAATTGTGTGCATTGATAGGGAGACACTGTTTGTGAACTCTGCTGGGCTGCAGTCCTGTTAAGTAGAACAGAGTAACCTTTAGATTAACATAGTGGGAAAACCACCAGTGATAAATACCATAGATATTTAATGAAGTCTTTTTCAATAGAACTCCATTTGATCCGACCCAGTGTTTACTTAGCCTGGCCCGGAGGAAGGACCTTGAGCAAGCAATAATTAGACAGCATCTTCTGCAAAAGACAAGTTTCTATAGTTTGGAAAAGTGGGTTACAGTTGAAGTTAAAGGTCTGTGACAGTGATGACATCATCTCGGAAGGCCAGCCGGTTGTAGCTGTGTTTTTTCTATCAAGTCGAATGGCACGAAAGGGATTTGGTTTTATGAAGCAAGCTGTAAAACTTGAGATTTCCTTACACCTGGTCCAGGTGTTTGCTTTGTGGTTTGTTCAAGAACCACATGCAGCTACACTCTTAACAAACTGCACACACACCGAGACACGGAGAGGCAAGTCAAGAGCTCCCTGAACTCACTGCACTCACTTTACAAGAACACACAGATACTAAAACCAGGAAGGCAGACGTTGGTACCAAGAAGAGCCTAATACCAGGCAATATGTTTGACCACAGTAGAAACCAGCTTTAGCTCCTCTGCTCTATTTTTCTCATTTCAAAGTTTGATTTTGGTGTGTTCGGTTTGAGTGAAATGAGAGTACAGTTACTACCTGACAACTTGCTTCCTGTAATTAATATGAGTTAGTGACGGAAGCTTACTGTAATTAATATGAGTTAGTGACGGAAGCTTACTGTAATTAATATGAGTTAGTGACGGAAGCTTACTGTAATTAATATGAGTTAGTGACGGATGCTTACTGTGATTAATATGAGTTAGTGACGGATGCTTACTGTAATTAATATGAGTTAGTGACGGATGCTTACTGTAATTAATATGAGTTAGTGGTGGAAGCTTACTGTAATTAATATGAGTTAGTGACGGATGCTTACTGTAATTAATATGAGTTAGTGACGGATGCTTACTGTAATTAATATGAGTTAGTGATGGATGCTTACTGTAATTAATATGAGTTAGTGATGGATGCTTACTGTAATTAATATGAGTTAGTGACGGATGCTTACTGTAATTAATATGAGTTTAGTTACAGTAAGCTTCCTGTAATTAATATGAGTTAGTGACGGATGCTTACTGTAATTAATATGAGTTAGTGATGGAAGCTTACTGTAATTAATATGAGTTAGTGATGGAAGCTTACTGCAATTAATATGAGTTAGTGATGGATGCTTACTGTAATTAATATGAGTTAGTGACGGAAGCTTACTGTAATTAATATGAGTTTACTGCTTACTGTAATTAATATGAGTTAGTGATGGAAGCTTACTGTAATTAATATGAGTTAGTGATGGAAGCTTACTGTGATTAATATGAGTTAGTGATGGATGCTTATTAATATGAGTTAATATGAGTTAGTAATATGAGTTAGTGATGCTTACTGTAATTAATATGAGTTAGTGATGGAAGCTTACTGTAATTAATATGAGTTAGTGATGGAAGCTTACTGTAATTAATATGAGTTATGAGTTACTGTAATTGATGGGTGCTTACTGTAATTAATATGAGTTAGTGATGGATGCTTACTGTAATTAATATGAGTTAGTGATGGATGCTTACTGTAATTAATATGAGTTAGTGACGGATGCTTACTGTAATTAATATGAGTTAGTGACGGAAGCTTACTGTAATTAATATGAGTTAGTGATGGAAGCTTACTGTAATTAATATGAGTTAGTGGTGGAAGCTTACTGTAATTAATATGAGTTAGTGACGGAAGCTTACTGTAATTAATATGAGTTAGTGATGGAAGCTTCCTGTAATTAATATGAGTTAGTGATGGAAGCTTCCTGTAATTAATATGAGTTAGTGATGGAAGCTTACTGTAATTAATATAAGTTAGTGATGGAAGCAGTGTGGGGGTTGGTGGGCTTATTGTGTGGATTGAATCGATCTCAATCACAATTGTAATTGACGATTAGTCATTTTTTTCTTGCATTGCTTTTTTATTTAGTCCAAATTAGTGCACAACCCCAGCTACAATTATTATTATTTGTTTATTTAGCAGATGCCTTTATCCAAGGCGACTTACAGAGACTAGGGTGTGTGAACTATGCATCAGCTGCAGAGACACTTACAACTACGTCTCACCCAAAAGACGGAGCACAAGGAGGTTAAGTGACTTGCTCAGGGTCACACAATGAGTCAGTGGCTGAGGTGGGATTTGAACCAGGACCTCCTGGTTAGAAGCCCTTTTCTTTAACCACTGGACCACACAGCCTCTTGTTAACTGTATTAATTATACAGTTAATAGGAAACGACTCCTTACAAGCACATTTAAATAATGTACTGATGTGTTTTGGCCTCAAGTAATATGTTTATGGTAATTTACTGTAGCTGTACCTGTCTGTTACCCCAGGAGTAGGTCTCAGAGGGCCAATTACAAGTTTAACAGGCATAATTCATTAGTGGATATCCTTACCATTATACAAAGGTGACATTGTTTCCTTATGTCCTCTGTAAGCTATAACATTATTTACAGGTTGGCGCCTTTAAAACTGAATCCAACCCAAAATGGGTATTCCAAGTTGGACCTTGAGTGCGCCAAACAGCCCCACTCTGATGAAGTCAAGGTGGTGCTTATTAGTAGTAGACAGGTCCTATGATTACTCTAATAGAACAAACTGTGCCAGAGGGTAGGCTAGCTGTAACTATTCTTTTAGAAATCTTCACCGCTTACCAGGGCATAAACAAACAGAATTAATAAATACGTGAGTCTGACTGATCATGAGATACAACCAGTTTTTCGATAGCAACAGGGAGACATGTCTTACCATCACCTGTACTTAGCTGTTCCAAATGGTGAGTCAGCAACAATGTTCACGCTATTTCTACTCATGCACAGTAATAGGAAATACAATGCTAAGTTTAAGCCCCCAATAAATATTTTTTTGCTAGGAATGAATATATTGTTTTTTTCATGAAGATTCCCAGTCGGCCCCCATATCAGTCACATTCTTGGTGACCAGAATCCCAAAAGGAATGAAGTTTGAAAAGTGTGCCAACCAATGGGATTCCATTTTAGAACCCGAGTGCTGGTTGCTCAACACAATCCCACATTGGAATCAGCTCTAAGAGAATAACCTCAGCAGCCGCTCAGGCCACTGAGTGAGTGTGTTTGAATCATGGACTGTCTGCTTGGATTCATATCAGTATCGGAACTGCTTTTACGTGGCAGAGATTGAGAAACATTTTTGGCGAATTGCAGGACTTTAAAATTGTAAGGAGATTGTGAGATGCGACCCATGGTGTTCTTGCACAAGTCTTGACTTTTTAGGCAGATACATTTTCAAAAGGCAGATTAAATGATTTTAGTGCTTTACTGATTTATTACACTGGCAGCAGAGCCAGCCCTGTCAGTTTAAAAGAGCAATACGTCACTGGTTTTGGCTTTGTTGAGCGCAAAGGTACTTAGCACATCCTGTTATAAGCACTCTGTACCAAATCTGTTTTCATGTGGCCAAGAGAAATCAAATTATCCCGTGATTGATCTGGTGTTTCTGAAAAGTTTGGAGAATAGCTGGAGTCTTTGCTCAACAGCCTTTTTGAAAGATGTCAAATTTACGATTTCCTCCTACTTCACTGCCGGGCGCTCTCTGCTGAGTTCTAGGGGCTTTCTGTCTGCCTCTTGTTGTTATGAGTAATTGTGTAATGTCTTTCTGACGTCAGTCTCTGTCCTTGTTACCTTGGTTACGAAGTCTGCCCCGGTCCCAAGTGAGCATTTTCAGCATCCATCTATACTCACTCAACCTTGACTGTGGATTGAACCCACAGTTTAAAGGGAATTACTGTACAGTAATTAATTACTACTAATCATTAGCTCTTTGGTTTAAAAAAGTATAGACTTTAACAACTGATGGCTTTTGTTAAACAGTTCATGATTTGAGTTTATTTGAATTTGCTTTCCCTACTGCAAGTCTGCAAGCTGTCCCTGTGTAATGCAGCATGAAAAATGCTGATTATTTTCTGCTTGCTTTTTGCTTAGTGCTTGATATTCTTTGCTTGGAAACTGCCCTTCTTTTTTCTGAGACATTCAGTTTGGTTTATGCTTAATACAGGCCAGGTAGAAAAGCACAATGCAGTCAGCAGCGTGCAGTCAACCACATTACAGCAGAGAAAAGAACATTGAGGATTCAAAAGTAAATTGCTTCCATCTGCTATGGCTTTGATTGAGAGAAAAAAAAAAAAAATGACCAAACATGTGGCAATCAATTTTATTGTTTCATTCTCAATAATGCACTTCCAACAATGCACCTCTTCTTTGGATTCCAAACGCATTGACCTTAAACCTATGCAGATGTATTGTATGAAACCTGGATTGCAACTTTTACAGCATTGGGGATAATTGATTCACTTTACAGTATTCAAAAGATAACAGGGCTTTGGAATATTGAACCAGGCAGCACTCAGTCCAAAATAAAAACTTTAAAACAAAGCACATTATTGCAGGTGTACACTGTATAAGAGGGTAGAACTGTTTTGAATGGTTATATATGTATGGTATACAGGCAATTCAGATGTGTAAACTAACCCAAAGCAGTTCATATAATGATCAAAGATTTGTTTAAGCAAATAGCATCGATATTTCTGTTTCAACAGTGGTGCGTTTGAGAAGGATTTACAAGCCTGCCACATAATGCTATTTGTAAGACAACGAGTGGTTGATTAATGAAAAAAAAAATGGTGCCTTCATATAGAGTGCAGAAGAGGCAGCAAGTTTAAGAGTAGGTAGAAAGTTATAAACGTTAGGCAGGGTTACCAAACTTTTTAACATTTGACAAGCAGACATTCAGTCCGCTAAAACTAAAACTATATCGGTGAGTGGTACAGCAAAAGAATGTGTTTATCCACAAGTGTGACATCCAGCCTTTCTATCTAATGAGCTTTGTTTCATTTGAACTGGATTGTGGCCAGCTTACACTGAGAAATGTGGCCTGTAAATACAGTATGCATCAGCAGAACCACAGCCTGGACGCTGCTGAATTACTGCAAACTTGCGCAAGCTTCTTGGTAATTTCCCAGAACAGGTTGTTCACTTGGTCAGTGAAGGAATGTTCGCAATATGAAGCATGACCTTCTGTGGGATGCAGTGCTGTTTGTTTAGTGGGAGTGGATTCAGCAAGATGTGCTCCCAGAAAATATTTATTTTACTGTGAAAACCAAACTGAGTGTCTTCAGTGCTGCATTGAGAGATGGCAACTCTGCATGTAGACTTCCAGAAAAAACCCAAAACAAATCCTGTTCTGATTCACATGCTTTTAACCTGAAGAGAACAGAACAGCATTTATTTAAACAATATTCGTCCTTATAAAGATGTATTAAAAGTGAAAGCGCTAACCAAATAATTCCATGAATATTGCCTGCTGTGCGCTTTCATGTGTTATATAGGTTTCAAACGTGCAGTTTTGAAAGAAACACATGCTATTTTTATTTTAAAACACCTTGGCCATTTCACCTGGATTGAGAATTGTATCTATCCCTTCAATGGCTTCTTTCCTGTCATTAACCAACCAGTAACATGCTTTGAGCCAGAAAACACTGCTGAGGTGAAATGACCTAGGAAGTGCACCTGTAACAGATTTCTTGAGAGTAAATCATGGAAACTGAACACTTTCTTTAAGCTACTGTAGTACGAGATATCATGTTTTAAAATGAAAATAGATATTTTATAAAAGCTGCACAATTGCGACCAGTGTAACTAAAAGAAGTGCAACACAGGTTAAGATTCATGCCTCCTCTCGTTCGTAAATGTTCTTGTGTCCTAATGTCAGTTATATGGTTTACCAATTTTAATAAGTGCCTGTTAAATTAGGAGTGAAAAACAGAAGATTTTACAACCAGAGACAGCTTTGCCGCAGCAACCTCAAATTCCTGAAGAGTGTAGTTCCAGTTCATCAGACTACTGTAGAAATTATAATTATAAGGCAAATAAAATCGAAAGGGTAAGAAGACACAAATTGAATGCATTGACATATAAAACCAGAACAAGTTACCTGAATAAATCCTTTAATCACATAAGATAATGGGTAACACTGAGAAGAATGGTCCCTCGGTAAAGGTAAACATGTATAGGCTTACTGCCGCTTTCTCCAAAATTGTAATTATATGGAAAAGATGAGCAAGAAAAGGAGGGAAATAACTTTGTCATTTTGGATTAAGCCAGACCGAAATGTCAAGCCTGATTTTCATTCACTTTGACTCACTCCTCAAGGTGACATGTCATCTGAGTGAAAATTAAGAGATGGGGTTTATTTTCAAAGAGTATAAAATACTTTCAAAAGGGGAAAATAACCATTAAACTTAAAAACAAGCAAACAAAAAAATGAAATAAACAGAGCAGGTATTTACATACTACTGTGTACTGTATATGATGCAAAGTAAATTTGACATTTAGACTGGATTGCCAAACAAAGGATAAAAGCAATTCTCACCCGAGATACAATTGAATCTTTGTGGTATTCTTCTGACTAATGTGCTGTTTAAAGTTTAAAACATTTGTAGTTGAACTAGCTGAGTGTCATAAGGACAGCTGACAGAAGCTTATGTCTTCATTTTGAATTAATTAGGTTTCATTTGACAGATGTTGGCTATAAATGTGCAGGTTATTGGTGTCTGTGTTGGGTCCTGGTTAATTCATTACATTCATTTGAAACACCAGAGACCTTCCATTAGAAGAGCAATCACCATAGCACGACCCCAGCAGTGTGGCTAATGCGCCCACGTAAGTGAATCATCCATAAGCCAGATCTGAGTTAAATCAAATTCATCTTCATAGTTTAATCATACACCTGGGCCAGAAGCAGAAAGGGGAAGTGGGTGTCTAGAGAAGTGAAAGGGAGAGATAAATGATTTACCAGGACTGAGATTTTAAACAGTAAATCAAGCATCAACTTCCATTAGAGTGGAGGTCCTGTGAAGGTCCTAGGCAGCGCGTGTGCCGTTTTTTGCTCGACAGTTAAAGGTAAGTCCACTGCCTTTTAAGCCTCTTAATGTACCAGTCTTGGAGTCACTAGACCCAGCCTTTAGAACTGTTACAGTAGCTTACATACCGGAAACTACTAATAATGCTTTACTGTAAATGTCCAGTAGATGGTGTGTATCTACTTGTAAGGTTAGTTCTGGGTGTAACCAAAAAGGTTTGGTCAAGTGATGAAAGTGCAGTTTCACATTTCTGGTCTTGGGTTTGTGCTACAGAACTCTTTCTTTATGGCATTTAGGTTCTGATCAAATTGCAGATACATAGCTGTGGCTGGAGGGGTGCATCAGGGTAGAAGTGCCGGATTAATGTGCTTCAGAAAAGTACATCAATCGAGTAATGGAGCCAGGGTATCCCAAACCAGGGCGATGCCAGATCCAATCAGGTAGACAGGTCCTAGAAAAGAGGCCTCATGGTACTGGATATGTGATTCACGTTTGCTTTTCAGCAGCTGGTCTAGCCAGGTTTCCATGTGATGGTTTTCTAATACAGCAGTGGACATAATTATTCTGTGGATGCACTGTAAAAACCATTGCATTCACATCTCTTTAATTTAATTGAATTGGTATGCTGCTCAGGGCAGCTCGGTTCACACTTATGAATCTGGCTCAGACCAGTTCACTTCAAACACAAGACTTTCACTGTGTGCAGAAAAAAAAACAACTGAATGCCTTAGAGTTACTGATTCAGGTACTGCAGATGTACTATTGAAGCAGTTAATCTGGTCTTTACAAAATATCTGCAAAGCTGAGTACATTTTAAGTGGACGGCGACTGCTCTTAAGTCCCTTATATTGTAGCAGAGCACCAGGTTAGTTCTGCTGTTTCTATTACTCTCTAATGTATCTACACATCATGCATGCACTGCTGCAGCCTGGTATCTGGTTTGTGGGCCCCACTGTCTGATTGGAATAAAGAACTACCATATTCCTTCCAATTTAAGACGCACTTTTTTAAACCATTTTTTTCTTCTCAAAAATAGCCTGCATCTTAAATTCGAGTACAGTAGAGTGATGCATGTATTAAAATTACCAACAAAAGTTGTGACTACCCAAGTACACAGCAACGTGACTGACTACCGAGAAAAGATGAACAAAGACGTCACTGCCTGAATACACAAACAGCAACGTGACGGACTGCTGAGAAAAGACAAACCAAAACGGCAGCCATTTTCAAAGAAGTGTCATTAGCTTCCTGAGGAATTCAAAGAGAAGTTTTTACAATTTCAAAGTTTCTAACAAACAGTACCAGCTTGGACAGATCGGAAGTGCTGATCAGACCCCGATATTTTTCGACATGCCAAGCAATACCACAGTTCACGAATTGGGAGAAAAACAGGTGTGAGTAATCAGGACTGGAAATGAGAAGCAGCACATAACTGTAATGATCTGTGTGATAGCAGATGGCGGCAAACTGCCTCCTTATGCGCAATTGTAAATGCATATTTATTTGATGTTTTATTTTTTTCCTCAAATTGAGGGTGGAAATTCGAGGACCGTCTTAAATGTGAAGGAATACGGTAGACAGGTATGATGAAGCAGCTAGATCAATCCTTGTGGCGCAATAAAAAGTGAACATTTCCAGATGGAAAAGATGACCAGTTGCCCAGATTCCAGCGGTTTTTATCTCCAGGGTGGAGATAATTTGGCTTCAAATTAAAAAGTGACAATGTCCCACATTGTTAAAGTAGATAGATTTAGTGGGGCTTCTCTGTACCCTTCTTTAAATATCGGAAGGATTTTTGGAGCACCTCTTCTCACATATGCACTTGAAGTTAACAGTTCATGTGTAATCTTGTGCACATTTGACCTGCATTCAGAACTGTGATACTGCAGAGTCAGTATGCAACTTGTATTTGAAATAGCTGTAGACCTGTTACTGAATGCTGTGCTCTGGACTGAGAGCAGGTACTAATTGGCAGTTGTGGAAACTCTAGCAATTAACTGTTGTCAGTTTATGTTACATTTTCTTTTTTTATCTTTTTTTTTGGAATCGGCAATTGTTTTTTACCCCATTTTCTTCCCAATTTGAAATGCCCAATTTTTTTTAAGACTGCCTCACCGCTGCAACCCCTGCGCTGACTCAGGAGGGACGAAGATGAGCACACTTGTCCTCCGAAACGTGTGCCGTCAGCCGTCCACTTCTTTTCACTCTGCAGGCCCATCATGCAGCTACCTTCAGAGCTACAGCATCAGAGGACCAGGCAGCCCTGGTCCGCTTACAGGCAGGTCTGCAGGTGCCCGGGCAGTCTACAGGGGTTGCTAGTAAGCGTGAGCCAAGGACACCCTGGCTGATCTAAGCCCTCCCCACCCCCGGCGGCGCTCGGCCAATTGCGCGCCGCCCCCTGGGAACTCCCACCACGGCCGGCAGTGGAATAGCCTGGACCCAAACCGGCGATCTCCAGGCTATAGGGCACATCCTGCACTCCACGCAGAGTGCCTTTACTGGATGCGCCACTCTGGAGCCCCTATGTTACATTTTGGGCTGCAGCTCAATGTTTTAGGAGGACTGAGGATTTCTGCTGTCAAGCCAATCGGCTCCTTTCACTTTCTGAAGCTAACCAGTGGATGTTGCCGAGCTACTGAGGCATGGAGGCGAGGCCCAGTCTGGATAGTATGATCGGAGCTAACAAAAAAATTCCATAAATCTGCTCTTCTGATTGTTGCATAGGTCTCAAATATGCAGTTTTGAAAGAAACACCTGTTATAGTATTTTTTTTTTATTTTAAGACATGATATTTGGTCCTACACAAGGCTAAAAATAAAATCACTGTTTGCAAGCCTTCTTTGGTCATTTCATCTGGAGGGTTAAATTGTCCCCGCCCCTTCAACGGCTTCTTTCCTGTCATTTACCAACCAGCTGCTGCTTCCCCTGTTGACTGACATGCTTTTAGCCAGTAACATTCTTTGACACATGAAGACACTGATGAGGGAAAATGACCTAGGAATTTGAACAGATTTCCTGCATGGAAACTTTGCCCTAATATAGTACCATATATCGTATTTTATGAAAATACTGTACGTTTGCTATTTTAAGGTGTTTCTTTCAATACTGCACAAACCACACATGAGACCAGTATAGTGAATGGAATTGCCAAGCAGGTAAGATTCATGGAATGATTTTGTCCACGGTATTATTTAACACAGGAGCATGGTCTGCTGTTCACGAAGCTGACAATGGGGACTCTTTGCATGGATAATGTTCAGAAAAGCCAACCCCATTCTCTCCTCATTGCTTGAATGTATTGAAGCAGGCCCTTCTCTGCATCTCTCGATACTCAGTAATGAACAGCAGGAAAGCACTCACTCTGTATGCCGGGTGATCTTTCTCAAGGAGATTGCCAAGACTTGACACTTTAAGTAAATGGCTTTGCCAGCCAGGCTTCTGTAAGCGCAATCTGAAATACCCAGGCTGGGTTTTTAAAACAACACTCCCCTTTGACAGCTCACATTATCCATTACACTGTTCACAGTTCAAGAATATTATCCTGGATTTTTCATGCATGTAAATACTAGAACATTTTCCCTGGCCCCATTATGGTACTGCAAAGTCCTGTATGCATTATGCTTTTGTATATACAGGGGTTGAACAAATACAGAAACACACTGGAAACATCTCTAGAACTCCCTGTTCAACTTCATGAGTTTGTTCACAGAATGGGCCATTCTGAGAACAAATCTATGAATTATTGGGATTTAGCCGTTTGCTATTTATGACGGTCAATGCCCATTGAAATAATTCTTACCTGTCAAGCACCTCCATTCACTATGTAGGTCTCACATGTGCACTTTTTAAAGAAGCACATGTTCTTTCATTGTAATTAATGATAGCTGGTTCCATACTAGATTAAAGAAAACTATGTGTGCAAGTCTTATATTAGAGTAGTCTATGATACAACACATTCACTACATATGCCAGGCATACTGCCATGCTTTGCAGTTGCTGGATGCCAAGGACATTGCTGAAGTGAATTGACCTAGGAAGTGTAACAGACTACATAAAGGTAGTGAAAAAACAAAACAAAACTGAGAATAACATACACTTCTTTTATAACTGCACATTGCAAACATTGATTGAACTTGTGATACTTGTGAGTCAATGACATATTTGCTACCAAATGGATGAGGATAGCTCAATTGGAAAATGTGTCTGGGTATTTTATTTAATAAGCACTTTTTTGTTGTTGTTAATTTACAAGAGACATCAACTTTGTAACCCCTAAATAAACTCCTGTTGTTTGTTTTAGCCATCTTTGGTCAATATTGTTTTGCTAACCCAAGCATGTGCATCATTTTTGCGATGACAGTATTTCAGTGAATGGACTGTGTTAGATGCTGGGCTGTGTGTCCAATGAGTAGAGTTCAGTGATCTCAATCTGCTGTGGTTTTTCAGCCTTCCTGCTTCTATATATATTTCAAAGTTACATACATTCATTAATCGCTTAGTAACTGAATGGGCTTCATGGTTACTGTATGCCAGTGGAAGAACAGTCTTATAACAGAGGGTAGGAGATGCTTTTTTACACAGAGAGTGGTGATGGTATGGAATGGGTTATCTAGCCATGAATCAATACAGTCCTTTAAGAGCCAACTTGACAAAGTTCTGAGATCAATCAGCTACTAGGAACCGACAAGCATTGGCGGGCTGAAAAGCCTCCTTTTATTAATCTTCTTATCATGCAGATTTTAACTCTATACCTGCCATTGTGTGTTCTGTATTCTGTATATTCTTGTGCATTCAGACTGGATGAATGTAATATTCTTGTGCATTGACTGTATGAATGTAATATTCTCATGCATTCAGACTGTATGAATGTAATATTCTCATGCATTCAGACTGTATGAATGTAATATTCTCATGCATTCGGACTGTATGAATGTAATATTCTCATGCATTCGGACTGTATGAATGTAATATTCTCATGCATTCGGACTGTATGAATGTAATATTCTCATGCATTCGGACTGTATGAATGTAATATTCTCGTGCATTCAGACTGTATGAATGTAATATTCTCGTGCATTTAGACTGTATGAATGTAATATTCTTGTGCATTCGAACTGTATAAATGTAATGCTGTCACATGTTTGTTAACAGTTCAGGAGGCATTTGTGAATTATGCTTCTCAATCTATATTTTTTTTATTTTATAAAAATTACTGCAATTTCTGCCACAGTAAAAAGAAACGAGACAGATTATGGAACAAACAACAGCTTGAGATCTTGAAACAGCTCCTCATTTGCATCCCAAAGTTTCTGAAACACTTGTTTCAGATAAAGGGGCTCTATTCCTAACAACAGCCGCTGCGGACGCAGCCGCTTTGCGTGTCATCATTATGTAAATGTGCCGCTGTGTAGTGGTGATGTGCGGCTGAGCGGACTCTCACCACGCTTCTCAGGTGTGATTGACTGTGCCGTTCACCTGGCACCTCTTACCGAGGGTTCAGGTCCCTCTTTTCTGAAAGAGCACAACAGAGCTTTCCTAGCATGCGCTGAATACATTCTTGTTAGGGAGTCAATGGGAGCATGTGCTGAATACATTCTTGTTAGGGAGTCAATGGGAGCATGTGCTGAATACATTCTTGTTAGGGAGTCAATGGGAGCATGTGCTGAATACATTCTTGTTAGGGAGTCAATGGGAGCATGTGCTGAATACATTCTTGTTAGGGAGTCAATGGCAGCAGTGTTTGCTGAATAACATTCTTGTTATGTTGTCAATCAGCATGTGCTGAATACATTCTTGTTAGGGATCAATGTACTAACATGGGCTGAATACATTCTTGTTGGGGACCCTTTTAAATGGGAGCATGTGCTGAATACATTCTTGTTTGCATCAGGTGGTTCAGCAGTGTTTCTTGATGATTGCCTAAGAAATATGGGCTTTGAAATATGAGGCTGCGGTGATTATCCTATTAGTTGGTTTTTTTGGTCCTCGTAAGCAGAGTAGATAGGAAGATGCATTTCTGCTGCCCGATGACTTGCAAATGCAATCAATGTAATATCCTGCATTTACTGCACATCTGGTTCTTCTATGTAGGGTGCAATATTACTGATCAGATAATACATCATTCTAAACGTCAGTTAGAAATACTAACGTAATGAAATAAAACAGAATGGACTATCGAGAAAGACTTGTGTTATTGAATTTTATAAAATGATAGTATTAATGTACATTTCCAGTTTAACCTGTTAATCAATATTGAGTGTTTAATATGTATTGATCAATGTTGTTGCATCATTACTTTGTGTTCAGATGTGTCTTTTTGTTTCCTCACAGATGACTTCCTTGCCTAAAGAAATATGGAATATCAGAACAAATCTTTGAAATAATGAGCCTCTTATAAATCAGCATATCTCAAACTGGAAATTAGCTCTCTTATAATATCCTATCTAGTTGCTCTCTTATAACTTGGTCTGTGAGAAATTTCAGAACAAATCATATCTCTGAGGAATGAGCTCTCTTATAATATCAGCAGAGAATGAGCTCTCTTATAATATAGGAAGATCAGAACAAATCATATAGGAATGAAGCTCTCTTATAATATCAGAACAAATCATATCTCCGAAATGACTTATAATATGAACAATCAATGTCAAATATCCTGCATTTACTGCAAATCTGGTTCTTCTATGAATGAGCTGTCTTATAATATCAGAACAAAATATTACTGATCAGATAATACATCATTCTAAACGTCAGTTAGAAATACTAAAGGAAACGTAATGAAATAAATCACAAATGTTTCAACTATGTAGAAGCTATGTCATCGAGAAAGACTTGTGTTATTGAATTTACTATGTGTCTTATAGTATTTCTTAATTTAGTATTTCTACATTTCCTGAGTTTAATCAGAACAAACATATCTCAAACTGTAGTACAATATCAGAACAAACACTCAAATTGAAGTGTTTAATATGTATTGATTCAATGTTGAAATGCTCTCTTATAATATCAGAACAAACTTTAATGTGAGGAATAGCCTCTTATATTCATATTCAAAGAGAAATGTTTTGATAATGTGTCATATTTGCAAAATGAGCTCTCAAGTTCCTTTAGTTTATAATATCAGAACAAATGATATCTCAAACTTGAGAAATGCTCTCTTATAATAATCACAAATCATATTATTATGCCTTATAATATCAGAACAAAAATCTCAAACTGTGAGAAATGAGCTCTCTTATATCAGAACAAATCATATCTCAAACTGTGAGAAATTAGCTCTCTTATAATATCAGAACAAATCATATCTCAAACTGTGAGGAATGAGCTCTCTTATAATATCAGAACAAATCATATCTCAAACTGTGAGAAATTAGCTCTCTTATAATATCAGAACAAATCATATCTCAAACTGTGAGAAATGAGCTGTCTTATAATATCAGAACAAATCATATCTCAAACTGTGAGAAATGAGCTGTCTTATAATATCAGAACAAATCATATCTCAAACTGTGAGAAATGAGCTCTCTTATAATATCAGAACAAATCATATCTCAAACTGTGAGGAATGAGCTCTCTTATAATATCAGAACAAATCATATCTCAAACTGTGAGAAATGAGCTCTCTTATAATATCAGAACAAATCATATCTCAAACTGTGAGAAATGAGCTCTCTTATAATATCAGAACAAATCATATCTCAAACTGTGAGAAATGAGCTCTCTTATAATATCAGAACAAATCATATCTCAAACTGTGAGGAATGAGCTGTCTTATAATATCAGAACAAATCATATCTCAAACTGTGAGGAATGAGCTCTCTTATAATATCAGAACAAATCATATGAGCTCTCTCAAACATATCTCAAACTGTGAGGAATGAGCTGTCTTATAATATCAGAACAAATCATATCTCAAACTGTGAGGAATGAGCTCTCTTATAATATCAGAACAAATCATATCTCAAACTGTGAGGAATGAGCTCTCTTATAATATCAGAACAAAACATATCTCAAACTGTGAGAAATGAGCTCTCTTATAATATCAGAACAAATCATATCTCAAACTGTGAGAAATGAGCTCTCTTATAATATCAGAACAAATCATATCTCAAACTGTGAGAAATGAGCTCTCTTATAATATCAGAACAAATCATATCTCAAACTGTGAGAAATGAGCTGTCTTATAATATCAGAACAAATCATATCTCAAACTGTGAGAAATGAGCTGTCTTATAATATCAGAACAAATCATATCTCAAACTGTGAGAAATGAGAACAAATCTCTTATAATATCAGAACAAATCATATCTCAAACTGTGAGAAATGAGCTCTCTTATAATATCAGAACAAATCATATCTCAAACTGTGAGGAATGAGCTCTCTTATAATATCAGAACAAATCATATCTCAAACTGTGAGGAATGAGCTCTCTTATAATATCAGAACAAATCATATCTCAAACTGTGAGGAATGAGCTCTCTTATAATATCAGAACAAATCATATCTCAAACTGTGAGAAATGAGCTCTCTTATAATATCAGAACAAATCATATCTCAAACTGTGAGAAATGAGCTGTCTTATAATATCAGAACAAATCTTTTTTTTTTAACTAGTATTATGCCATATTTTCAAAGCATGGGATGACATCTGTAAACAGGATTATTATATGCTTGCAACTCTTATACATGGACACTCAACGCTCAGTATATTAAAATTCCCCAAAGCCTCCGAAACAAAAATCCTGATATTCTTCCACAATAGCAGTCATTAAACTTCCAAATCTAAAAGGGGTTATAATTTCCCAAACATAAAGTACAAAACGTGGTCAAATAATGATATGTATAACAAATCACATGCATGGTGCGGACGACTGCATAGAAATTCAAAAAACGGAGTCCGACACATTGCTCTGGATGGTGATATAACTGGGATGTTTCTCCACGGTAAGGACAGCTTTGACTGTTAACATCTGTGGTCTACTGCAGAGGGCACACTGGGAGACTGTATAGCTGTGCATGATTATGATCTCTGTAAATCTGTGGACGTACAGAGTCTTCTATGAGTAGAACCATGGAGGTGCATTCACGACCCCTGTCTGCCCAGTGAGAGGTGCACTCATTGCAGCTCTGTGCTCTGTGATCAGCCCCAGCGTTGCTACAAAAGTAAAAAGAAATCAATAAAAAAGAAACTAATGCTCTGTATATTTGTCTAATGACTCTGTGTAGGTTTAACAGCAATGTATCAAAGTCTTTACAATGTTTTCCTATTCCTGCGGTTTCTTTTCCAGCTTCTCCAGACCGCTCCTTGTTCCAGTGTCGTTTTCTAGACATGACCCCCCCCCCACGATCTTGTAAATAAATAACAGTGGGTGGTCTTCTCTAATCCCTGTCGGATTTACAAGTATCATGTGGAATTTGTGACCTCCCCCCATCGCTAATACGTTAAAGATGACCTGTGCTGTCAAAGCTTGCCTTTGCAGAGCCAGGGAGCCTGTGTTGTTCTTCCTGACAATGTAACTCAGCAGTGATGGATTTTTTTTTTTTGTTTTGTTTAAAAAAATTAGAATGTTGTTTTAGGAGATAGGGTCCTTTAGGAGATAGGGTCCTGCCTTATTAAACGAGTGTAGGATTGTATTGATTTGGTATTTGATTAATTGGAATATCACTCTTTGTAAAGTTCCTAAGTTAGTGGTTTGGGTGGCTTGGGAACTAGAAGGCTGTTTGCCTAGCATGCCAGATCACTCCACGCAGCTCTTGCAAATGTCACATTTGCAGGAAACGCTGTACTTCAGCACTGCTGTATCCTGTGCTGTACATACAGCAGGAGCACAGCCAACAAAGATACAATACAACAATAACAATGCAATCCATATCATGACACACAGGTCAGTGTACAGGTATATAACATGGATATGAAATAAGGTAGCATTATTATTATTATTATGATACATACTTTACCTGCTCTGCCTGCCTGCCTGCCTGCCTGTCTGTCTGTTTATCGATCACCTAACATAAACATAATTAAATGATGTTTTTGCTTAAGAACACGAAGCCATCGCCTTCTGTTGGCAGCTATCCGTCACATATCTTTTGGTTGTCTGTGTTATTCCAAGGAACTTCAGTTTACTTTGTCTTAGGCTGGTGTTAAACCAACGTCCTGATGAAATTGACTTGTGTTAAACCAACGTCCTGATGAAATTGACTTGTGTTAAACCAACGTCCTGATGAAATTGACTTGTGTTAAACCAACGTCCTGATGAAAATGACTTGTGTTAAACCAACGTCCTGATGAAAATGACTTGTGTTAAACCAACGTCCTGATGAAATTGACTTGTGTTAAACCAACGTCCTGATGAAATTGACTTGTGTTAAACCAACGTCCTGATGAAATTGGTAATGCAGTGTACCCTTTTTAAATGTTGTCAAGAGGTGAATAAAATCCTTTTAACATTGTAAAACCAGCAACTGCTCAGAGCAGTAATTGGATTGCTCCTTCAAAATGGAGTCATATGTGCCTGACAGTTTTTTTTTTTTTCTTAAATTTTACAATTTAGTGGGGTGAGAACAATGGCACTGCTAGGATTAGGGCGAGCTTTCCCTCACAGCTTTGAAGGCACACCTCGATCCTGACCTTGACAACAACAGCCCTGTTCATTCTTCGGTCGCTCCAGACAATTGTTTCTAATTGAGTGATCATTGTGCTTGGTTGAGTCTGCCAGACATGCTTCACCCCGCCACACCTCCAGAGGACAAAGGCTGGAGTGTGTCTGAGCCTTTTAAGAAACAGATGTAATGTTTGTTCTTATTAATACTGTACAAACTGTGTTAAAGGAAATGCTGAAATGCACACCTTGCGTTGGCAGCAAAGGGGTGTGCAATGGTACTGTTATGCTAGATTCTGACAAAGGAAACTAATGTATATACTCCCAACACATTTCTTCACTGCTGTTTCCCATAGTGGGACTTGCTACAGTTGCTATTAAGATGTTATGCTAAAGTTTATGTAATTTGTCTTCTGCTTTTGGGCTGGTATCTCATACCAGGGATTCATATACAAGTAAAAATACGCAAACATTGTTTTCGTCATAAATAAAATGAATCATTTTAGGCGACCAAAAACAAAGCAGTTTATTCCAAATTGTCATTTACATCATCAGACCAACCCCAACAATGTAGACATTTAATTCAGGCTTTCAGTAAAGCCAAAGCAAAGTGTAATATAGCATGCTGAAACCATGGCAAAGCACAGGTAAGCATTGTAAAGCCCAGAAAGGTAAGGTAAAGCATATTAAAAAAGCATGGCACACCACAGTAAACTATGGTAAATGCTTAGTGTAACCATGGGAAAACTGCAATTCAAACAGTTAAAAAATACTGTGGTAAATTTTTATGAGGGTTGTGAGAAGTATAAAGTTATTTCTTACTGTATTTGTTTTTTTGAATTCTTTGATAATCTAGCCCTATCTGCATTTTTTTCTTACTATTATTATTTGTTTATTTAGCAGACGCCTTTATCCAAGGCGACTTACAGAGACTCGGGTGTGTGAACTATGCATCAGCTGCAGAGTCTCACCCGAAAGACGGAGCACAAGGAGGTTAAGTGACTTGCTCAGGGTCACACAATGAGTCAGTGGCTGAGGTGGGATTTGTACTGGGGACCTCCTGGTTACAAGCCCTTTTCTTTAACCACTGGACCACACAGCCTCCTATAAGGCAATCCCTTTTTTGCATTTACAAACACCTGCTCTTATATCTTGTGTTGCGTCCAATTAAGACAGAAGAAACACGTGCTTCCTGTTTGATGAAGGGGTAGGGAAGCTATGAATGGAGGGTTTGGAAGGTCATTCTGTGGGTCGGGCAGCAGATGTTAATTAGCAGACAAGCTGCAAAACCACAGCTAATTAGTGCAGGATTGTTAAGGGATTCAAAATCCAGAGATTGTAACAAACCAGGTTCAGTTAAAGTAGCTTAAATATTATAGCTCTGTAGATGGATGGTCCGGAAATAAACCAATGAAGGCAAGCACAAGCTCACAGCACAACAGTTGTATCATCCAGTGCCCTTTTCGTAGGACATCATTGTATAAGTGTAATAAATAACATGCATGCAGTGCGATAATAATTATATTGATGTGGTTTGTGAGTCCTTGATCTGATATGTCAAGTCCTTGGGTATAATATGTACAGATTGGTTGATTTCAAAGTATTTACAATTCCACTGAGAGAAGCTGTGTAACTGTGACTCAAAAGCGGCCTGAACGTGAAAAATCAAAAGAGATGCTCCTTACTATAGCAGAATAACACATTACACAGCAATGTTTGCTAAATATGCACAGAAACTTTTACAGTTTGTACTAAAAATCTAACTTTTTTTTTTTTTATCAAATCCCAAATTGATTCAGGATCATAGATGAAATCCACCACAGATTAATTAAAGCTTTGTTATTCTGGGGAGTCCCATTGGATGTGAATCTCCCTATAAATAATGCAATGTAAACAGACATGTCTCCCTCCCAGCCAGCCCCTCTCAAGTGATTCTGGCTGGATATATTTAATAACGAGAATACACAATGGAATGTTTGTTGTCAGCTAGGATCTCCTTGTAACAAGATGTTTTTACAACGAAACTGGACATGTTTGAGAAATACATACAACACATTCAAAGTCATTTTTTGACACATTGGTAGCAATCACTGCATGAAGTCCTGTGAACTATTCCCCCATTCAGACATTGGCTTCCTTAATCTTTGATGGGATAAGTTTATGTTGTTTTATTGTCCTGAACCGGCATTACTTCGAAAGAAGAGATTCACTGGAAGAGAAGAGCTGCTGAACCATAACCTTTGTTTAACTCATGAATAAAAAATACTAAAAGAAATCAAAATTCAATGACAAATGTTTCAACTATTTTTCAGTGTTTTCATTGAAAGACTTTCAGTGGAAACGTTTGTCATTGCAATTGACTTTCTTTTTGCATTTCTAAATTCAGCACTACTGAGTGTGATGGTTATGGATGAAACTCAGAAATAAGTTGAGAAAAATACAATTGAAAAATGTGGGAAAGCAAACCTGTCTTAAAACAAGCACATGTTACTTATTTGAAATAATGAAAACATCACTCCTTGCTTTTGAAAACAAGCAATGATACTGATATTTCAAGTGGTAAATGTGTCATGGATTGTTCAGATTCAGAACAGGAGTTGGGATGCTTTTTTTCCACTCAGAGAATAATAAATACGTATAATAGTGTTGTGAGTAAAGACTAGCACTGAGGTCATTCAGGAAACATTTATACTGTCCTGGGAATGAGGTTGTGCCAAAGACAGATGAGCAGACAGTCTCCAACCCAACATGTCTTGCTGTGCTGTGCTCTCATGTGGTTTACCGGTGGACAGTAATGTGGACTTCACTAGATCTGTCTTCATGGGAATGCTGGGTGGTTTTAATGGTGTTGACACGTCTATTATCCTATCCCATGTGTCTGCTCTCCTGACTACGTAATTAAAATCTGTAAGTTCTTTGAGGGGAGGGTTAATGGGAGCCCTCTGGCAGCTTCCCAGGGATCCCTATTCATTCTGTTTTTATTTTCTCTTGCATTCCCCTGTTTGGACTTTGAGAGCACTGTGAAGCTAGCGGATCTGCAATAGCATGAATGTGGTGTTATTCATAGTCTGGACCAGCTACCTATTGGCGATGAGTAGCTCTTCTGAGTCTGGGGGACTAGCAAAGTTTACTTCTATAACAAATATAGAATATTGTAAAGAGATGAAAGCTGATATTCAGGGGGGGTGTTAACAAACTATAATGTCAACAAGGTGTGTGTTTTTGTCAATGCCACAAAAAGAAAATGATTGTAGAAAATAATATTGTCAGGATTGTGTAGATAGGCATGTAGTGCTAGTGCTGGTCCTGAGCAGGCCTGAAGCCACCTTCTTTAATAATGGCTTCTCATGGTCAGCCATGTGAAATAAGAGGCAGGAATCTGGGGAGACTCCTAATGCACCTTGAATTTAGGACCTTCTGCAATGCAGCACTGTGCTCCAGCTGTTTGGCTAATTGTGCCAAGTTTGTTGGGATAGCAAATGAATGTGGCTCCTCTGACTATTCCGTGGAAGAAAGTGGCTCAGGACAAGGTCATAAACTCTTAGTTAGCATGCAGTTTCACAGAGGACCCCATTAGAATGGCATGCTGCCAGGAAATGTTGGATTGGTGCACTCATTTATGAATAGCAATTATACAAAAATGTGATACACCCGGCTGATTTTGTATGTGTTTGTAATGTCCAGTTGCAGATTGGATTGTAGACTGCAATTGGGATTGGTGGCTACCCCAGGTTGACACTGGAGCGAGATGTACAGACTGGTTTCATGATGCAGATGGGAATGTGACTATTGTGTACCCTGTTTGGACCAGTTCCCTGGAATCAGTACAACGGTGTGCTCTCCTTCTTAGCATCAGGGCTTTACTGTCCCGGGCTGGCAGCTTTCATTGCTCCTCCCTTGGAGAAGCACACGCATACTCTAATTAAGGGTGGAGGAGACAGACAGTGCACCCGTGTTACAGTGAGCACGGTGCTGTGTTTCTCCTTCTCCTCGGCCTCTATGCTTTGGCAGCTCTCTCCAGTGATTAGCTCCAGCGTTGACGTAAATGACCCATATTGAGTGACCCCTGTGGAAAACCTGTAAAACATTAGACAGCATGAATAAGAACAGTTTTTTCTTTTTTTATGAGGTCTGCAGATGGTTGAATGTGTGCTTATGGCTGGGGGAAGTCTGGACGAAACCAGTCACCTGGACTGGAAACAAATTTCTTGGAGAAGGTTTATTTTGGCATTTAGTCGTTTATTCAAAATGTAAGCCTTGCAAAGTCATTGGCCCGTGTGAGGGAAATGCTTGCTCTGAAACCACAGCCTCAGTCCCCCCCACTGGAGGTGAATTAGCTTGTGGGCTTTGTTTCACAGATTAGTGATGCACCCTGTAGGCGTCACCCGTGCTGATACCACAGCACGGTCAGGCTCGAGAAAACCACACAGGTTCCTGTGTAAAAGCGGTTTTCAAAGAACGCTTTTGAAATGACCTGGAATTCATTTAAAGTGTTAAAAATACTATCTACTACTAGATTTGACCGTCCCTGAGACACCAATTTTGGACTATCTCCCCTAAAGTGACACTGGATAGTCCCAAGATTAGTGCTAATCGGGGTCTGTGAAACCTGATGAAAAGGTCAAAGATTCATCCTTCAATATAATTTAGTTATATAGGGGATAGTACCCACTAGGAAAAGGCTGTAGTTAAGATAACTCTGATATTTAACACCCCCTTACCAAGTTGCTCTTTAAGTTTGTAATTTGTTTTATGGTTGTTTATCCTACTTGAACAATCAATGTGCTGATAACAACTCAGAGTATCAGAAGCTTTGACACACTGGCCAGTGTCGATTGATCTGTGTAACTGTTTAAAAGTAAGTATGCAAGTGCCAAGAAAAATAAGTGATACTGCAGCAAAAAGACAAGACAGCCTCGAGAAAGACCCCTGCTTGAAAGAGAGAACTTTGCTTTTTACACTATTGAAAAACTTAAAGAGCATGTAGTTGTACATAGTTTTATTGACAGACCACTTACTTGCTGTATTTCAGAGTGATTTTTATAGCAATTACTTAAATACTGTATAATGTGTTTCTTTTTCTTCTTCTTTATTTGTTTATGTATTTATTTGTTTATTTATTTATGTATTCATGTATTTATTATTAATGTATTTTGTTCTAGCTGCCTGCTGCAGCTACATCTAGAAATCTAACATTTTTGATTAAGTTAGATGCATGAGATGATGCTGACTGTACTTCTATAAAGACACTGGCTGATCTAGCCTGTAAAACATATTTATTAACAAAGACTTGTTGTTTATAACTGATCAACAGCAATAAGAACCACTCGTAATGATTGACAACATTATAAAAGTGAAAGAGAACAGGTCTGAATACATGTTGGTGTCACGGAGCCCTATTCACAAAACATTAAGGACTGGTTTTTGGAACGTGATTGTAATGTTATAATCTTTTTTACATAAGAGAATGTTATTCTCACAGATTAAAAAAAAATCTTATACTTGAGAGCAATCTTCTCTAAAACAGTTTCAAAAAGGGTTTAATTAATTTATCAAAATGGGCTTTAAAAAAAAAAAAACTATCAATAACAACATTCATTAAACAGTCCTTAACGTTTTGTGAATAGGCCCCACTTTATCCCAATAAATAATAATGATAACAAAATCTGTTCCTTTTTTGTGTGTGTGTGCTGCTTGAAAGAATAACATGCCCATGGAACTGTTTAAAAAGTATTCCACACTGTAATATGATCAGTGCGTAACAATGTAGCTCTCGCTGTTCCGTGACATATTCCGTTCCATTGTGTTTCCTGTTTTCTCTGCTATCTGTGTGGAGAGATGGAACACCTCGTTACAGACAGAGCTCTGAATGCATTTCAGACATGTACAAACTGTCTGTGTTCAGCATCAGGTTTGCATTATTGATTTCACAGCCTGCCAGGAAGTTTCTTAACTGTCAGGTTCCACTTACTGTATTAAACATTAACTTGGCTAAGGACACACTTAACACATCCAGACTCTAATTACGTGTAGGATCCTGTTAATTAATGTGTTTACTTATTTAGTAATTATCATAGCTGCATCTCTTAGTGACGGTATTCACTTATTTTTTAGGTTTGTTTTTGGAGGTTATCTCAGTTGTTAAAGTAAACTGGTTTCTTCACATCTCTGTGTAAAGAGAATTTTTTAAGGTGGTATTTGTTCATAACACTTACAGAAAAATACACAGGTATTTTACTCTCCTCTGAAGAAACCTTATTTGAACTTTAAAGTGGTTGCAGCTAACCTAATAATGACCGGGTGTCCACTTACATTCAGTGTAAAGGTCTCAAGTGTGCAGTGTTGAAAGAAACACATGTTATGGCAGACATGTATTTTCATTTTGAAACATGGTATCTGCTGCTACACTAGATACAATACAGTTCTCAGTCTAATTGCCTCACCTTCCAGGGAATCTGCTGCAGCTTCACTTTCTAGGTCTTTTTGCCTCAGCACTTTGGGGTCAAAGCATCTTACTGGCTGCAGAGCATGCCAATCATTAAGGGAAGCAGCTGGTTCGATACTGACATGAAAGAAGGCCCTGAAAGGATGGGAACAGTTTAACTATGCAGGTGAAATGACAATGAAAGTGCAAGACTATCTGCAAGCCAGGCCTGCAAGACACTACTTTAGCCAGGTGTAGTGCCAGATATCATGCTGTAAAATGAAAATGCATGTGTGTTCATACACATAGGGTTAGAGACTTGTACAGGGAGTGGATGGGCATGGTGTAGAAAATGCATGTGTGCATAAACACAGGGTTAGAGACTTGTATAGGGAGTGGATGGGCATGGTGTAGAAAATGCATGTGTGCATAAACACAGGGTTAGAGACTTGTATAGGGAGTGGATAGACCTGGTGTAGAAAATGCATGTGTGCATAAACACAGGGTTAAAGACTTGTATAGGGAGTGGATAGACCTGGTGTAGAAAATGCATGTGTGCATAAACACAGGGTTAGAGACTTGTATAGGGAGTGGATAGACCTGGTGTAGAAAATGCATGTGTGCATAAACACAGGGTTAGAGACTTGTATAGGGAGTGGATGGGCATGCTGTAGAAAATGCATGTGTGCATAAACACAGGGTTAGAGACTTGTATAGGGAGTGGATAGACCTGGTGTAGAAAATGCATGTGTGCATAAACACAGGGTTAGAGACTTGTATAGGGAGTGGATAGACCTGGTGTAGAAAATGCATGTGTGCATAAACACAGGGTTAGAGACTTGTATAGGGAGTGGATGGGCATGGTGTAGAAAATGCATGTGTGCATAAACACAGGGTTAGAGACTTGTATAGGGAGTGGATAGACCTGGTGTAGAAAATGCATGTGTGCATAAACACAGGGTTAGAGACTTGTATAGGGAGTGGATAGACCTGGTGTAGAAAATGCATGTGTGCATAAACACAGGGTTAGAGACTTGTATAGGGAGTGGATGGACATGGTGTAGAAAATGCATGTGTGCATAAACACAGGGTTAGAGACTTGTATAGGGAGTGGATGGACATGGTGTAGAAAATGCATGTGTGCATAAACACAGGGTTAGAGACTTGTATAGGGAGTGGATAGACCTGGTGTAGAAAATGGATGGGATTATTTTGCTTGCTTAAACCAGTTTAAATAAGCTATAACATTGCACTTGTGCTACCACCCTTATACAAGTTCCCCATAGTAAAATCATTGCTAAGTATAATAAAACACAATAAAAGCATGGTAATGCATAGGTAAGCATTGTACAGAATAGCAAAATTTTGCATATTGATAAACATGGCTAAACCAGGGTCCTCTATAGTAAATACATAGTATAACCATGGGGAAAGCATGATAAAACTGCAAACATAGCATGCAGAAACACAGTGGTAAATGTTTATAAGAGTAATGCCCCTTCGAACCGGATTATCGCATTGCCATTGGAGCGTATGTGGTAAAGGGAGTTCTGTGGGTTTGAAAGAAGGTCTCTGATACAGGATTATCGCATTGCCATTGAAGCTGTCTTTAGGAATTGCCTGTGGAGAGAACCGAAAGATTTATCCTGGGGGCACCACAGGTATTTTCCTTAACAAGTCTTATGAGTCATGACCACAGTCCTTTCAGTATTTTTTTAAATAATAATAATGATGATATTGTTCTTATTATTTTTATAGTTTTGTTCCCCTCTGGTTCCCGCTTGCACTGTGTGTTTTTTGTTTTTTTACTTATTTGTATTCAATTGTTTGGCCTGAAGCAAACATTTGTCAGGTTCTTGGCTTACAAAATAAAATAATGCCTCAAGTTATGTTATAGCTGCTCCTGCTAATTTCGATATTGCTGGACCAATTATAAAACAATTTAATATACCCGATTGCATTTTTCGAATATTTACAGTCAAAATGAAAAACCTTTTTAACCAAAATGTCTTCTTTTCTTGTAAAATTAGACACATTTACAAAATCACAACATCTCAAGGACCGTTTTATGAATGTTTTTTTTTTAAAGAAAGTTTATAAACATTCTTTTACATTTAAAACAGTGCTTTGAAAACTAAAACTAACCCTAAAACAATTGAAAAGGGTTCCTTGAACTGCAAACTTGATTGAATTAATCAGGATTTGAAAAAACATTCACTAAAACAGTCTTTAAAGTTCTGTGAAAGGAGTCCAGTATGACTGGTCCCCTATCGCTGTGATGAAGAGTTTCTTTGATTTTTCAAACAATAAAAAACAAGTGAAGTACACAACTCTTTGGCGTGATTATAAAGGGTCAGTGATAATGTTGCTCATTGCAAGTGAGTTTTCCCATGCTTTTCCCATGGTTATACTCTGCATTCTCTGCAGTCTACCCAGGTTTGCTATGTTTATTAATATGCTTTACCACCCCTCGCTGTTCTTTACCATGCTTCCCTATGCTTTCATTATGCTTTATTGCACTTTGCTGTGCTTTTACTGTAGTAAACATTTATAATGGTTTGCTTTGGTTGAACATTTTTCAAGGCTTTGGATATGATAGATCCTGATTGTGTTGGTGTGAATGAACAACTTATTGGTGCAGATCGGTCCCAGTATCTTATCAGCACTTTCCACTTCATTTATTGTTTAGAAGTTTATCTTCTTCTGTCCTTTCACCTCTTTATCATTGCAAGCATTTGCCTTTTGAACAGCACCAGTGCTCAGGACTGGGCTAGGTGTCCTGCTCACTACAGTAACTAGGATTATTGTAGGTTCTTTTTGTAACAGTTCTGTATTTTAGCGGCAGTAAGTTAGGTGTATTGTTTAAAGAATTACCGCTTTAATAAAGTAATCGTAATGATCTAAACCTTGGAAGATCTTAATACCACCACACTTACATTTATTTAAAACTGGTATTTCACAAACCTCATTTCTCTGTATTTTTATTGTGTGTTGTAATGATAATACAGTAAGTGGATCTATGCAGCGGTTAGAAATATCCAAAACTTTAGTCCTTTTTTATATAAGTTCTTGCAATTTCCTCCTTTACACAAGAGCCACCTGGAGTGCTTATTTTGAACTAACTGTACCAAAGTACAGTCCATGGTTCCACGCATAGAACAGAAGACTAGCTGTTTCATAATTAAATGCACTGCAACATCTGGTAAAAATTGAATCCAGATAAATGGAACTAAGAAATAATGAAAAAAAGTGGAAAGCAAGCTTATCGGATATGATTGAGTGGTAGCCTAAACACTGGAACAATGATGTGCTTTAAAATTGTATGCAATTAAGATTGTTATCAGTTAGAGTTAAAATTACCCTAAATTACATCCCATACGCTCTGGAAATAATACAGCACGGTTAAGTTCATCATGATATGTAACTACAACTTATGGCCATCAGGTGGCGCTGTAAGGAACAACTCCCCTTTAAGATGCTCTTGTGTATCACTAGTGCTTCTGAGAATTTCCATTGCAAGTTTCTTGTTGTAGCCACACTATAATTTACTTCTAGAGAGTATTTAAACCTATAACATTAAAGCCTCACTTAAATCTAACATATATTCGAAAGAATATATTTATTAAGCTCTCACTGTAACTTCATGTGAGAATTACAGGACTGGCTCACCATGAATGCGTTGTATTCTAACCATTTCTATGGGTGAAAGAGGGTACTGCAGTTATGCTTATCAAGTTTCCCTTCTGAGGAGAATTCAATCCACAGTGAAGCATTCTTCTCAGGTTCTTTTGATGTATTCAGGCACTCATCTTTTGTTCTATACTGTAGGTCCATATTTAGTCTAACTGATGAATGCTTGTGAGGAATTAAATGAAGGATGGAGGAGACGCAGCATGTACAGAATGTACGAACGAGAGGAGGCCTTTCAGCCTATCAGTACCTGTCCGGTTAAAGAAGGGGCACTATTCAATTGAAGATCGACAGACTCACTTCTGATAACTCCTGCAATATCTCCAGTCAATTCAGAGGAGACGTGATCCCTTTAATAACACGTCTAAACACATTTTGGGAACGAGATACGGTCCTTCGCCCCATTAGCACACCATCCTCCCCTACTGGGGGAATTAATTTAAAAGCACAGAATCTAGTCTTTTTTAAATGTTTCCAGTGTTTTAGATCCCAATGTTTTAGATCACACTACCTAAATAATGCAGGACCATGACATTTTGAAAACATCATTTGGGAATGAATCATGTGGTTTCAACATGTGGTGGTCGCTCATTATTTAGGGAGTGTGGACAGGTTCATATTATGAACACGTCTCATATATTATAGCCCTAAAGACAGATTGGGCATTGTCCAGTTAAGAGGTCTGACTGTACACTTTAGTTCCATGTTGCTAGAATTGCGGAAACATCTTGACCCTTGCTTAATCATTGGTTATGTTTTTAAGTTAATAAAAGCTTGGAACATGTCAGTGTGTAAAAAACGTAATCTGAACAGCATCAATCATGCTGTGTTAGCTCCAGTGCATAATGGACTATCCTAAGACCCGCACTGCTGTCTTTCCCTGCTTAACCTTTATATACTGCAGGCATTCACGCTCTGCAGTTTGTGTGCTTGTAAAAAAAATTTTAAGCAATAATGTAATGTGACCTTTTATGAACAAAATGTAATAAACTGTCAGCCTTGTAAAAAAAAAAAAAGTACAGTACCTGCTAGTTTGTCTGTGTGCAATTCCCATAAGAGAAAAGAGCCTTTAGTGTCATGGGAGTTCTTGTGTAAAAAGTTACTTAATGACTGTCAACTTAATCACATCAGTAAATAGAGCATACTCATAAAAACTTGTAACAAGTGAATGTGTTCATAGTCGTGCTGTGGGAACGAGACACACACTGGTTCTTGGTCACCCAGTGTAACTGTGTGTGTAGAATATTTAAACCCTATATGATTTTGCGTGGATGGAGTGTGTTTGTTTTTACTGCTGCTTGGTATATTCACTGATTTCATTTTCTTTATTGTTTTTTTTTCTCTCCTTTTGTATTGTTTTAATGATATTTTCAGTCATACTGATGTATTGTAACAATGATGAAGACACTGTGACTGCTCTAGCCTGCGGAATGTCTAGACAAACAGAACTGAAGAGCAGCTCCTGAATTCATAGTCAAAACACCTCAAGACAACAAATAAACAACACCATTTATAATAAGAACCACTCTGAATCACTGCAAACATCACAAAATGGTACCCCCGCTTTAAATTATGATTAGTATTTAAAACTGCTTCCTCTTTTAGCTGAAATTTATCTTTATTGTTTGGATTTCAAAAATTACAATTTTGTTTGAAAATAATTTTGTACAGATGGCAGTTGCAGAACATTACATAATGAGTATGCTAATAAAATAGAAGCCGGTAGGGTTAGAACTGCACTGCGGGTTTGACTAACTGTTACAGTGAGCTGCTAATGACCCATTAATGCACCACTGTCCGCTAGCAAGGGTGTTTGTCAGATTGGGTCAAACAGGAGGCAGGCAAGCAGATCCCTGAGCTGTCTGAATTAGTGCTGTTAAAGGAAGTCGTTGTTTGTTTTTTGGTCACCACTGTGTGTGCAGCCAGTCGCTGCCTTGTGGGTGCTAGGCAACAACATGGATAAAGTATGGGGGAGTGCTCATATGTCAGGCTTATTGACATCTGTGGGGGAATGACAAGTTTACTCGCCTGGCTAGATTGTAAATTGCCGGGTTGTCCCCTGGATGTCCAACAGAGTTCTTCAATTGTAAACAGAGCTGATCCTGCAGAAGCTTGTGCAGTACAAAGCTGATTATTAGGACCCCGTCTTCAATTGTTCAAAATAAATGCCTGGGAGAGTCACCTAACCTTTGACCTCGGTCCATTCAACTCTACAAAGGATACAAGCACTGCATCACTGTGCTTGTGGTCCCACGGCACTACACTGCATCACTGTGCTTGTGGTCCCACGGCACCGCACTGCGTCACTGTGCTTGTGGTCCAACGGCACCGCACTTCATCACTGTGCTTGTGGTCCCACGGCATGGCATGGCACTGCGTCACTGTGCTTGTGGTCCCATGGCACAGCACTGCATCACTGTGCTTGTGGTCCTACGGCACGGCACGGCACTGCGTCACTGTGCTTGTGGTCCCACGGCACGGCACTGCGTCACTGTGCTTGTGGTCCCATGGCAAGGCACGGCACTGCATCACTGTGCTTGTGGCCCCACGGCACTGCGTCACTGTGCTTGTGGTCCCATGGCAAGGCACGGCACTGCATCACTGTGCTTGTGGTCCCACGGCACTGCGTCACTGTGCTTGTGGTCCCACGGCATGGCATGGCACTGCATCACTGTGCTTGTGGTCCCACGGCACTGCGTCACTGTGCTTGTGGTCCCACGGCATGGCATGGCACTGCATCACTGTGCTTGTGGTCCCAAGGCACTGCGTCACTGTGCTTGTGGTCCCACGGCACGGTACAGCACTGCATCACTGTGCTTGTGGTCCCACGGCACTGCGTCACTGTGCTTGTGGTCCCACGGCACTGCGTCACTGTGCTTGTGGTCCCGCGGCATGGCATGGCACTGCATCACTGTGCTTGTGGTCCCAAGGCACTGCGTCACTGTGCTTGTGGTCCCACGGCACTGCGTCACTGTGCTTGTGGTCCCAAGGCACTGCATCACAGTGCTTGTGGTCCCACGGCACTGCACTGCGTCACTGTGCTTGTGCTGTCACTGGCAGGGCCATTGCTTAGCCCATGCATGGCTTCTTAACCCTCTAATACACACACATTTTTTAAATGAGAAAAGCTGCTTTAGTTATGTAACTAGATTCCATTTCTTGTACAAAACACTTTTCTCCTGTCCTGCAACACATAATGTACTGCCACATGTGCTGTTTGTGTTCCAGCACATAACAAGATTGAAAGGGGTATAAAGGGATGCCTTATAAAGGGGGAGCACTGTAAGCTTCATATTTCATACCCATACAAACTCTTTAATCCTAAACAGGTTATTATTGTTAATCATCAGTAAGCTGAGGGTGTCTGGCCCTAACCAGCTGAGCCTCTAGAATTAATACAATACTAAAGCTGAAATCAGTAGCAGGAAATATCGTCATGCCAAAATAGTTAATAAAATCAGAAATGCCCCTTTGGTGCGTGAATGTGTGGATCATCATACAGTATGTTTGGCGTTGACGTAATTGAATGAAAGCCGCATTCATCTGGGAGTTGTTTTTCTTAATTCAGCTGCAGACAGATTTTCTTTTTGAAACAAATCTACACAGTGGAACCTGAGCAGATAATGATTTGCCCTATCAAACCTGTCAGACCATTTTATCTTAAAATCCCAGGAAGACTGAAACCGTTTAACTCTTTGTTTGTATTTTGGTTGAGTATACTGTAGTAATAGCTGACCCTGTGTGGTCTATGCACAGTAACTGGACAATGCACTTCCTGAGGACTGTATGTACCAGTTGGCTGCACAGTAGGAATTGGGTAACATTTTTTAACTTGATATGTTTTCAGTTTGAATTTGTACTGTAGGTATACTGGTGATATCATGAATGCGATTTTTGTTTCACTCTGAGGAAACAAAATATTTAAACAAGGGGATTTCTTTAGTTTTTTATTTCGTGTAATCATTATAAAGTTAATATTTTCAGCATGCATTCATGCACTAACCTAACAGCACTTACAGCATACAACCCATACACCTTCACAAAGGCGTAAGTGTTTTCCTTGTTGTTTTACTCTGCAGCTAATGATTTGCACCATCGTGGTACCCCTTAATGTACATACTGGACAATGTTAAACATGCTCTACGTGAATGTGCCTGTCAGAAAGGACTAGCTGCACGTAAACCCCCCAGTGATAGCGAGCCCCTGTGCAGTCAGGCATATCGGTTACAAATGGCCTCGATTTACGGTAATTATCTGGTGATTCCTCAAAGAGAGGGACTCCTGCAGCTGAGCGGGGAGTGGTTGCAATGTTGAGGTCGATGTGCTTTTGAGCGGGGCACTGTAGAGTACACTGGGGTTACAGTGGGCAGGCTTGTTAAAGATGTGTCCACCACACTCACTTCCTCTTTCCCCTGGGAACAGCAGTGGAGCCGTTATAAATGTTTACCGGAGCAAAAGCGAGGCAAAGTGTAATAAAGCAGCGTGCAGGCATGGTGCATAGTATAACCATGGGAAAACTGCAGCATTACTGTGCAGATTTACTGTGGCAGGCTTTTAAAAGGAGTGGCAGGCTTTTCTAAGTTCCTATTTTGACTAACTGTTACAGTGAGATGCTAATGACCCATTAGTGCACCACATGGAGATTATTCATATATTCTAATCGTTATCCCCTGTAACCCACGTGGAGATCCGGAGCTGTGAATGTTAAACAAAGCTCTCCTTGATGATTATGGTTTTGTTTTCCTCTTATTATTATTGCTCATTAATAGCAATACGATTATTATTCAGATACATGTAAAGAACTAGCATATTTTAAGAGACACTATATATCTTGGTTCATTTGTTCATGTCACGTTCTGTCAAAGCTTGTTTTCTCATTCTTAGTTCCGACGGCTGGTGCAGATTTACAAAGCTTTTGCTACAGTGCAAACCACGCTGTATTTGATCTTAATGTTCCACTACAATTGCTACATTTTATACTGTGGGAAAGTTTTGCTAAGAGCAACCGTATCACTATACACTGGCTCCTTTGTGCAAACAACCTTGACCTTACCTCAGTTTAATACTGACATTAAGCAACGCCTATTCATTATGCTGTACCAGAGAAATCCTACTTGTAAAACATACTGCATGCCTCTTGGACTCTAATTGCATGTGACTGTATAGGTTGTCACTAATTAGTGTAGAATGACTTGTAATGCCTACAGGAACCTCAATGGTTGTTTATTGAGTGTGCTGGACTTCCACAAAGCCCTGGTTACTGTAAGCAAACAAAACGGAACTGTAAAATGGAATCATCAGGCGCTGAAACACAATGAAATGGAAAGAGGACCAATCAAGATAACCCACAAGCATGTGTGCTGTGTTTTTAGTAGGTGTGCACTGTGCTCGAGCCCAGATAGAAACGTGTCATCTCTAATGGTGTTTCTCTCTTTCTTTGCAGATGCTTTCCCAGTCCGAGTGGGACCACAAGCGCGGCTCCAGAGGATCCCAGGTGAGTGAAACAATTGACAGATTCACACATTTCATAACCTTGCTATTTCTTACTCAATTATTGTTATTGTCACTGTGTCTGATTTTTAAAGTGAAGTGTTGGTAATTGCACAGTACTGCAGAACAGACGCAGTATGGCCATGCAAACATATAAAGGCTTCATTGCAATGGTTTCATTGTGGACTTAAAAGTGATGCTGTCAACTCAACATGGTCACCGGTGGTGAAAAGGAAAACCGAGTCAGTTGAAGTGAAAGAAACAACTTTCACTTCACTCACTGTATGGTAGGTTATCAATCACACATTTCTTTATAACCCATTACAACATCACCTGATATTTATATATGCTTTCAAGCAAAACTGAACCGCACTCAGTTAAAGAAGTCATTGGAAATATGGAAGAATTGACATCTATGTAGCTGAGACATGTTTTGGGTTTTGCCGATGCTCCTAAATGCTCATGTGAATAAAATATATTTTAATCCCAATGGGATTTTCCTGGTTAAATAAAATAACATACACATTTTGAAAATGGTGTAAGCTGCTGAGGCGTTGTAGTTTCTGGTGCTCTTCTTGAAGTATTTGTTGATCTCTCAGGATACAAACTAGAGTTCTCTCTGCTCTCACTCTGCCAGTGGTGTTGTGAGGCAGGCAGTCACTGGCTCTTAGCCCTAGTTGAATTAGTACTGGAGGTTATGTAGAGGTTTCGTTTGGATTCATCTAAATATTTCTCCTTGTTGATGATGTATTAATTAAGTCTGAATAAACAGCGCTCTGAATTCACTCTTTAGTTCCGGTAGTGAACTGATAATGTCTGTCAGTGTTTTCCTCCAATCTAGAAATGAAGGGAACAGAATTGACTTTGCCGTTGGGTATTGCTGGGTTTTAAATGCTCTTCAGGCCTGAAATTTATTACCAAGAGAAACGCTGTTAGATTTATCAGCAAATCATGATGGCATGTTAACCCAGTTTGGATTTAGAAACAAATGGCTTCAAATGGCCTTTTCCTTCTTTTTGTATTTCCCTTTTTGCAGTCATTCTGAGTGGTTCTGCGGGGTTCAGCTGCTCCTATATTAAGGGATGGGGTGACTGAGTGATTAACTCTTTTAGCCAAGCCCCCATACCTATTTAATGCCAATTTTCACAATGTTAAATACTGTATATTGGACACTGGGCAGCAAAGGGCTCCTATTGAGTGATCAAAATCTACCTTTACCTGACAGACAGACAGATACGTCACGCATGACTATTAAACACTCAGTAGTGCTGAATTTAGAAACACTGACATAAACTCAATTTCAATTACAAACGTTTAGACTAGAAGTCTTTTTCAATGTCTGCCTGAAAAAAAAAAGACTTCTAGTCAAAACATTTGTAATTTAATTTGAGTTTCTTTTAGCATTTCTTAAGTAGATGCAGATAAAACTGTTGGGGCTGACAGAGTTGAAAGGTCACATTGTCACATGATATGAACGGCATGAGGAAGCCTGTTTAGTCCTGCAGCTGAGAATACAACAGCCAAGCTCAAAGCCAAGTAAAGGCAGAGCAAAATGATAACAATCAATACGGGATCAACTGAACTCAGACTCATAAGAACATAAGAACATAAGAAAGTTTACAAACGAGAGGAGGCCATTCAGCCCATCTTGCTCGTTTGGTTGTTAGTAGCTTATTGATCCCAGAATCTCATCAAGCAGCTTCTTGAAGGATCCCAGGGTGTCAGCTTCAACAACATTACTGGGGAGTTGGTTCCAGACCCTCACAATTCTCTGTGTAAAAAAGTGCCTCCTATTTTCTGTTCTGAATGCCCCTTTATCTAATCTCCATTTATGACCCCTGGTCCTTTTTTTTTTCAAGTCAAAGAAGTCCCCGGGTTGACATTGTCTATACCTTTTAGGATTTTGAATGTTTGAATCAGATCGCCGCGTAGTCTTCTTTGTTCAAGACTGAATAGATTCAATTCTTTTAGCCTGTCTGCATACGACATGCCTTTTTAAACCGGGATAATTCTGGTTGCTCTTCTTTGCACTCTTTCTAGAGCAGCAATATCCTTTTTTGTAACGAGGTGACCAGAACTGAACACAATATTCTAGGTGAGGTCTTACTAATGCATTGTAGAGTTTTAACATTACTTCCCTTGATTTAAATTCAACACTTCTCACAATATATCCAAGCATCTTGTTAGCCTTTTTATAGCTTCCCACATTGTCTAGATGAAGACATTTCTGAGTCAACATAAACTCCTAGGTCTTTTCATAGTTCCCTTCTTCAATTTCACTATCTCCCATATGATATTTATAATGAACATTTTTATTGCCCGCATGCAATACTTTACACTTTTCTCTATTAAATTTCATTTGCCATGTGTCTGCCCAATTTTGAATGCGGTCTAGATCATTTTGAATGACCTTTGCTGCTTCAACAGTGTCTGCCCTCCTCCTATTTTTGTGTCGTCTGCAAATTTAACGAGTTTGCTTACTATATCAGAGTCTAAATCATTAATGTAGATTAGGAATAGCAGAGGACCTAATACTGATCCCTGTGGTACACCACTGGTTACCTCACTCCATTTCGAGGTTTCTCCTCTAATCAGTACTTTCTGTTTTCTACCTGTTAACCACTCCCTAATCCATGTGCATGCATTTCCTTGAATCCCTACTGTGTTCAGTTTGAGAATTAATCTTTATGCGGGACTTTGTCAAAAGCTTTCTGGAAATCTAAATAGACCATGTCGTATGCTTTGCAGTTGTCCATTTTCAATGTTGCATCCTCAAAAAGTCAAGTAGGTTAGTTAGACATGATCTCCCTTTCCTAAAACCATGCTGGCTGTCACCCAGGATATTGTTACCATATAGGTAATTTTCCATTTTGGATCTTATTATAGTTTCCATAAGTTTACATATAATAGAAGTCAGGCTTATTGGTCTGTAGTTACCTGGTTCAGTTTTGTCTCCCTTTTTGTGGATCGGTATTACGTTTGCTATTTTCCAGTCTGTCGGTACAACCCCTGTGTCAAGAGACTGTTGCATGATCTTGGTTAGCGGCTTGTAAATAACTTCTTTCATTTCTTTGAGTACTATTGGGAGGATCTCATCCGGCCCAGGGATTTGTTTATTTTAAGAGCTCCTAGTCCCTTTAACACTTCTGCCTCTGTTATGCTAAAGTTATTTAAAACTGGATAGGAACAGGTCGACATGTGGGGCATGTTGTCCGTGTCCTCCCTTTGTAAAAATCTGTGAAAAGTAATCATTTAATATATTTGCTATTTTTTTTTCTTCATCTATGATTTTGCCATTTGTGTCTCTTAGACATTTAACCTCCTCTTTGAATGTTCTCTTGCTGTTATAATATTGGAAAAACATTTTGGAATTGGTTTTAGCCCCTTAGCAATATTGATTTCTATCTCTCTCTTGGCCTTTCTAACTTCCTTTTTTGACTTGTGTTTGCAGTTCCAAGTACTCTTTCTGTGTGCTTTGTTTTTGGTCCCTTTTAAACGCTCTGTAAAGTGCCTTTTTTCGCTGAATATTTTTTTTTTAATTGATCTATTAAACCATTTTGGCCATTTTGTTTTAGATTTAGATTTGTCTACTTTTGGGATGTAATTGTTTTGTGCCTCTAGTACTACATTTTTTAAAAGACAGCCACCCTTTTTCTGTGGATGTTTTCTATTTTACTCCAATCTACTTCTGTTAGTCTCCGTTTCATACCTTCATAGTTTGCTTTTCTAAAATTGTAAACCTTAGCTTTAGTCATTACTTTTGGGGTTTTAAAAAATATTTCAAATGAGACCATGTTGTGGTCTGAGTTTGCCAATGGCTCTCTGACCTCTGTTTTAGTTATTCTGTCTTCATTATTTGAAAAGACTAAATCAAGGCATGCCTCCCCTCTAGTCGGTGCCTTGACAAATTGCGTTAGGAAGCAGTCATTTGTCATTTCCACCATTTCAATTTCGTCCGTCGTGCCCCCCATCGGGTTTTCCCATTTTATACAGGGAAGTTGAAATCCCCATTAGTATGGCTTCTCCTTTTCTACACGCATTTCTAATGTCATTGTACAACAGATTATTTTGCTCAGCGTCTGAATTTGGCGGTCTATAGCATGCTCCTATTATTATGCCCTTTGAATTTGTGTCCATTATTCTGACCCATATTGATTCTGCATTGTTTTCTTTGTCCTGATTTAACACCTGGGCTTCAAGGCTATTTCTTATGTATAGCGCTACCCTCCGCCTCTTCTGTCCTGCCTGTCTTTCCTATACAGTGTGTACCCACTGATATTATATTTGTCTCCCATCACTCTCAGACAACCAAGTTTCTGTAACACCTATCACATCGTAGTTACTTGTTAGTGCAGTAGCTTCAAGTTCTAACATTTTGTTTCTGAGACTTCTAGCATTAAGATAAATACATTTAATAGTGGTCTTACCTGAGTTGTTGCCCTTGTTTTAATGTAGTCTCCCTTCTGTTTTTTTTTTTTTTTCCCCCTTCCTTTCTAGTTTAAATGCTTCTGTACCGCCTGAAGGATCCTTTTCTCGAGTAGATTGGTTCCCTTTCTGTTTAAGTGCAGTCCGTCCCACCTGTATAGATAGTCCTTGTTGTAGAAAGTGCTCCAATGTTCAAGAAAGGTGAAGCCTTCCTGTGTGCACCATGATTTCAGCCATGCATTTTGATTTTGTATTTCCAGCTGTCCATATGGTCCTTTGCAAGGCGCCGGCAGTATCCCAGAAAATACCACAGTTTTGGTCTTGTCTTTTAATTTCCTTCCTAGCTCTCTGAATTTGTTCTGCAGGGATCTTGGCCTGTCTCTTCCAATGTTGTTTGTACCAATGTGGACGACTACTACCGGGTCATCTCCAGTTCGTTCTAGGAGCCTGTCCACGTTCTCAGTGATGTGCTTGACAGAGACTCCTGGAAGGCAGCACACTGTTGTAGTAAGGGGTCCAAACTGCGAACTGAACTTGCTGTGTTTCTCAGTATGGAGTCCCCAACAATCATGACCTCCCTTCTTTTTTTGCTGGCTGGTCAGCACTGTTTATAGGGTCCTGGGTGTTGTTTCTTTCATTCTCTTGATGTTGGTTTTGGTCATCTAAATGTTGAAATGGCTCAAATGTGTTGGATGTCTGGATTTCTGGTGGTTGTGTTTGACGAAGTTTCTTTTTTTTCCCTGCTTCTGCCTATTTGAACCCAGCTGTTTCGACTCTCTTCCATCTCCTGGTGGCTTTCAGTCTGCTAGGGGTGCAGACTTCCATGAATTGTGGGTGTGTCAGTTCCTCAAGCTCCTGTTGCTGTCTCATTTCCTCCATCTCCTTTTCTAGCAGGCTTAATCGCTGAAGCAAGTCCTGGATGGTGCGGCACTTTACACAAACTTGGTTGAGCTCTGTTGGGTTTTCTCGGATTTCCACATCATGCAGTTGTCACAGATTACTGGCTTGAAGACCATTTTTTGTTTAGTGTAGCTTCTGCAGCTGTCAACCTGCTTTCAAACTGCTTCTAACTGCGCTGTACTTGTCCACGACTGTACTTCTCCCACGCTGTCGCTAGGAAGACTGCCTGCCTTTTGTTTGTTTGTGTTTGTGCTGCGTGCTCCGCTCCTCCCCGTGTCCCAGAACGCCGGGATTTGAATCAGCTGCTCCGAAGTTTCAGCTTATCAGAAAAATACACGCAGCTGCAAGGCTTTAAGCTGCAATGTTTTCTGATTAAAGCAACTCCAGATTTAAAGATGTAATTCCTCCTTTCTGCTTCTAACTGCGCTGTACTTGTCCACGACTGTACTTCTCCCACGATGTCGCTTCCACACGCTGTCGCTAGAAAGACTGCCTGCCTTTTGTTTGTTTGTGTTTGTGCTGCGTGCTCCGCTCCTCCCCCGTGTCCCAGAACGCCGCAGGATTTGAATCAGCTGCTCCGAGTTTCAGCTTATCAGAAAAAACACACGCAGCTGCAAGGCTTTAAGCTGCAATGTTTTCTGATTAAAGTCCAGATTTAAAGATGTAATTCCTCCTTTCTGCTTCTAACCGCGCGCTGTACTTGTCCACCACTGTACTTCTCCCACGATGTCGCTTCCACGCTGTCGCTAGAAAGACTGCCTGCCTTTTGTTTGTTTGTGTTTGTTAATTGTTGGGCCTCCTCCCCGTGTCCCAGAACGCCGCGGATTTGAATCAGCTGCTCCGAGTTTCAGCTTATCAGAAAAATACACGCAGCTGCAAGGCTTTAAGCTGCAATGTTTTCTGATTAAAGCAACCCAGATTTAAAGATGTAATTCCTCCTTTTTCTAACTTCTTGTCCACGACTGTACTTCTCCCACGATGTCGCTTCCATTACGCTGTCGCTAGAAAGACTGCCTGCCTTTTGTTTGTTTGTGTTTGTAAATGAAGGCTCCCCCTGTCCCAGAACGCGCGGGATTTGAATCAGCTGCTCGAAGTTTGCAAGCTTATCAGAAAAATAGGCGCACCAGGCTTTAGCTGCAATGTACAGGATTGAACTCAAGTCAAATTCCTTTCTGCTTCTTTAATTGAATTTCTCCCCTTACGCTGTCGTAGGAAGACCAAATTGCAAGCACCATACTACAGGATGAACTCAAGTCAAAGAACTTGTTTTAATTGAATCTTATTGTTCCGCTCACTACTGTACTGTTTGAATCACTGTCTGCAGCAGTGTCCTCATTCGGCCCCCTGACTTGGAGTCACCCTGCATGGGACGGTTGTTATCAGACACACAGACTGAAAGGTGAACTGGAATGTTATTGAAATATGGCTGATTGATACATAGCTGCTGTGAAGAATTGTCAAGTCCCATCCAAGAAAAGCATGTCTATTATTTTAACTGAATAGTTGTACTGTTCTGTTTTCTGTTTTAAATGTAAAATGAAGGCCTGTTTCCTCTCAGCTGTCAGGAAGCTCTTTATCTGGCATACTTTTCATGCTTTTTAAATGAGTGTGAACTCCATATACAGTAGGCTCATTCTTGTGACTTATATTTGTAACAATGGTAAAATATCAGTGATTTAGGGAAGCCGATTCTTCTGCAGTGAAGTGTAGTACGTGTACAATTTACTGTAAGCTGAATTTGTAAATGGATCCATTTGTCAAATATCAATGGAGCATAGTAATAAAAAGACTTGAGATGAATAATACAAAAATGTAAAAACTCAACCTATTACAAAATTGTAGTTATTTATTTTTAAAGAATTGTTGTGACTTTAATATGGGGCATATTTCACACCTTTCCCCCCACCTTAAAATGCTTTTTGGTTGAAATGTTATCAAGCAGGGATTGATGATGACATCATTGTTTTATATGACTGAGAACCTGGACATAGAGCAGCATTAAACAGCATTGTTTTCTGTGTGGCACACACGTTATACACTGTTTCAATCCTCCTGAACATGTAGTTAACATTTTCCACTAAGGGAAAGATTTGCTTAAAGTTGGCATTATATATTTTTTTTCTATAAGGAAAACAAATCCATTAAGAAACTAGAAATGTGTGTGCATGAGTTTTGTCATGCTATTTTGTTTTCTTTAATACAAACCCTCCACTGTACCAAACCAGGCCGTGTGCATAAGTATGTTTGCATTGGCGTCTGTTCTGAATGGATTTGTATCTCCGATCTCCTGAATGTGGGCAGATACCTCAGTTGCGTCAAATCCAGCCCAAACAGCACTTCATTATGTAGCCCAGAGGCTTTGATATTTGTCCTCTGGTCTCTAGGCAACAGCTATTTCAATAGAAGTGTTTCCTGTGCTTGCCACCTATTTCATGTGGAGCTCCTCAGCCTGCCTCTGAGATAACATTCAGTAGCAGAGGCTGCTCAAGACCAGCACTGGCTAGCAGTACTGTACAAGTGTGTGTGAACACTTTGGCATTGCACTCACTGGCATCACCACCGAATGGAGGAAGTTGGACTAAAGTGTTGAAATTCTTCACAAAGGAGTCTTCATCTGAGCCTGACCGTTGTGAAAAGATGAGCAGGGTGCGTCTGCTCCCAGCAAAGCGTTGCCGAGAATCCAAGGTGCATGGTTATACCTTATTTCAATAGCGCACAGTGCGCCGTGCCGAGAATCCAAGGTGCATGGTTATACCTTATTTCAATAGCTCACAGTGCGCCCGTGCTGAGAACCCAAGTGCATGGTTATACCTTATTTCAATAGCGCACAGTGCGCCGTGCCGAGACTCCAAGGTGCATGGTTATACCTTATTTCAATAGCTCACAGTGCGCCGTGCCGAGAACCCAAGGTGCATGGTTATACCTTATTTCAATAGCGCACAGTGCGCCGTGCCGAGACTCCAAGGTGCATGGTTATACCTTATTTCAATAGCTCACAGTGCGCCGTGCCGAGAATCCAAGGTGCATGGTTATATCTTATTTCAATAGCTCACAGTGCGCCGTGCCGAGAATCCAAGGTGCATGGTTATATCTTATTTCAATAGCGCACAGTGCACCGTGCCGAGACTCCAAGGTGCATGGTTATATCTTATTTCAATAGCGCACAGTGCGCCATGCCGAGACTCCAAGGTGCATGGTTATACCTTATTTCAATAGCTCACAGTGCGCCATGCCTTTCTATTTTTTTGTTGGTTTGTTGCTTGGTTGGTTAAATTCTGAGGTTCATTGTTTTTTTTGTATTCTGTTTCTGCAGTTTTCCTCTGTAATACAGTGTATTACTTGACTAAAGGAGTTTCTATCACTGGAATAGACCTACAAGGTAGTGTACTAAAAGTGATTAATAAGCAAAGCAATACTGGTATATAGCAATAGAAAAAGTGAAGAAATGTATAAGGGCTTTAAAAAAAAACTGTTTCTTTGCATTAAAAAAGGTGCCTGCATCCCAGTGGAATAATCTTGAATAAATTACTTCTAATAAACAAAATAAATCAATAAATAAGCATACAGATTTCCTTGCAAGATGCTCATACTTACCTCTGAATGGGAAAGAGAACAATTTGTATATATTTGGTTACAGTATTTCCAATTTAAACAAGAGTTACTTTGGCACATGAAAGGGAATTGCAGTGTTTCTTTTGTGAACAAACTGCTTTTATCGTTTTTTAAATAGTTTCATTTCTTTTGCAACTTGTTTTTATCTGCTATTGGGGCATGGTTATAGCATATCACTTGTGGTGGCATTTGATTGGTCTGCATTTCCAACCATTGCATTTTAAACCTTTATTTCAACAGTACATCAAAACTGTGGCATTCTCTACAGTGTCCAAGGTTTTAAACATGGTTTTACCATTCTTCTCAGTGGTCTTATTATTTTATTCCTGTTTATCCTCATGGATTGTGAGCGGAACACTTCAAATTAGACGTTTGCCTTTAATGAACTCAAGGTGCATAATTATACTTATATTTCAAAAACCCTAATGTGCCTCTTACAAAATAATGGTTATACCTTTTTGGAAGGTTTTCAGTGTTCCTACTGTATACGTTCATGTTGTGTCTAAACTTTCTCGGAATGCTGAAATACAAACGACTCTGCCCAAACCAGCTGGCTGTACTGAAGTGAAATATCTACAGTCAGCTGTGCTAGCTGTGTTCTAGGCTAACTGCTCCCCCACACGTACCAGTACAGATTACACATGTTCCTTTGTGTCATTCCCTACAAAGCTGACTGATCTGCAGCAGAGTGCCTTGCAAAAACACACAGATACTTATATGCATGATGCTTACATATATTTGTTTTTCAATGAAAGCATCATCTGTTTTGTGTGAGGTTGTCTTTGCTTCACACTCACAGTACATACACCAGGAAATGACTACAATACTAAAATCCATTATTGCTAGGTAATCCTTGACTATGTGGAGGCCAGATGTAATAAGTAGGGAAGTAAAGAATTGATTATGGTTTCATTGCAGAACATTTTGAGCTGGTTCCCACATACTTATCTCCACCAAGTCTGGAACTTACCTACAACAGAGGGGCAGGACTTTCTTTTCTTTTTCTGAATCTTTTACAAACTATCAAATTCAATTGTAAGTTGTCTTCTGTGCTGGTAAATTACATTATAGAGGTCAGTTAGATGAAGAACATGCCAACAGTCAAGTTATATCACCAGATATAATTGCTGATGATTAAAAAAATTAAAATAAAGAAAAATGGTGCTGATGTTTTTACAGCTAAAATACCTGTTTAAAAAGCAGCTTGGTGTGGGTGTGAGTTGCTCAGTTACATTATTGTTGTTATTGTTTACATTAAAATGGAATAATTTTCTGTTTCACTCATCATATGCTGGTGAATTTTTAAAACTCATAAGAACACCTAGGGCCTCAGCAGAACTATCAGAAACAGAGAGTGTTGCAGGGGGACAGCTGCATGGTTACACTCTGGAGTACCAGCTGCACTTTGAGCTTTAGAAAGTCCCCTGGATGTGGTGATCGCAACAGAAAATAATAACAAGGATACATTTGTTAATATAACTCTGCTGTTTCACACCCATGCCACGTTGCTCTTTAAAAAAACCACTAACACGTTATAGAAACATATAAAATACTAAGATATTGAACTAGTACCAAAGCAGTGAACTTGTAAATCAAATTGCATAATCGGTCGGGTGATGAATTTCTGCTATGAACGATAGCTGCCTGGGGTTGCTAGGTTACCAGTGGCTACCACATTGTGTCAGTCTATTGTGTACAGTACCTGAGGTCTAGTAATAGTGCTGTGCTTGAAATGCATCTGAATGGAAGCTCAATAGCACTGAAGAAAAGATCAAAGCTGCATACTCTGAACCCCTGGAACACTTTGATTCCAATGTGGTTGTGACATTCCTCATGTTGGGAATGCAGTTTTTTTTTGGAATGTGTTTTCAGTGGCAGGCACGAAAACGCAAAGGGAAATCATGTATTAGGGGCCAAATTGCGCTTTTGTCTTTTGTTGAAGCCTGGGCTTAATCAATGCTGGAGAATTAAGCTGAGGGAAACATGAAGCCACTTTTTCAGGAACAGTGGCTTGAAACCTGGTTTCAGGAGAACGGGAGACCTAGTTTGAGGCAACTTTGCTGCATCAAACCTCAAGTCTCCCCTGGTGTGCCATGCAGGGGCCTAAAACCCAGGCTCCTGAAAGCAAGTTCCCTCAGTTTAAGAGACACCCGTCATAACACTGTCAACAGGGATATGTGACGTTCCTCAACTACTTCTTATTTCGTCAGAAGAGTTGGGGGTCTGAATCAGTCAGGGACAGCTTAAGCTAAGTCAAGCAGACAAGCATCTTAGACACTGCCTTCAATGGTGTGATGACAGAAAAGTGCTAAATATGTAAGTGTTTGTAATGTCTTGTCAAATCGTGTTGTCCAAAACTCACAGATATAAACTACAGGAAATTTAAAGATAAAGTTTAAAACAAACATTTATTGGCAAGATAACTGAGAATGAATCAGCCCATCTAGAGAGGTTTAGCTACAATAGAATTGATTAGTGGTTTCATTGCAAACATTTTAACTTTCCATATGTGCCCCATTCTTTCATCACCATGTCCACCAAAACAAAGAGAGTTAAAATAATGCAGGACATTGCACACCAGAGGTGAATCTTTTACAAAATATCAAATTCAATGAGTTGCCATTTGGCAATTTGTAGTTCGTTTTATTGAGGGCAGGAAATGAAGAAGTTGCCAACAATTTTATATCACCAGATATGCTCAAATTTGTTGGTAAAAAATTAAAAAAGAAGAATGCTGATGTTTTTCTCTAAAATAACTGTTTAAAAACTGATAAAAAGTAATTGGCATCCACCATTGTTTATTCCATTTTTGTTAGAAATGGAATAACTTTCTTTTGATTTTTATTCAACATAATTTTTAAAACTAATAAAACAAATGAAAATGGCATGGACAAAAATGATGGGAGTGTAACCTAATATTTTGTTGCACAACCTTTAGAGGCAATCACTGCAATCAAGCGTTTTCCCTGGATCTCAGTGAGACTTCTGCACCTGTTAACAGGTAGTTTGGCCATTTGTTCCTGAGCAAACTGCTCCAGCCCAGGTTTGATGGGTGCCTTTCCAAAAACCAGTTTCAGCGTTTTCCATAGATGTAAAATACTAAGAGATTGGACTCATAGAAGGCCAGTGAGAATAGTCCAATGTTTTGTTCTTATCCATTCTTGGGTGCTTTTAGCTGTGTGTTTTGGAACATTATCCTGTTGGAGGCTAGGTGACCAGTGACTGAGACAGACTTTGTGACACTGGGCATTGTGTACAGTACCAGAATGCCTAGATAGTCTTGAGATTTCATTGTGAAATGCATCAGAATTCAAGCTCAATAGCACTGAAGCAAAAAAGATCAAAACATACTCTGAGCCTCCCCATGTTTCACTTTAGATTGGTGTTCTTTTCTTTGGTTGCTTCATTTTTTCATCTGTGAACATAGAGCTGATTTTTCATGCCAAAAAAGCTCCAGTTTTGACTCATCTGTCCAAAGGACATTCTCCCAGAAGGATTGTGGCTTGGAAATATGCATTTTAGCAAATTCCAGTTGGCCTTTTTCTGTTTTTCTTTGAAGCCTGGAGTCCTCCTGGGTCTTCTTCCATGGAGAATCGCTCAAAAAAGCGACGGATGGTGCAATCAGAAACTGGCCACCTTCACCTTGGAGTTCAGCTTGTATCTCTTTGGCAGTTATCCTTGGTTCTTTTTCTACCATTCGCACTATCCCTAGTTTGGGTCAATTTTCCTGCATCAAACCTCAAGTCTGGGGAAGTTGGCTACAGGTTCCAAAACCTTAGGCTCCTTAATAATATTTCCAACTGTTTCACAGGACCCATCATAACACTGTGGAGATGGTCTTGTAGCCTTTACATTTACCATTTTGTCTATTATTTTCTTTCTGAATCTCCTCAGGGACAACTAAGCTCTCAAGCAGACTTTCATCTGGTCCATGTTCAATGGTGTGATGACAGAATGGTACTAAACAGCACAGTGACTAATTTCTTGTCCATCGTGTTAGGCTGAATGACTGATTACAAATTGGAGACATGTGTGATAATTTAAAGAAACTAATTAGTTTTTAAAAAACATTTATTAATCCAGTAATTTATTATCTTTTCTAGGGGTTTACCAACAAATGTGGTAGTAATTTTAGAATATCTTTGTAGAATTTCCATATGTAATTCATTCTTTCATCACCATGTCCACCAATTCAAAATGAGTTAAAATAAAGGCATGCACACCAGTATACATGATAAAATAATTTAATTTCATGACCTGCCATTTGGAATTTGCATTATTTCAATGAGCTGTAGGAAATACCAACAAATTTTTACACTTATTTATTTATATTATGTTTAATAGCCCTGGGAAGAAAAATGTTCCTTGGCAACACAGTCTGCAGTAATGATTTTAATGATACTTAAGCCTAATATAACGTCTGAATAGTTTTGTTCTAGTGTGAGCAAGCCATAAAAAAAATAAAGTGTCCAGCTACATAATCTAAAGGCCTAATTGTTAAACTAAATTTTAGTCCTCCTTTTAGTCAAATACACGTACCGGTCATGATTGCTTAGAGACGTTGGTTCTTGGATGATTTAAAATCCCAAATCCCCTAGACTAGCCCAGCTCTTTTGTATTGTGATTAAGGTCGCCGGTTCGAACTCAGCCTCCGTCCTGTTACACAAGGAGCTAGCTGACATGTGCTGTCGAGCTCCTGGCTGTAAAGAGACCAATGGCTTGGCGTTAGGCTCGGAAAACACTAACAGATTCGATAGGCCTTTGCTTCATCAGTTCAACATTCATAAACACAGAATTTGAATTTACTCGTTTTGTTTAGCATTATCAACATTCTTCCTATAAAAAAAAAATATTTCTGAAGGAGTTGTTCAGCCTCATAAACTGCACTTTGTTTTTCTCCCCCTTCCACTGATTTCTTGTAAGTTTAATGAGAACTGATTAGCCTGAATCTTCAGGCTGTATCTGTATTGTCATGCATTTGTACTCATTTTTTGATCACTGACACTTGAGTTACAGGGACTTGCTAAGCCTAATGACTTAAACCGGGTCTGGGAATTAAATTAATGAGGCAGGAAGGCTCAAAAGAAAAAGCAGGAATGACTTTTTCTTTTTTTTATGGAGATCCAGACCTTAAATAGAGGAGACCCGATACTGCAGCTATTCCATGAATGAGGAGAGCCAAATAAGCCACAAGCACCCAAAAGGGTTGAGTGGGTTGTTTACGGCTATCGTCCTGAATGAAATAACCATAGCACTCATATGAACGTTCGTGGACTATTCTGTTTATATAAAAAGGGTAGATCAAGCTCCTCACCTGATAGCTGCTTCCCAACACAGCTTACATTAGAGTAGCGCAATTCGGCATGGCATTCTGTCATGGAATTGAAAGTAATGCAAGATACATTAAAACAATGTATTAGTAAATACCAAATATTCAATGCTAGATCTCTCAACACTGTTATAAAAATGTCAGTGTTTGCTGTAGGAATCCATATATCACCGATATTTCAGTTTCAAATGGAATGGATGTGTTGGTTTGCCCCAGTGCAGTTGTTTCAGAGCTCAGCTGTGAGGAGTGAGTGCTTGTTTTACAGGATCAAAGCAGAGTTGCTGTGGATCAGATGGTGGGATTTGCCATCTCTGGCTACCCCCGCAGTCCCGGTGACCACTTCCAACCACAGATGACAAGTTTAGCAACATTATAAAGGCCAGTTTATTTTAGAAATTAGAAGAGGTGACAGAAAAGCCAAGCCCCGTTCCCAAAGCATCGGGCGACTGTGTCTAATAAATTCCGCAGGCCCTTCTCAGTAACCTTCGCTGTCTCGTTCTTTTTTCTTACGCCAAGCTCCGAGCTCACAGCACTGCAGATGTAGTCATGCATACTTGGGGGGTCACAGAAGGCAGTTTTGTCCCTGAGCAGTTTTATTTTTTCATGTCTGCTGACGTCAAAGAAAATCACCAGATGGCATTTCAATGACTTTACTGAGACAGGAGCCTTTTATTACATTTCAATTCAATTCCCTGAGTGACCAGACTGTAGGCTGCCACTGTTGAGCACCTTAGAGAGGACAGTCCGCCAGCTCTGCATTGGATATTGTTACCTTGAAAGGATCTGTTAAGGACAGCTTGTTACAGTCCTGTGTTAGGTTACAGTGCACCATCAGCAAGCAGCCCCTTCAGCACCACCTGACAAGGCTGGGTTTGTTTTCCGAGGCACACGAGAGCATCTGTGATATACCGGGAAGTATGAAGGCAAATATTTGCATGAGGTTTCAACATGAAACAGACAAAACATTACCAGCAGACAAAGCCACCTCTTCTGCCGTAGAATGAAGCACTTCTGTAGCACATTGTGTTTTGTTAATGGGGCTAACAAAAAAAAAAAATAAATACATGCTTTCTTTATTCCTAGTTTACAGCATGCTGAGAAGTGCGGCTCATACATTGCTCTTTCGTATTCTCTTGGCTTGTTTGTTTGTTTGTGAACTTTACTGTACATCTGTGTTGCTCTGCTGGTACAAAGGGCAATCAATACTTGTGAAAGTGATTGGTTCTGAACGTGTGAATTGAAAATGTTAATTCATGCTATGCATTCATGTTGTATAGTATCAGTAATGTCTACCTGGCCTGAGAAGTTGCAGTGAAAAACTTGCCTTATGTAACATTCAATAACAAATAAAAGCGACCTTCAAAAAACTCAGTGATAAATGCAAAGGATATCTACCACATGACTTGTTACTTCATTCAAACCCACTTCTATCATTTCTCTCCAACTATGGGTCAGCCACAGATTGCACAATATTACACAAACAACAGACAAATTCTTTCTCAGTTACTGGTAATTAACATTTTGTTTTTGGTCTCTTAATAGCTGGTCAGTACAATACCCGCTTACAGTTTAAACAAGAGCTGGGGATTAAATAAATAACACAGGAAGGGAAGCTGATCAACATTTTAATAACAGAAGATGAAATAGGAAAATGTGATAATACAGTAATCCAATTCTGTGTGGTGTATTCAGTTTAAATATCTAAACTGTACTTTGTTCACATGTATGGATTTCTCTTCATGTTGATGGTCTTTTCTTCATGTTAATGGTGTTTTCTTCATGTTAATGGTGTTTTCTTCATGTTGATGGTGTTGATTGTGTTTTCTTCATGTTGCTGGTGTTGATGGTGTTCTCTTCATGTTGATGGTCTTTTCTTCATGTTGATGGTGTTGATGGTGTTTTCTTCATGTTCATGGTGTTGATGGTGTTCTCTTCATGTTGATGGTCTTTTCTTCATGTTGATGGTGTTGATGGTGTTTTCTTCATGTTCATGGTGTTGATGGTGTTCTCTTCATGTTGATGGTGTTTTCTTCATGTTCATGGTGTTGATGGTGTTTTCTTCATGTTCATGGTGTTGATGGCGTTCTCTACATGTTGATGGTCTTTTCTTCATGTTGATGGTGTTGATGGTGTTTTCTTCATGTTCATGTGTTGATGGTGTTCTCTTCATGTTGATGGTCTTTTCTTCATGTTGATGGTGCTAGTGGTGTTTTCTTCATGTTGATGGTGTTTTCTTCATGTTCATGGTGTTGATGGTGTTTTCTTCATGTTGATGGTGTTCTCTTCATGTTGATGGTCTTTTCTTCATGTTGATGGTGTTGATGGTGTTCTCTTCATGTTGATGGTCTTTTCTTCATGTTGATGATGTTGATGGTGTTTTATTCATGTTCATGGTGTTGATGGTCTTTTCTTCATGTTGATGGTGTTGATGGTGTTTTCTTCATGTTCATGGTGTTAATGGTGTTTTCTTCATGTTCATGGTGTTGATGGTGTTTTTTCATGTTCATGGTGTTTTCTTCATGTTGATGGTCTTTTCTTCATGTTGATGGTGTTGATGGTGTTCTCTTCATGTTGATGGTCTTTTCTTCATGTTGATGGTGTTGATGGTGTTTTCTTCATGTTCATGGTGTTAAAGGTGTTTTCTTCATGTTCATGGTGTTGATGGTGTTTTTTTCATGTTCATGGTGTTTTCTTCATGTTGATGGTCTTTTCTTCATGTTGATGGTGTTGATGGTGTTCTCTTCATGTTGATGGTCTTTTCTTCATGTTGATGGTGTTGACGGTGTTCTCTTCATGTTCATGGTGTTGATGGTCTTTTCTTCATGTTCATGGTGTTGATGGTGTTTTCTTCATGTTCATGGTGTTGATGGTGTTTTCTTCATGTTGCTGGTGTTGATGGTGTTTTCTTCATGTTGATGGTGTTCTCTTCATGTTGATGTTAACTTTAAAAGCAAGTGATGACCCCATAACTCTGTTATAGACTGCAAAAATATATTATCCTATTATAAATCATCACTATGCTTCCAATAGATAGTACAGTTAGCTTTCTTGCTTATTCTTCCAATCAAAACCAAGATCAAACTCAAGTTCTGGGATCAATCAGAACTGTACGAGCATTCAGGGGCAGAACAGCCTTGTCTAGTTCGTATTTTTCTTATGTTCATTGTCAAATTAATGTAAACGTGAGAACAGTAACTAAATTATAGTTATATAGAATGCAAATCCTTCTCCCTGATTGGCTGCATTGCATTCCATGATTTATCTTGCAGAATAAAGCATTTTATACCTGGCCCATAATCGCTTAACAGGATACTAATGGGTTAGAACTTCAAAATGTAATTCAGATATAGAAAGATGTATTTTAAAGTATCTTACCTAGATTGATGAAAGTGACAGCATCTACCCAAGGATCAGAAATATCTGATGAATTGCAAAAAGTTTCCTAGGGTTTGTGATGGCCATGTTGCTGTGACTATTGGAACAATGTGCTGTTTTTGAAAGCAGCGTTGTGAATAACAGAACCACAGATGACTGTACTGCTGCCCCTGTCGCTGCTGCTTTCGGAAAGATTGGCTAATGCAGCCTATCCAAGCGTTACGCTGTGAACACACAAGACTTTATTATGCTACGAATATTCAGAAAACATATATCTTTGTTTAGCTTATATTTTATTATAGGATTTCAAAACTCAACCACAAACTGTTTTGACTGAAAAAAAACCTTTAAAAAAAAAAAAAAAAAAAAATAAGAATGCCATTCTTCTCTGCTGTGTTATAATTACTAATTTATATTAAGCCAGACTACAGTATGGGTGAAATTGACAAAGCCTTTTGTTACTAGGTGTTATGTACAAAGAGATGTCATAGAATTTGGAATACATAAGTGCCTGAGTTTTTTTTTTTTTTTTTTTTTTTTTTTTTTTTTGGAGAAATAAATGGCATTAATGACACCCTTGGATACGTGGCTTTCTCTGCCTCTGTGTCTCTCTCTAAAGAGACTGTGTCTGTGAAGTGTCTTTGAAGCTACCTAGCTGGATGAAAATTAATGACAATTAATCAAAACATGGAAATTAAAAAAACAAATAAGTACACTTAGTACAGTAAGTGCATCAAAGTGAAAAATGGAGACAAAATATATATTATTATTTGTTTATTTAGCAGACACCTTCATCCAAGGCAACTTACAGAGACTAGGGTGTGTGAACTATGCATCAGCTGCAGAGTCACAGGGGTTCCCAAACTGCCTGCTGGACCGTGGGAGCAATGACATTCTATGTATTTTTTTCTATTAATGGCGAAAAGCAGGCGCCGGCGGCAGCTGTAAATGTAGAAAAATAAATTGTAGAAAGAGAGTCTTGGCGGACTGTCAATCAAAGCAGAAATTCACAAATCAGAGCTAACAGATTGCCTACCTGTAGGCGGGATGTAATGCGAGAGCTCTGACAATAGGGCAGTGTCAAGGTCATGTGATCGCTCTGCTGGCAGATGTCATGTTGAATCCGCTGCCAAAGAATAAGTTTTGCAAAATATAAAGAACAAAAAAGGCAGCAACTGGAGTTTGAATGTTTTTTTTTTCTTTAGTAGAAACATTTTCATACTAACTTTTGTACTTGATAACATTCATTTAAAAATTCAATTGATGCATATGATGAATACGTTTTTGTGACTAGCTATTAACATGTAAAATATTGAGTACTTTGACATCATGTTTCAGTAGTAACTAAATCAAGTTATTATTCAAACTCATAAATCTTGTTACACACCGGTAATTCATTTATAAATTGTTTGGATATACTGCAATTTTATTAACTACTGGCTTGTTCACAGTCGTCATAAAATAACACTAGAATATGTTTTATTGGAAAATAATAATAATAATAATAATAATAATAATAATAATAATAATAATAATAATAATAATAATGATTTCAAATTTCACTGCAGATGGATTTATTTTCTTAAGTTTTCTTTAAGTGGCACAGCTGCACTCCGATTATTATTTTTAATTTAATTTTATTTTTTGGGGGGGTTGGGGGGGGGTTGTTGCAAGCCAACTGAATGTAATTTTGCAAGCTGTATTTAGTTGCACAGAGTAGTGCCGAAAAAAGTAACTTCTGCACAAATTCGCACATATACAGAGGGAAGTTTCCCTCTGTATACGTGCGAATTTGTCTTTTTTGTGCATGACAGTTCAGCGTGAAAGGTAATGGTTGGATGTTTTAGTTACAGTGCTCAGAAATTAGGATTTAAGAGTTATGTTTTTGTGCACGTTGTACTGGTTATACTCAAAAGTGATTCCTGTTCAGGTATTTATGAATGGGAATAATAAGAAACATGCACTTCTTTCTTGTTTGATGACCAAGAAAAATAACTGCATTTCTAAAAATGTCAATTATACAAAGGTGCCTAATTTAAAGGTTTGATAAAAACGTCTGTTTAGTTTTTGCAATTTATTTTATTTACTAAAATTAAAGTGTTTTCCAATTGTTTTATTTTCACTCAGTTCATATTATATATGATTTCTATCTTTCACACTATTTATTCAAATGAATAAAGGACAGTTTAGATTAGGTTTATTTATAACGTTACAGGTTTAAACATATAAAATGTTTTTAATTTGACATTTTCAAAGTGCTAATAGTGGGCCGCAGTGCCTAATGCAGCTGAACAGGTGGGCCTCAGGCAAAAAAGTTTGGGAACCCCTGACTTACAACAACAGCTCATCTGAAAGACAGAGCACAAGGAAGTTAAGTGACTTGCTCAGGGTCACACAGTGAGTGAACTGGGATTTGAACCAGGGACCTACTGGTTACAAGCCCTTTTTTGTAATTTTTGCAACAAGTTTCCAACCTTAACTCTGCCTCCTGTCTACCCATTAAGGGTTTTCTTTCTCACAGTGTGCCTTCTTAGAGAGTTTAGCAGCAGCTTTTTATGATGGCGACTGCTTTTCAAGCCTTGAGTTCAATCAAGAGACAACATTGCAATCAGTTGAGTGGCATTCTGAAAACAATCCGGACCGTAGCATGATCACACTATACTTCTTGAATAGGTGAGGCGGTTGCTTAGCTTTTACGCTAGTACAGTCCTCACTGTTCCATAATTGTTGAAGTTGGTTAATTGATGGTTTAGGCCACACTGACAGTAAATTGCACAAGTACTATATTTTACTGTATATGGGTCCCACACAAAGTCCCGGTTTATTATTTATTTATTATTTATTACAGGGTATAGCTGAGACAATTCCTGTAACTGAGCAGTCAGGATCCATTTTCAGTGGATTTTGTTTTAACTGAAAAGGACTATAGGTTCATGAAATCTTAGGAGCAAATGTGGAGCTAAAACCTATTAGATTTCACCCACATACTGTTAATAGCTCCCTATTGGCTGTCTTTATAACATTACCTTTTTCCAAAACTCTTTCCTCGGAAAAAGGGTAATTTAATTTTCATCACAACAAGGAATTGCTGTGGGCTACACTGCGGATCTGAGTGGAGCTGCAAACTGTGGATCAATGGGAGTCTAAATCAGATTTTCTGACCCCCAATTAATGACCCATTAGCTGCATGACTTGGTAAATGCATAGTATAACCATGGGAAAAGCACTGTAAAACTGCAAAAACACTGTGGTTAACCTTTATCAGGGATCCTCGAGGTGTTAATACATACACTGTAGCTGGAAGTGATCCCACACCCAGTTAATAAAGTTTGGGAACTCTGCTGTACAGGGTTAAGAATGAACAACATGAAAAATCATGTTGATCCACTTCACTTACGCCAGAAAACCTAATGAGCTGTCAGAGTAGCTAATTTAGTTAAAACATAATCCTGTACCACCCTAAAATCTAATTATAATTTATGAAATTACAAACTATAGAAAAACATTCCTGGGAGATCTGCTTCAAAGTCCAGTTATTTCTTAAAATAATATACAGTGTTTTAAAACTTTTTTTAAGGAAACTTTGCTAAATGTGTATATTTAAAAGGCAGGAGTATATTTAAGAAGTGAAATCGAAATGGTAATGTCATCCAATCTTCAGGAATGTGCTCTTTATTCCCATTCCTGGAAGCTACACCTTTTTTCCATGCCCGCTGCCATATGTGTAAAAAATTTAATTAGTTGTATAAACGGTGATTGAGTTTTACACAAGTGCCAGTTATAATGAAATGCCCCAAATTTATTGGGAACTCACTTTAACCTTAGATCAAATCACGTAAACCTCAAGCATATTTTAGGCACTTCCAATAGCAGATCAAATCAACAATCGAATCGCTAGTATCAATGTACCAAGTATCCAGGATTGATATCTTCCCTCAGTTACGTCCCCGCTGTGCACCAGAGTTTGCCTCCTCCTCCTATCCTGCTCCCCTGCTCATGGCTTCCCTACGGTCAGCCTCTCCACTTACCTGCAAGCTAATTTATGGGCAGGGGTACCTACACAGGCGAGGCCAAAGGCCAAAGAATAAAGTGTAAAATATGTATAATATAGTAGTGTTGTCTAGTCCATGTTGTAACAAATAATCTGTCACATACGTTTCCTGACTGAACTAGCATTCTTTGTATTGAACGCTCATTAGGTGTCTGCCATCAGATGTTGGGCAGAAGCAAATTCCATGTATTACAAACTCTCACAGTTCAGACCGTGTTGATATCGATCTGCTGATGATGGAAACAAACAGAATGAGTTTCAAATCGCTCTCAACTCCAAAGAGTGAAAGAAGTCTATCAGGCTAATATGTTGATATGCTTTAATTTATAACGTGAAAGTCTTGCCGAATAACACTGATCTGAACACGTTGAAACGCTGATCTGATCAGTTTCATAAAGTGACTTTTAGAAGTCCGTGCTACAATTATCAATGCTACAAGTTTGCAATATTACGTTAGCAAGATAAGCTAACAAATGACACGCTAGTAAGAATTTACCCCTTTCCACATTTCATTTCACCTGTGAAGACATGTGTAATTCTGTAATAGGAATAATTATTCTTAACAAAACATCAAAGGACATCTGCACCAGAAATGAATGCGCTTGCACGCATGCTGTGACTAACTGAAGGCTCGGTTGCCAGTGTCAATAGCTTCATTCAGAACTCATAATAAAGTTGTATGGGGGGGTCAGATAACGTCCTTTAGTGAAAGAATGTATTTATAATGTTCTGGCGTTGGCCAACAAGAACATCCTGGTAGACATTACATCATTATTTGTACCTTTTCCTTCAGATTTAGAAAGGGGTTTGAAGTGCTGTTGTTTTTATAAACCAGGGTCCAATTTTCAAAGCAATTGAATTACACAGGGTAAAAAATAGGGAATTGCTCATTCTTTATGCAACAGCCATGTCAACTAATTCCCTGGCTGTTCTCAAAACAAAACACAGCATGAAACCCGTGGGTAAGAGGGTTTCATAATGCAGTCATCGTGTCCGCTTTAAAATTGAAAGCCCTGTGTACAGTAGGTAAACAAATGAAAAGCATATGTTAACCATACAAGGGCATTCCAATGCTTCCTCATGTTGGCACTGCCACAGGTATTGGTACATAAATGATATACTGGTACATCTTTGCAGGTTCGTGCTGACGGCAAGAGTGCGTTTCGCAATATGAAGGCTGCATTAACAATGAACTTGTTAGACACATTGCGGGCACTGGAGGGATTTTATTTACATCCTGTTTTGTTTGCTGCAATGGAATAGATGGTGCGTTCTGAGACCAAAGGAGGACGCCCAGGATGTTACATGCTTATCCCAGTATACCATGACAAAGGCATAGCAAGGTGTTGGAAAGGATAGTGAACTCTTGGTAAAACACAGAGAAACAATCCATAGGTAAGCATAGGTGCGTGCAGAGTACTCGGACAGTAAAAGTGTCTTGTACGATTTATGATGAATAATGCACAAGCGAACACTGCAGATACAGATTGCCCAATAAAGTACTGATCAAAATGCTTGGTAAATGCATATGACAGCACTGAATGACATTTTTTGGCTCTTTCGGTTTTAGATCCAGCAATGTTGCCCAAATGAGGATGAGTTACGAGTGATGTTTGCACCCCTAGTATAGTCAGGGGAAATTGCTCTGCATCCCTATACACTTACCAGCATGCTAATTACTCTTTAAAAAACAATGCATTAATCAAGAAAACAGTTATCAGTTCCTATTTTTGTCTTTAAATGGTTTTCTCCGTTTTATTTCAGTTTTGTTGTTAGTTCAGTTCTTTGTTCTGTTGTGTGTGGTGCTGTCTTCCTCGTGTCACGCGTGTGGGTATGTTCAAGCATGTGGTGGTGTGAAACGCGCCGGCACAGAGGGCGCAGGTTTTATTAACAAACAAACAAACAGAAAACGAAAGTTCAGCAATGGTCACAGAGGACTAGCAGGCTTTGCAAAATAAAACACAAACCATAAACTGCTGAAAGCTTGTTCTGGACATTTGCCCACCTGCTGATTTTACCTGCTGCCCTTCCCCTCATCTGTCCGCCTGTAAACAATAATTCAATTAAACAAAAGCTCCCAAAAACACAAAATAAACCCATTCCCCATACAAATTATATCAACCACTAAATCGCCCTGCTACATTCCTCCTTTGAACCCTAAGGTTCATCCGACAACACCATTATTTAATATTACTATTATCTTACAAACCCATGCAGTCTAAACAAAAACAAAAAAAATTACTTTATATCTACTCCCCCATCCCCAATTTTTTTTTTTTTTTTTTTTTTCCTATTCCAACACATATGGGTGGGTGGAGGAAACATTAGAGCCCAGCTCAACCAACCACCACAACTAACTTTTCCAATGTTAAATCACAATTATAACTATACTTTATCATTCACTATTATTTACCATCATTATCATTTATCAGTATTTGTATCACTATAAATTTCTGGTTATCACTATTGAATGACTAGTTTACTATTATCATTTAATTTATCATTATTATCACTGCTTATTTAACCTTCATTTCATTCCTATAATTACCATTACTAACATCACTACAATAATCATCTCCATCATTTAACTAACTATCATTTATCCAATAAATCATTTAACAATAATCAACTAACATTTACCAAAATTACAACTTATCACCAACACTTATTCTCACCCTGGGCTTCGTCTACCCCTAAACCCAGTGTTAAATGAATGATTGCTTCTGAGGATCTCCCACGAACGACAGGTCCTCCTTCGCTGAAAGGCAGTTCCTCCCGCTTTCCCGGGCAGGCAGTCTCTCCGGCTCCTCCCTCGCCATAGCTCGGGACGGGCCTCCTGGCCTCTCTGGCGTCCGGGATCTCTCGGCTCCATTATGACAGCGGCTCCATCCATCTCCTTCAGCAGCCCCTCAGGGTTACCTGCGGTCTGCCCTGTCCCCCCAAAAATTTCAGGGGTTTGCTCCTCCTGTCTTAGCCATCTAGCCTTGCTTCCGCAGGATGCAGCGGAATCCCCTTCCGACACCATATGTGACAGGGCGTGTTTGTCTGTTAACATACAGAGACAGATTGTGAGGTTTTTTAACAAACAAACAAACAGAAAAGGACAGAGGGTAAGCGATGGCAATGGACAGATCAGGCCATGGCAAAAAGTGCAAAATGTACCATAAACTCAAAGGTGCTGCCTTCAGCAAACCCAGAGGATCTGCCAGGGGGACCCGCCCACCTGCTGATTGAGGTCCAGCCCAGCCAATCACCTGCTCTCAACCAAGCTAGCAGGCAGCAAGTCTCAATCGAGCGTCCGCCTGCATAATTCAATTAAACAAATCCCAAAATGACACAAAATAAACCCATTTCAAATTATATCAACACTAAACACACATGAACAAGAAACAATTTGTTTTAAATCAGTCAGCAATTCTGGCACTTTCAAACCTTGCTGAAAGCTTGTTCTGTACATTTGATTTTTATTAAGCTTTCATCTGCAAAGTAAAACACTCATATTCTAAACGACTTCCTCACCAGATACAGCACCTTGAGATGCGTTTTCAGTGTATGTTGTTTTTCATTAAGAATGGTTACGTGAATTTAACTTGGTAGGAAATCCACACCCCGATTTGCTACATAAAATTGATCCTGTGTTTAAATCATGGCAGGATCAAAGCCTGCTTTCCAATGGAAATGTTCACTACTTTACCGGGCTTTGTCCTAACATGACATTGTGATTTCAGGACAGAGGGTAAGCAATGGACAGATGCCATGGCAGATGCTATCACAACCCAGAGGATATATAGCAGGAAATATATTTATGAATATATAGTGTGATCAGAATTTAGAAGTCTCAGTCCTTCAAGGTGTACATAGCATTTTAAAACAATGTTTCTACCATTGGATAAAGTGTTTATGAATATATATATATATATATATATATATATATATATATGTTTGCCATAATCCTCATTATTTTAATATAAATCAGCTGTAGGACAGTCACGAATAATAATATAAAAAACGGTATTATTCTCTGTTTGATTTATGACCCATGTTGTGTGAATAGAAATATCAAAACAGTATATTGCTGCAATTCATACAACACAGGATACAACATATGGTTGCTAAAATAATGTGTTTGTTGTAAAAACTACAGGGTGTTCAGGAACAGTTGGTTCCCAGCTCCTCCTCTGGCTATGCTGGCTTGTGACTTCATGAATCCGATTGGTTCATCAGTCCAACCTTTCTGGAATTTTACAATGACATCATTGATTTGCACATATGCAGAGGCAGACACTGGAATAGAAAGAATGCAAGTCAAAAATTGGAGAGTTTATTATACAGATCAACTAATCAAACTGAGAACTCAGCATCCACAACCGTCTCCACTGTACACGAAGCACGTGCGTGAGAGGAACTGGCTGAACCATGCGTAGGACCGTTCTCACTCCCTCGCTCCTTTCCAAATCGCTGTATAGCTGAAGGTATGGTTTCAAAGTGTAATTAAGCATGCCACACTCCTCGCTGGAAGTCTTTAGAGTAAAGAGTCAATGGTTTCAACTCCAGCTTCAATATATGAGGATATTTTATGCGTAGTGGTTTGGGTGGTTCAGGGAATGCCATCAGTGTTAACAGACCAGGTGGAGGCAGGGCTCTCAGTCTAGGCATATGCTTGATGTGCATTACCAAAATGCCTGTGTTGTCAACGTTCCCTTTTAAATGAGTAAGCGCACAGCTCGATCTTTGTTAGACAGTGGAAATGCATTACCGAGAGCCTGAGGCTGAAACAGAATGCACTGGGACCCATAGAACCTTGAAACCTAGCTCTCTATCTATCTATAGGGACCATGAGTAGCCTATGGCTATTATAGGTGATACATCTAATTTAGTTAAACTCTCCCTGTAAAAAAATAAATAAGTGCCAAAGATAAAGGGTATACTCATAATAAACAGTCTACACCATTGAAACTTGCTCAGTAATTGAATTTGGTGTTTGGGTTAATGTCACAAAGTTATTGCAAAGCCTTCGCACTTAGGGTTCTTCAGACAGGTGCAAAACCGGCTGGTTAAGGCAGATTTAGAGATACATATACAGTATGTAACAATAAGACAGCAAAAGAACCTGGAGTCTCTCAGAATGGTTGCAAACTTGAAACTACCATTTCTTTTCTCTTTTGAGTAGTAGTACACACGTTAACACTTTTCGACACGTTGCACATCTCTAGTAACAACCCTTTTCCTCTACTCTTCAACCTAGCTGTGTTTTTGGAAGTGTGTCTTGTTACCCATTGCAGTTGTGTCTAGGATACTCTGACTAATCAGATGCCTACTATGACTAGTACTTCTAGTGGCAATAAGATTAATTGCTTGCTGTGGTTTAAGGCTTTAGAGAAATAGTATGACCTCATGCTGTGGTTTCTAAACTTTGGTCCATGGTGCCCCTTACTGAGCTATGGAGATGGACTGGATGAACTAAATCTATTTAGCCTTGAACAAAGAAGAATTGTGGAGTGGGGGACATGATTGAAGTCTTTAAAATCTTAAAAGGAGTTGATATAGTTAACCCTGACCAATGCTTTAAGCACCGTACAGAAACATTAAAGACATTAAGTGGAGGACATTAAGTGGAGACAGACTTAGGACAGAGGGAAGGAGACACTTCTTCACACAGAGAGTGGTAAGGGTATGGAAGACCCAGATTCACAAAGTTTCGAGAGCAATCACTACTAGGAACCGGAGGAGCTTAGATGGGTCGAATGGCCTCCTTCGGATCGTAACATTTTTTGTTCTCACTTTTACTATGAATTAGTCATTTAGCAGATGCTTTTATCCAAAGCGACTTACAGAGACTTGAGGGTGAACTAAACCAGTTTGGTGTATCAATCCCACAGTGGCGTAAAAGTCTGTCTTCCTCTCTCTCTGGCACAGTACTCTGGAACCACAGTCACGGTGGACATCGCTGTCATGGGGGAGGCTCACGGGCTCATCACAGACCTGCTGGCAGACCCCTCGCTCCCTCCCAACACCTGCTCCTCCCTGAGAGCTGTCAGCAACCTGCTGAGCACACAGCTCACTTTCCAGCCTGTCCACCGGCCCCGCATCAACCCGCTGGGGTCCTTCAACGAGAACTACACCTGCTCCGACTCCGAGGAGGGGCCTGAGCGCGGCGATAAGCTGGCCATCCCCAAGGTAGGAGGCTTTGACTCTCGCTGGTCTGAAGTGTCTGTAAAGGTCACAGGGCTCAGGATCACTGTTAAAACATATGCTGCTCTGAAGACTGTACAGGTTACAGGGCTCAGGATCACTGTTAAAACATATGCTGCTCTGAAGACTGTACAGGTTACAGGGCTCAGGATCACTGTTAAAACGTACACTGGTCTGAAGACTGTACAGTTTATTACAGGGCTCAGGATCACTGTTAAAACATATGCTGCCCTGAAGACTGTACAGGTTACAGGGCTCAGGATCACTGTTAAAACGTACAGTGGTCTGAAGACTGTACAGTTTACAGGGCTCAGGATCACTGTTAAAACGTACACTGGTCTGAAGACTGTACAGGTTACAGGGCTCAGGCTCAGTGTTAAAGGCTGTGCTGTTTGTGATCAGCCTTGTATCGAGAATGCAAGTACAGTGGAATGGTATTGTGGTAAATTGGAGTCATGACCATACCGCCTTAATACATTTGCTGTACATTTACCTCACGTCTTTCACCTTTATTTTCATTTTACTTTTCTTTACTCTTCTCTCTGTTTCTCCAGTAATTTCACAACATTACCAAAATCAAGTGACAATAACAGACCACCTCACTGGTAAAAACTGCTGCAGATCGAATTGCAAAAGATCTGATTAAAAGTATTTATCAAGGTTGGAGCCAATACTAACCCGATAACATAAACTAACTCTACCAAAATAACCAACACCTGGAGCCAATACCAACCCGATAACATACACTAACTCTAACCAACACCAAAATAACCAACACCTGAGCCAATACCAACCCGATAACATAAACTAACTCTACCAAAATAACCAACACCTGGAGCCAATACCAACCCGATAACATACACTAACTCTACCAAAATAACCAACACCTGGAGCCAATACCAACCCGATAACATACACTAACTCTACCAAAATAACCAACACCTGGAGCCAATACCAACCCGATAACATACACTAACTCTACCAAAATAACCAACACCTGGAGCCAATACCAACCTGATAACATACACTAACTCTACCAAAATAACCAACACCTGGAGCCAATACCAACCCGATAACATAAACTAACTCTACCAAAATAACCAACATCTGGAGCCAATACCAACCCGATAACATACACTAACTCTACCAAAATAACCAACACCTGGAGCCAATACCAACCCGATAACATAAACTAACTCTACCAAAATAACCAACACCTGGAGCCAATACCAACCCGATAACATACACTAACTCTACCAAAATAACCAACATCTGGAGCCAATACCAACCCGATAACATACACTAACTCTACCAAAATAACCAACACCTGGAGCCAATACCAACCCGATAACATACACTAACTCTACCAAAATAACCAACACCTGGAGCCAATACCAACCCGATAACATACACTAACTCTACCAAAATAACCAACATCTGGAGCCAATACCAACCCGATAACATACACTAACTCTACCAAAATAACCAACATCTGGAGCCAATACCAACCCGATAACATACACTAACTCTACCAAAATAACTAACACCTGGAGCCAATACCAACCCGATAACATACACTAACTCTACCAAAATAACCCACACCTGGAGCCAATACCAACCCGATAACATAAACTAACTCTACCAAAATAACCAACACCTGGAGCCAATACCAACCCGATAACATAAACTAACTCTACCAAAATAACCAACACCTGAGCCAATACCAACCCGATAACATACACTAACTCTACCAAAATAACCAACACCTGGAGCCAATACCAACCTGATAACATAAACTAACTCTACCAAAATAACCAACACCTGGAGCCAATACCAACCCGATAACATACACTAACTCTACCAAAATAACCAACACCTGGAGCCAATACCAACCCGATAACATAAACTAACTCTACCAAAATAACCAACACCTGGAGCCAATACCAACCCGATAACATACACTAACTCTACCAAAATAACCAACACCTGAGCCAATACCAACCCGATAACATAAACTAACTCTACCAAAATAACCAACACCTGGAGCCAATACCAACCCGATAACATACACTAACTCTACCAAAATAACCAACACCTGGAGCCAATACCAACCCGATAACATAAACTAACTCTACCAAAATAACCAACACCTGGAGCCAATACCAACCCGATAACATACACTAACTCTACCAAAATAACCAACACCTGGAGCCAATACCAACCCGATAACATAAACTAACTCTACCAAAATAACCAACACCTGGAGCCAATACCAACCCGATAACATACATTAACTCTACCAAAATAACCAACACCTGGAGCCAATACCAACCCGATAACATACACTAACTCTACCAAAATAACCAACACCTGGAGCCAATACCAACCCGATACTAACTCGATAAAATAACCAACACCTGGAGCCAATACCTCGATAACATACACTAACTAAAATAACCAACACCTGGAGCCAATACCAACCCGATAACATACACTAACTCTACCAAAATAACCAACACCTGGAGCCAATACCAACCCGATAACATAAACTAACTCTACCAAAATAACCAACACCTGGAGCCAATACCAACCCGATAACATACACTAACTCTACCAAAATAACCAACACCTGGAGCCAATACCAACCCGATAACATAAACTAACTCTACCAAAATAACCAACACCTGGAGCCAATACCAACCCGATAACATACACTAACTCTACCAAAAATCACCAACACCTGGAGCCAATACCAACCCGATAACATACACTAACTCTACCAAAATAACCAACACCTGGAGCCAATACCAACCCTATAACATACACTAACTCTACCAAAATAACCAACACCTGGAGCCAATACCAACCCGATAACATACACTAACTCTACCAAAATAACCAACACCTGGAGCCAATACCAACCCGATAACATAAACTAACTCTACCAAAATAACCAACACCTGGAGCCAATACCAACCCGATAACATACACTAACTCTACCAAAATAACCAACACCTGGAGCCAATACCAACCCGATAACATACACTAACTCTACCAAAATAACCAACACCTGGAGCCAATACCAACCCGATAACATAAACTAACTCTACCAAAATAACCAACACCTGGAGCCAATACCAACCCGATAACATACACTAACTCTACCAAAATAACCAACACCTGGAGCCAATACCAACCCGATAACATAAACTAACTCTACCAAAATAACCAACACCTGGAGCCAATACCAACCCGATAACATAAACTAACTCTACCAAAATAACCAACACCTGGAGCCAATACCAACCCGATAACATAAACTAACTCTACCAAAATAACCAACACCTGGAGCCAATACCAACCCGATAACATACACTAACTCTACCAAAATAACCAACACCTGGAGCCAATACCAACCCGATAACATAAACTAACTCTACCAAAATAACCAACACCTGGAGCCAATACCAACCCGATAACATACACTAACTCTACCAAAATAACCAACACCTGGAGCCAATACCAACCCGATAACATACACTAACTCTACCAAAATAACCAACACCTGGAGCCAATACCAACCCGATAACATACACTAACTCTACCAAAATAACCAACACCTGGAGCCAATACCAACCCGATAACATAAACTAACTCTACCAAAATAACCAACACCAGGAGCCAATACCAACCCGATAACATAAACTAACTCTACCAAAATAACCAACACCTGGAGCCAATACCAACCCGATAACATACACTAACTCTACCAAAATAACCAACACCTGGAGCCAATACCAACCCGATAACATACACTAACTCTACCAAAATAACCAACACCTGGAGCCAATACCAACCCGATAACATAAACTAACTCTACCAAAATAACCAACACCTGGAGCCAATACCAACCCGATAACATAAACTAACTCTACCAAAATAACCAACACCTGGAGCCAATACCAACCCGATAACATACACTAACTCTACCAAAATAACCAACACCTGGAGCCAATACCAACCCGATAACATAAACTAACTCTACCAAAATAACCAACACCTGGAGCCAATACCAACCCGATAACATAAACTAACTCTACCAAAATAACCAACACCTGGAGCCAATACCAACCCGATAACATAAACTAACTCTACCAAAATAACCAACACCTGGAGCCAATACCAACCCGATAACATACACTAACTCTACCAAAATAACCAACACCTGGAGCCAATACCAACCCGATAACATAAACTAACTCTACCAAAATAACCAACACCTGGAGCCAATACCAACCCGATAACATACACTAACTCTACCAAAATAACCAACACCTGGAGCCAATACCAACCCGATAACATAAACTAACTCTACCAAAATAACCAACACCTGGAGCCAATACCAACCCGATAACATAAACTAACTCTACCAAAATAACCAACACCTGGAGCCAATACCAACCCGATAACATACACTAACCCCTACCAAAATAACCAACACCTGGAGCCAATACCAACCCAATAACCAACCCATAAATAAACTAACTCTACCAAAATAACCAACACCTGGAGCCAATACCAACCCGATAACATAAACTAACTCTACCAAAATAACCAACACCTGGAGCCAATACCAACCCGATAACATACACTAACTCTACCAAAATAACCAACACCTGGAGCCAATACCAACCCGATAACATACACTAACTCTACCAAAATAACCAACACCTGGAGCCAATACCAACCCGATAACATACACTAACTCTACCAAAATAACCAACACCTGGAGCCAATACCAACCCGATAACATAAACTAACTCTACCAAAATAACCAACACCTGGAGCCAATACCAACCCGATAACATAAACTAACTCTACCAAAATAACCAACACCTGGAGCCAATACCAACCCGATAACATACACTAACTCTACCAAAATAACCAACACCTGGAGCCAATACCAACCCGATAACATACACTAACTCTACCAAAATAACCAACACCTGGAGCCAATACCAACCCGATAACATAAACTAACTCTACCAAAATAACCAACACCTGGAGCCAATACCAACCCGATAACATAAACTAACTCTACCAAAATAACCAACACCTGGAGCCAATACCAACCCGATAACATAAACTAACTCTACCAAAATAACCAACACCTGGAGCCAATACCAACCCGATAACATACACTAACTCTACCAAAATAACCAACACCTGGAGCCAATACCAACCCGATAACATACACTAACTCTACCAAAATAACCAACACCTGGAGCCAATACCAACCCGATAACATAAACTAACTCTACCAAAATAACCAACACCTGGAGCCAATACCAACCCGATAACATACACTAACTCTACCAAAATAACCAACACCTGGAGCCAATACCAACCCGATAACATACACTAACTCTACCAAAATAACCAATACCTGGAGCCAATACCAACCCGATAACATACACTAACTCTACCAAAATAACCAACATCTGGAGCCAATACCAACCCGATAACATACACTAACTCTACCAAAATAACCAACACCTGGAGCCAATACCAACCCGATAACATAAACTAACTCTACCAAAATAACCAACACCTGGAGCCAATACCAACCCGATAACATAAACTAACTCTACCAAAATAACCAACACCTGGAGCCAATACCAACCCAATAACATACACTAACTCTACCAAAATAACCAACACTATATTACAAGACATTGAGAAAGGCTTTTCTTTGAAATGTTTGTTAAAAATACTAAACAAATTCACAATTCAGTGTCTTTTTCAATGTCTTCAAATGTTGTAATGGTTTGAGATTCACTTTATATATTATTTTGGAGTGTGGACTCCACCCCTGATTGATAGTGTGAATGGTCTCTTAATGGTCACATTAAGATAGGTGGGTGTGTTGTGCTAATTATCCTCGAATGGGACATAGGTGTGAGTGTCTTACAATTGGGTGTTTTAAAGAAAAAAATCTACTGATTACGGGTAACATGTTTTTATCTTGAGGCTGTCTACATCTTACTTAAGCTTGCAAAGAAGAAACCAGGGCAAAGCAGACCCAAAATAAAGGGCTGCAGTCTTGACGCAATTCATATTCGAAAAAAGTATGCCAGCTGGAATAATGTGAGCTGCAAGCTGCATCTGTACAATAAAGACTCATTTCAGATTTCAATCAACTCTAGTACTGTCAAATCTGAAGTGACCAGGGATTAAGTATGCTTATCGTGACTTTAAAGCAGTATCAAATAATAAAAACTGTGATATATAAAATTGCAGTTATATTCTGCTAAAACCGATCACTTGACCCAAAAAATCCTGTGCATAATAAAGATCACAAGTCTTGCTTTATTAGAGCTTTTTGGCATTATTAAAAATGCACATAGAGATAGAGCACACTGTTTCTGTTAGCTGCAGGGAAGATGATAGGAATGGAAAGCGGGCTGTATTCTCAAGCAGGCTGTACAGGGAACATGGATGAGCTGTTTTCATACAGACAATGCTTTTAAAAACAATGCTAAAGATTGATTGCACTGTATTTAGAGGGGCAATCAGCAACCAGTCAGCATCCTAATGGAATATCAGACAGGTATTAATCAGCAGTAGTCATGGGACACTTTATTATTCTGAAGATCTTCTCAAAAGCCTTCCAATCCACCTGAATACAGTCCCAGCTTCCCTGACAAACGAAGGCAGAGCATTCCATAATTTCAGCGCTCACAAGAAAAAGCCGTACCTCCCATGTGATGAATCAGCGCACCCGTGCATATTATTATACACGGTGTGATGGATCAGCGCGCCCGTGCATATTATTATACACGGTGTGATGGATCAGCGCGCCCGTGCATATTATTATACACGGTGTGATGGATCACCGTGTCCGTGCATATTATTATACACGGTGTGATGGATCAGCGCCGCCCGCGCATATTATTATACACGGTGTGATGGATCAGCGTGTCCGCGGCATATTATTATACACGGCGTGATGGATCAGCGTCCGTGCATATTATTATACACGGTGTGATGGATCAGCGCGCCCGTACATATTATTATACACGGTGTGATGGATCAGCGTCGGCAGCATGCATATTATACACGCGGTGTGATGGATCAGCACGCCCGCATATATATTATACACGGTGTGATGGATCAGCAGCGTCCGTAACCTGCGTCCGTGCATATTATACACGTGTGATGGATCACTGTGTGATGGATCAGCCTGCGTATACATATTATACACTGTGTGATGGATCAGCAGCGCCCGTGCATATTATTATACACGGTGTGATGGATCAGCGCGCCCGTGCATATTATTATACACGTTGTGATGGATCTGCGCCCGTGCATATTATTATACACGGTGTGATGGATCAGCACGCCCGTGCATATATTATTATACACGGTGTGATGGATCAGCGCCGCGCATATTATTATACATCGGCAGATGGATCAGCGCGTCCGTGCATATTATTATACACGGTGTGATGGATCAGCGCGCCCGTGCATATTATTATACACGGTGTGATGGATCAGCGCGCCCGTGCATATTATTATACACGGTGTGATGGATCAGCGCCCGCATATTATTATACACGGTGTGATGGATCAGCGCGTCCGTGCATATTATTATACACGGTGTGATGGATCAGCGCGTCCGTGCATATTATTATACACGGTGTGATGGATCAGCGCGCCCGTGCATATTATTATACACGGTGTGATGGATCAGCGTCCGTGCATATTATTATACGGTGTGATGGATCAGCGGTGTATATTATTATACACGGTGTGATGGATCAGCGCGCCCGTGCATATTATTATACACGGTGTGATGGATCAGCGCGCCCGTGCATATTATTATACACGGTGTGATGGATCAGCGCGCCCGTGCATATTATTATACACGTTGTGATGGATCAGCGCGGCGCCGTATATTATTATACACGTTGTGATGGATCAGCGTCCGTGCATATTATTATACACGGTGTGATGGATCAGCGCGCCCGTGCATATTATTATACACGTTGTGATGGATCAGCGCGTCCGTGCATATTATTATACACGGTGTGATGGATCAGCGCGCCCGTGCATATTATTATACACGGTGTGATGGATCAGCGCGCCCGCGCATATTATTATACACGGCGTGATGGATCAGCGCGCCCGCATATTATTATACACGCCAGATGGATCAGCGCGCCCGTGCATATTATTATACACGGTGTGATGGATCAGCACGCGCGCGCATATTATTATACACGTTGTGATGGATCAGCGGCGTCCGTGCATATTATTATACACGGTGTGATGGATCAGCGCCTGCGTATATTATTATACACGGTGTGATGGATCAGCGCCGCCCCGCGCATATTATTATACACGGTGTGATGGATCAGCGCGCCGCGCATATTATTATACACGGTGTGATGGATCAGCGCCCGTGCGTATATTATTATACACGGTGTGATGGATCAGCGCGCCCGTGAATATTATTATACACGGTGTGATGGATCAGCGTGCCCGTGCATATTATTATACACGTGTGATGGATCAGCGGCGCCGTGCATATTATTATACACGGTGTGATGGATCAGCGCGCCCGTGCATATTATTATACACGGTGTGATGGATCAGCGCGCCCGTGCATATTATTATACACGGTGTGATGGATCACCAGGCCCGTGCATATTATTATACACGGGTGATGGATCAGCTAGCGCCCGTGCATATTATACACGTTGTGATGGATCAGCACGCCCGTGCATATTATTATACACGGTGTGATGGATCAGCGCGTCCGTGCATATTATTATACACGGTGTGATGGATCAGCGTGTCCGTGCATATTATTATACACGGTGTGATGGATCAGCGCGTCCGTGCATATTATTATACACGGTGTGATGGATCAGCGTGTCCGTGCATATTATTATACACGGTGTGATGGATCAGCGCGCCCGTGCATATTATTATACACGGTGTGATGGATCAGCGCGCCCGTACATATTATTATACACAGTGTGATGGATCACTGCTCGGGGGGCCCTGAGAGGGGTCCTTGGCGGTCGTCCATCAGCGGGAGGTTGACTGCAGGTTCGATGAGAGGCCCCAGATTAATCAATCAGTTTAATGTTTAATTGAGACACGCAAGATATAATCCATGGTGATCATTATTTGATGAATTGTTGCTGATGGTAATGTCAAAGGGAAAGTCCATTCTGTTTTATTATTTTTCTAACACCCAACTAATTAAAGGTTGTTTCTTACTGCCAGATCTGCAATGACTAGTAAAGGGCACCTAGTTTGTAACTAAACAAATTACAGCTGCTTGAGGCTTTGATTGATTGAAGGGTGAGATGTCAACCCAGTGTAATTGCTTCACATTTCAGGGAACATCAGACGTTGATCCATCAGTTGGACTCACTTTGCTTACTTGCATAGAAAATCCAAGTTCTTTCAATTAAAAATAAATTAAATACAATATATATATATATATATATATAATTTGTGACAAGCTGCTGTAGTGTTTAGACTGATCACATGGGTTTAGATTGGTGTGTTTTGTTTTTATTTCGATTTTGTTGACATTTTATTCAAAATAATGCATTAACAAATCCAGTCCTGATTAACCTGGCCATCCCATGACATGTGGAAAGAGAATGTCTTCATGACGCACTTGATATGAAAATAGACACGGCCCAACCTCTGGGAGTGCTTGGGTAATGTATCATAATCTTTAGGTGGGTCCAGTGCTGGGAGGCGGATGCACCTTGACTATGATTTCAAGGACATACTGTGAGAAGGCTTCTGAAATATCTGTCACGCTATTTAAGATGCTAAACTAAACACATTCGGGTGGATTTACTAAGGTTTGCTCAGTTTTTTACTATGTGGAATTAAAAGCTCAGGATATTTTATTTTAGAGGGGTTCTATTTATGTCATGAGTTTTGAAAATGAACAGTCTTTATTCAAAGCTTAACTGATATATATATATATATATATATATATATATATATATATATATATATGGTATTGAAATCAAGATTGCATTGTGTTTTCAGCGTCTGAGGAGAAGTCTGCCCCCGGGTCTGCTGAGACGGATTTCATCCACGTGGACGACCACGACGTCAGCCACAGGCCTGCCGACCATTGAGCCGGGGCCGGTGAGGAGAGACCGCAGCGGCAGCATCAAACCAGTCCACGAAGCCGCCACGAGCAGGTAAACTGGAGGAAACCGAGCAACAAGCACAGGGCTGACGTGGGAAACCAATTCCACAGAAATGGCGCTTTGCTGTTATAGAAACAGGTCATGGGAACTGCAGAGTGGGTATGAACAGTAGATCTGTGTGATAAGGGGAAACATTGGACGTGGCTTATTTGGGCGAGCATCCAGTGGAGAGTAACACACTTCTCTAAAGGGGAGGATGGTTAAGTTCACAAAACCTTTTTCTATTTAGTATTGAGTGAGTGTTTTATAGTTATTGAAAAACATGAATGCAAAAGAAAAACTTCTTCTGAAGACAAGCAGGCAAATTTTGTTTACGACTGTAAGTCGCCCTGGATAGGGGCGTCTGCTAAGAAATAAATAATAATAATAATAATAAATAACTTTTTAAAATTTTTTTATCAACTGTTTTTTGGGACACGAAATGTCCTCAGGTTCTGTCGTAACATTTTCCTGAAGGTTAGAGGAAGTGTTAGAACAGTGGCACTAAACCAGTCGGCCTAAAAGTAAAGAATTCCTCCCTTAAAAACAGGTAATTTAAAAAGAAAACAGCGAGAAAAGACATTTTTCACAGTGTCACCTGCTGTAAATACCCAGGAGGGCAGGAGAACTCGCTCTTACCATATTTGGTATTTATTCCAAGAGTAGCTCTTTTTTATTTTTATTTGAGAGTTTTAGTTAAATATTACACAGTTACCTCAAAGCCAAAACTTGAATGACCTTTTCACTCCATATATGGTAATGTTTTCTCAGCATCACTTCCTCTTATGGAATTTAAGCACAGGATATTTTTACCTTACTCTTAAGAACATAAGAAGAACATAAGAAAGTTTACAAACGAGAGGAGGCCATTCAGCCCATCTTGCTTGTTTGGTTGTTAGTAGCTTATTGATCCCAGAATCTCATCAAGCAGCTTCTTGAAGGATCCCAGGGTGTCAGCTTCAACAACATTACTGGGGAGTTGGTTCCAGACCCTCACAATTCTCTGTGTAAAAAAGTGCCTCCTATTTTCTGTTCTGAATGCTCCCTTTATCTAATCTCCATTTGTGACCCCTGGTCCTTGTTTCTTTTTTCAGGTCAAAAAAGTCCTGTACATTCAGAGCACCACTTAAGCCCTTAAGATATTTAGTCTGTCTATGTTACATACTGTACAGCTACAGCCAAAAGTGTTGCATCACCTAGAATTTTAGGATTGAGACATAATTAAATTATATATATATATATATATATATATATATATATATATATATATATATATATATAGCTCTGGAAAAAAAATAATAGACCACTGCAAAATTATCAGTTTCTCTGGTTTTACTATTTATAGGTATGTGTTTGGGTAAAATGAACATTTTTTTTTTTTATTCTATAAACTACTACAACAAAAATTCAAATAAAAATATTGTAGCATTTATTTGCAGAAAATGACAACTGGGAAAAAATAATAAAAAAAGATGCAGTGTTGTCAGACCTCGAATAATGCAAAGAAAATAAGTTCATATTCATTTTTAAACAACACAATACTAATGTTTTAACTTAGGAAAGTTCAGAAATCAATATTTGGTGGAATAACCCTGATTTTCAAGCACAGCTTTCATGCGTCTTGGCATGTAAGTCTTTCACATTGATGTTTGGTGACTTTATGCCACTCCTGGCATAAAAAAATTCAAGCAACTCGGCTTTGTTTGATGGCTTGTGACCATCCATCTTCCTCTTGATCACATTCAGAGGTTTTCAATGGGGTTCAGGTCTAATTGGGCTGGCCATGGGGTCTTGATCTGGTGGTCCTCCAACACCTTGTTGACCTGGCTGTGTGGCACGGGCATTGTCCTGCTGGAAAACCAATCCTCAGAGTTGGGAACATTGTCAGAGCAGAATGAAGCAAGTTTTCTTCCAGGACAGCCTTGTACCTGGCTTGATTCATGCGTCCTTCACAAAGACAAATCTGCCCGATTCCAGCCTTGCTGAAGCACCCCAGATGAGTCCAATTTTCAGCTTTGCCCAACACCTGGTCGTCTAATGGTTAGACGGAGACCTGGAGAGGCCTACAAGCCACAGTGTCTCGCACCCACTGTGAAATGTGGTGGAGGATGGGTGATGATCTGGGGTGCTTCAGCAAGGCTGGAATCGGGCAGCTTTGGCATGAATCAAGCCAAGTACAAGGTTGTCCTGGAAGAAAACTTGCTTCCTTCTGCTCTGACAATGTTCCCCAACTCTGAGGATTGGTTTTTCCAGCAGGACAATGCTCCGTGCCACACAGCCAGGTCAATCAAGGTGTGGATGGAGGACCACCAGATCAAGACCCTGTCATGGCCAGCCCAATCTCTAGACCTGAACCCCATTGAAAACCTCTGGAATGTGATCAAGAGGAAGATGGATGGTCACAAGCCATCAAACAAAGCCGAGCTGCTTGAATTTTTGCGCCAGGAGTGGCATAAAGTCACCAAACATCAATGTGAAAGACTGGTGAAGAGCATGCCAAGACGCATGAAAGCTGTGCTTGAAAATCAGGGTTATTCCACCAAATATTGATTTCTGAACTCTTCCTAAGTTAAAACATTAGTATTGTGTTGTTTAAAATGAATATGAACTTATTTTCTTTGCATTATTCGAGGTCTGACAACACTGCATCTTTTTTTTGTTATTTTTGACCAGTTGTCATTTTCTGCAAATAAATGCTCTAAATGACAATATTTTTATTTGGAATTTGGGAGAAATGTTGTCAGTAGTTTATAGAATAAAACAAAAATGTTCATTTTACCCAAACACATACCTATAAATAGTAAAACCAGAGAAACTGATAATTTTGCAGTGGTCTCTTAATTTTTTCCAGAGCTGTATATATATATATGAACATAATTTAGATATTTTATTTACCATCATGTAATCAAGGAAACTACTAAATTATATTGCAAACATCTACAGGAAGCCATAATACTAGTACAGTATTTCATGTTAGATTTCGAAAATGTCACACATTTTTCAAGTATATGGTAAACTACAAAGCGATATGTAATTCAATATGTTAACATAACATTATTCAGCAGGTTTCATTTTACTTTATGAAGAAAAATTAGTTAATTCTATAGGGTGATGGAAAACTTTTGGAAAGTTGAATCTCGTTTTTGACAAAACTCTTGTTTTGCAGCACGGTCTAGAAGGCAGACTCTAACGGTTGATCTGGCTCTTGTCTTGCAGCATGGTCTAGAAGGCAGACTCTAACGGTTGTTCTGGCTCTTGTTTTGCAGCACGGTCTAGAAGGCAGACTCTAACGGTTGTTCTGGCTCTTGTTTTGCAGCACGGTCTAGAAGGCAGACTCTAACGGTTGTTCTGGCTCTTGTCTTGCAGCACGGTCTAGAAGGCAGACTCTAACGGTTGTTCTGGCTCTTGTCTTGCAGCACGGTCTAGAAGGCAGACTCTAACGGTTGTTCTGGCTCTTGTTTTGCAGCACGGTCTAGAAGGCAGACTCTAACGGTTGATCTGGCTCTTGTTTTGCAGCACGGTCTAGAAGGCAGACTCTAACGGTTGTTCTGGCTCTTGTCTTGCGGCACGGTCTAGAAGGCAGACTCTAACAGTTGTTCTGGCTCTTGTTTTGCAGCACGGTCTAGAAGGCAGACTCTAACGGTTGTTCTGGCTCTTGTTTTGCAGCACGGTCTAGAAGGCAGACTCTAACGGTTGTTCTGGCTCTTGTTTTGCAGCACGGTCTAGAAGGCAGACTCTAACGGTTGTTCTGGCTCTTGTTTTGCAGCACGGTCTAGAAGGCAGACTGTAACGGTTGATCTGGCTCTTGTTTTGCAGCAGGGTCTAGAAGGCAGACTCTAACAGTTGATCTGGCTCTTGTCTTGCAGCACGGTCTAGAAGGCAGACTCTAACGGTTGATCTGGCTCTTGTTTTGCAGCACGGTCTAGAAGGCAGACTCTAACAGTTGTTCTGGCTCTTGTTTTGCAGCACGGTCTAGAAGGCAGACTGTAACGGTTGATCTGGCTCTTGTTTTGCAGCAGGGTCTAGAAGGCAGACTCTAAACGGTTGTTCTGGCTCTTGTTTTGCAGCATGGTCTAGAAGGCAGACTCTAACGGTTGTTCTGGCTCTTGTTTTGCAGCACAGTCTAGAAGGCAGACTCTAACGGTTGTTCTGGCTCTTGTTTTGCAGCACGGTCTAGAAGGCAGACTCTAACGGTTGATCTGGCTCTTGTTTTGCAGCACGGTCTAGAAGGCAGACTCTAACGGTTGTTCTGGCTCTTGTTTTGCAGCACAGTCTAGAAGGCAGACTCTAACGGTTGATCTGGCTCTTGTTTTGCAGCACGGTCTAGAAGGCAGACTCTAACGGTTGATCTGGCTCTTGTTTTGCAGCACGGTCTAGAAGGCAGACTCTAACAGTTGTTCTGGCTCTTGTTTTGCAGCACAGTCTAGAAGGCAGACTCTAACGGTTGTTCTGGCTCTTGTTTTGCAGCACGGTCTAGAAGGCAGACTCTAACGGTTGATCTGGCTCTTGTTTTGCAGCACGGTCTAGAAGGCAGACTCTAACGGTTGTTCTGGCTCTTGTTTTGCAGCACAGTCTAGAAGGCAGACTCTAACGGTTGATCTGGCTCTTGTTTTGCAGCACGGTCTAGAAGGCAGACTCTAACGGTTGATCTGGCTCTTGTTTTGCAGCACGGTCTAGAAGGCAGACTCTAACAGTTGTTCTGGCTCTTGTTTTGCAGCACGGTCTAGAAGGCAGACTGTAACGGTTGATCTGGCTCTTGTTTTGCAGCACGGTCTAGAAGGCAGACTCTAACGGTTGATCTGGCTCTTGTCTTGCAGCATGGTCTAGAAGGCAGACTCTAACGGTTGTTCTGGCTCTTGTTTTGCAGCATGGTCTAGAAGGCAGACTCTAACGGTTGTTCTGGCTCTTGTTTTGCAGCACAGTCTAGAAGGCAGACTCTAACAGTTGTTCTGGCTCTTGTTTTGCAGCACGGTCTAGAAGGCAGACTCTAACGGTTGATCTGGCTCTTGTCTTGCAGCACGGTCTAGAAGGCAGACTCTAACGGTTGATCTGGCTCTTGTTTTGCAGCACGGTCTAGAAGGCAGACTCTAACGGTTGTTCTGGCTCTTGTTTTGCAGCACAGCTAACAGTGACCCCTGGAACAACTCAATCATGCTGACGATAAACAAGAGCCGGTCCCTCTCTGCCTCGTACGCTGCCCCCACTGCCAACCACCTGAACGCCAAGAGGCAGAGCAGACCAGGTGAGCCTCTGTTTCTTATGGCTTACCTAGTGAACTGTATATGAAAGCTGTAGTTGTGAGATTGAGCATATTATTGGAAACCATAGCCCAGAAATATCCTAACTAATGTATTGTTCCGGTGAATACTGGTGATTAAAAAGTGTAAATGGGAGCCACGACCATGCCGCTTTATAACTGGTTCAGTGGTACAAAGGGCAGCCTTATAAAGGGCAAGAATTGCACCAAACTCACAGGGATCCCTCTCCGCATCACTGCCTGTGACCTAAACGTGTCTGTACCAAAAACAATGGATACAGCTGCTCCAGCAGTGAAGCCTGATAAAACCACGGCTGGATGAAAGAACCCTGAACACCAGTCGAGATCTGAACTAAAAGGCAACAAATCTCAGCGAAAGGCAAATCTCTGCTCAAAGGCAAACGAAAACACATTAAAGGGGGATACAGGGAATATTGGCCACAATATTTATTTTGTTTTATTTTGTGATCTAAAAGACACTGCCCTCAGCTGAGTGTAATTTTACATAGGTTCTGTACGACAGCCTGTTTACTCCTTAAAATATAGGGCAGTCTGCCTTGGAATCATCTGTCTTCACTTCACTGGGCAATGGCACTGAACAAAATCAACCCAGAGAAGTAGGTCAGGTATATTGTCACCTTTAGTGCAGCGTGGTTGAGGGTTAACAAAGCAGGAAGGCATAGTTGAGCTGTGCAGTGGGGCGTGGCACCCTGCTGAATGCAGACATGAACTGAACTCAGAGTGAAGCATCGCATGGGCTCTCTGAGAGGGAAATGTCATTAGACTGAACTGTGACCTCCTGCAAGGAAGCACACAGATCAATCGGAGCAGTCTCTAAGCTAAAGCTGCAAGTCCACTTCAATCCAGCAGTGCTGTGTAGTCCATGCATTGGGGAGGCAAACACTCCTGCAAAATTGTTTTGCACCTCACAGAAAATGTTCCCATCATGCTCACTGCAAACGTACTGCTACGCCCTTCATAGATATTCAGCAGCTCCTAAAAATAAGCTACAGTATAAGGAACAGTGGTTTAGTGAATCGATAGCTTTTACTTTAATTAAGGTCGGAGAGTGTAATGCACTGAATACCACAGGAATAACACCTGACTATCTACTGCACTTTCTCTGAGTTCTGAAGTCATTCATTTTGAATTCAGCCCAAATAATCAATGTGAATTTAATTACCAGTGTTCCATGAGATGGTTTTAAAGCATGTACCATTAAATTACTAGCGCTGCTGGAGTAAAGTTTGTTAGGAATGTTCTCCTGTGAGCTGTTGGTGAGAGACTGTCTTTGACATGTGATGCTATTGCTTTATCTAGAGATGTGCACCAAATTCATGTCTCCTAAGATTTATATGAGGGCATTGGTGCCACCTGGTGTCCAAATACTGAAATTACACTACATTTCCGAAACCCAGAAAAACTATTATAAACGTCACAAAAAAGTGTTGTAAATATTTAAGATTGGCTAACACCATTCTTGATCATATATTAAATACTACGACTACGACTACTACTGAGAGGCCACACTTTTTTGGAGCTCCTCAGGATTCAATTAAAAACATTTAAAAACAGTTGTTTAAACTTTTTAGTTTCTAAATCTTTTTATAATTTAAGTTATCTAAAGTAGTAGTGCACCTTTTTGTTAAAAACTTTTTGATTTAGTGTTTTTATTTTTATTTAAAAACACTTTTTTAGTTTATTCCTTTCTCTCCCTGCACTTGTGCACATAAGCAAGTGCAGGAGAGATTTTTCTTTCTTTGATTTTTCTTTCTTTTTTAAAACACTTCTTTTATTGATTTGTTAATTTTACTTTAAAGCTTTTATTTTTGTACTTTTAGGAAAATTATTTTTATATAATTAACTGTTTTTAGTTTTTAGTTAAAAATCGTTTTGTTTTAAAAAATCCCCCATCTCTGCTGAGTGCAGAGTGGGGGAAGGGCAGGTAGGGAGCACAGGCCGTGTGCTCCTTTGTTTGCCCTCGGTTTGATTTTTGATTTTATTTCAAGTTTAAAACTATTTTTTAGTTTTGAACTTTGATTTATTTTTGAATTTTTCTTTTACCCCTGCACTATTGGAGTGCAGGGGTGTGTGAATTTGTATTTGTTTATTTATTAAAAAAATAAATAAATACATTTGTTTGTGAAAAAAAAACACAAAAAAAAACAACTTTTCTTTTGTTTGGTTTTTATTTTTATTTTTGTGCCCCAGTGCTATTGGCTTGCAGGGGTGCGTGTGTGTGTATTTATTTTATTTTATTTCTTTATTTACAAATAAATAAATAATTTTGTTTGGAAAAAAAAAAAAATCTGTTTGTCCTGTGTGTGCCCCTACACTAGTTACAGTGTAGGTGGTTGTTTGTCTTTTTGTGTACCCCTGCGCTGGTAACTGTTTGCAGTGCAGGGGTGTGTCTGTCTTGTGTGTGTGAGTGTGTTTTGTTTTTCTATTTAGAAAAATAAACAAATAGATAAAACAAACACTTAAAAGAAATAAAAGAAAAGAAAAGAAATAAAAATGAGCGGGCAGACACCACAGCCCCCCAAACAATGGGCAAAGGCAGCCGCGAGCAATGCAGCCCCCCCATTCAAGAACATCACAAGGAGGCACGGGGTCAGGTGCCTCCTACGAGACTCCCTCTTGATCGAGGCCTTCGTCAAGGCCATGGCGAAGGCGGTGGGACCAGCTGCAATCGTGGCGGCCACTAAAATGTACGGGAAAGCCATGTTTTTCCTAAAATCGGAGGCCGCCGCGAACACCGCGATCGAGAGGGGTCTCAGCATGGGGGGCTTGTTTGTCCCCATTGAGCCCCTCGCGGGGCTGGGCAGCAGGGTCATCCTGTCTAACGTGCCACCTTTTATACAGGATGCCTTGCTCACGCCCCATCTGCAAGCCCTGGGGGAACTTAAAACGGCCATCCACCCGATCCCCCTGGGCTGCAAAGACCAGGCCCTCCGCCACATCCTGTCCTTCCGCCGCCAGGTGACCATCCACCTGGCGGGGAGGGACACCGTGGAGGGCAGCTTTGTGGTCCCCTTCGAGGGGACCAACCATGTCATCTTTTTTTCCTCGGAGGAGGTGCGGTGCTACCACTGCAAGGAGCTGGGGCACCAGAAAAAGAGGTGCAACAAGCTCCAGCAAGGCGCAAAGCCACCCGCGCCTGCACCGCGCCCCTCCGAGTCCACCTCGCCCCCGGGGTCCTCAAAGAGGCCCGCAGAGGGGGGCAAAAAAGTACCCGCCCCCCTCCCAGTAACATCCGGGGGGGAAAGGGAGAGAAGGCCCCCGAGGCGGCCGGACCCTCTGCGCCTCCCAAAAGCGCACCGGGGGAGAAGGCCGCTGAGTGGACCGTGGTCGCCCGCCGCAAAAAGAAGGCGGCGGCCAGGTCCACCGGGGCGGCCAAGCAGGGGGCGACGAAGCCCGCCGCCGCACCATCTGGCGGTGGGTCAGGGGGAGTCCTTGAGAAAGGGACTCCCTCGACAGCACCCCAGGCGAGGCAGGGCGGCAAAGCTGCCCGAAAAATCAAGCACCTCATCCCCGGGGGTGAGGAGAGAAGCGCTGCCGGAGGTGAGCTCCCCGTCACCGTGACAGGGCAGGGGACCGCCTCCGGCAGCATCAGGGGGAAGAGGAAGGCGCAAGCGTACCTTCCCACGTGTGCACGCAAGTGCACACGTCTCGGCCTCTTGGTGAGGGTCCCCGGGGGGGTGAAAGAAGGCCCCCCAAAACAAAAGCGACCGCCTCGGAGTCCCCCCTCTACCGGCAACGAGGGCCCCGGCCCTCGCGCTGCCATAGAGGGGGAGAAGGATCCACCCCCCGAGGCGGTCCGGGGCTCCGCAGAAGAAGTGGAGCCCATGGAAGAGGCCCCCGCTGAGAGGCCGAAGGGGAGGGAGGAACCTGAGAGGGCAGAGGGAGCCCTTCGGGTAGATCCCCTCCCAGTCACACAAAAGACCTCGGAAGACGGCCCTGACTCTACCATTGAGGGGCCGGCCGCAGCGGAGGTCACCGAGGGGGCGCAGGAGGGGCCCCCAACAGAGCAGCTGCCTCGGGCACCGCCTTCCTCCGACAGAGACACGGGTCAGGAACACTGTGTTGCCGAGGAGGGGCCGGCTGAACCAGCTCCCGAGGCAGAAGTGACCCCCGCTGAGGGGCCGGAGGGGGAGGAAGAACCACCCCTCCCAGAAAAAGAGCTGCCTCGGGCTTCCTCCTCCGGTGAGGAGGCGGATTCGGCCCCCGAGGCAGAAGCGGGCTCCGCAGACAACGCGGAGCCCATGCAGGCGACCCCCGCTGAGGGGCCGGAGGGGGAGAAAGAACCACCCCGAGAAAAAGAGCTGCCTCAGGCTCCTGTCTCCGGCGTGGAGGCGGATTCGGCCCCCAAGGCAGAAGCGGGCATGCAAGCGACCCCCGCCGAGGGGCCGGAGGGGGGAAAAGAGCCCCCCCAAGAACAAGAGCTGCCTCAGGCTTCCCTCTCTTGCGGCGACGGGGGTTCCGGCCCTCGTGCTGCCGCGGAGGGGGATGAGGAAACATCTCCCAAGGCAGAGGTGGGCTCTGCGGAGCCCACGCGTACAACGGCCGCCGGAGCGCAGACGGGAGGGGAAGAAGGACCCGAGAGGGTGGATCCCCTCCCTCCGAGGACGGGCCTGAGACCGTGCCTCGGCCCTCGAAGGAGGCACCCAGAGCGGGGACGACGAGGCCGTCTGGCTCGGCGGCATACGTCGAGCGTCCGTCTGCGCCCCCGAAATCCAGGGTGCAGACGGTCCCCGCCAGGGTTCCTCCGCCGATCTCTCCCGCCGCGTCCCCTGGGGGTGGGGCACTGGGGGAGTCGGTCAAGATTAAAATAAGACGCAACGCGCTCACCCACCAACGGGAGTGCGTTGTGCTTCTCCATCGCGAGGGGGGCGGTGGAGAACCGGAGGAGCGGGAGGAGGACTCGGAGTCTGCGTGCAGCGTGGGCTCGGAGAGTCTGTCCGCCCCTTCTCCGGACATCCCTGCGGCGGAGCTCCTGGATTTCTTGGAGGCCACCATCCACCGCAGGGACAAGGTCCAGCTGGCCCTGGACAAATGGGGGGATTTCCAGAGGATCCTACACTCTGTGAGATCCTTTCTCAGGGCCAGCCACGCCAACAAAACAAGGTCCAGCTGCCCTCTTCTCTCCGGATCCCGTCGACTCTGACGCGTGCAGGGTTCTGTGGGACGGGCTTCCCACGGTCGGCGAGGGCGTGCGGGACGAGTTCGAGGGCCAGCTGACCCTGGCCGAGCTCTCCGACACCCTTGGTCAGATGCCCTACAACAAATCGCCGGGCATCGAAGGGCTGACCGTGGAGTTCTACAAGAAGTTTTGGGACTTGCTGGGGCCCGCCTTTGCGCGGGTCCTGGCGGAAGCCTACGAGACCGGGGAGATGCCCCTTTCGATGAGGCGGGCGGTGATCACGCTGCTGCCCAAGAAAGGGAATCGACACTGCCTGAAGAACTGGCGCCCGGTCTCGCTGCTGTGCATGGACTACAAAATCGTGGCCAAGGCCGCCTCCCTGAGGCTCAAGTCCGTGCTGGCAGACGTGATCCACCCCGACCAGTCCTACACGGTCCCGAACCGGACGATCTTTGACAACATCTTCCTGGTTCGGGACCTCCTGCACTACTGCAGGAGGACCGGTCGGTCGGTCGCCTTCCTCTCTCTGGATCAGGAGAAGGCGTTCGACCGGGTGGATCACGAGTATCTCTTCGGAACCCTGCGAGCGTTCGGATTCGGGCCGCGCTTTGTCGGCCTGTTCCGGATGCTGTACGCCTCTGCTGAGTGCCTCTTGAAGGTGAACTGGTCCCTGACCGCACCCCTCGCGTTCAGGAGAGGAGTACGTCAGGGATGCCCTCTGTCCGGACAACTGTACGCGCTGTGCATCGAGCCCTTCCTCTGCCTCCTTCGCAGGAGGCTCACGGGGTTGGCGCTCGGCGCGCCGGACACGAGGGTGGTCCTGTCGGCCTACGCCGACGACGTGCTCCTGGTGGCCTCCGATCCGGTTGACCTGGAGAGGATGCGGAGCTGCCAGAGCGTCTACTCTGCCGCTTCCTCTGCCAGGATCAACTGGACCAAATGCTCCGGGTTATTGGTAGGTCCCTGGCGGGTGGACTCCCTCCCTGTCACGCTCCAGCAGTTTCAGTGGAGCGCGGACAGTTTTAAACACCTGGGAGTCCACCTGAGCCCCGCGGAGACCTCGTCACAGCCAACTGGGTGCAGTTGGAGGACAAAGTTGCTGCTAGACTGAGGTTGTGGTCGGGTCTGCTGAAACTGCTTTCCTTCAGGGGCAGGGCTCTGGTGATCAACCAACTGGTGGCGTCGATGCTTTGGCATCGGCTCACCGTCCTGAGCCCGCCCCCTGAGTTTGTGGCCAGGGTCCAGAGGAAGCTGACGGACTTCTTCTGGGCCGGAAAGCACTGGGTCTCTGCGGCGGTTCTGAGCCTCCCTCTGGCCGAGGGAGGGCAAGGGTTGGTGTGCATCAGCTGCCGGTCTTTTACCAGGACCTGCTCAGGACCCGGAGCATGTTTTCTGTCAGCCGAGATGCCGTTCCGAGAGGACGGCCGGCTGAGTGATCCGGGAGTGCAAAGCAGCGTTGCACCCAGACTCTGTCAGGTATCTCGAGGGAGTTCTCAGAACCGGGGAGCCATCTTCCCCCCCCCTACCCCCGGCTCTTCGGTCCTGCTGATCGAACCCAAGGCCCGAGACCCCCCTCGGCCTCCCCTCGAGAACAAGCTGAGCAGGATCTCGCAGTTCTCCTCGACCCCCCTCCGATCGGCGTCGAGGAGGACCCTGTACGCGATGACGCTCCACACCCTCCACTTCCCCGCCCTCGTCTCCCGCCGAGACACCGCTTGGCGGGAGCCCCTCCGACCCCAGAAGGGCGAGAGTCCCCAGTGGGAGGCCCTGTACTCCCCGCTGGTCTCCAGGGGAGCCGGGGACTTGGGATGGAGGGTCCTGCACGGAGCGCTCGCGTCAGGAGAGATCCTGCGTCACTTTACCGACTCGGACACCGCATGCCCTTTCTGCGGACTGTCCGAGTCGGTAAGCCACATTTATTTTTTGTGCGCCAGGCTGCAGCCGTTTTTTCTTCTATTGAGGAACCTCCTGCTGCAGTTCTGGCTGCATTTCTCCCCCACCCTCCTCATATTCGGGCACCCTGTTCGTGGCTCCACCAGGAAGAGGGACCTCCTCGTGAATCTGCTCCTGGCTCTTGCTAAACTGGCAATTTATAAGACCAGGAAGCGTAAGATGATCGGGGAGGGTCTCTTTGACTGTGGGGCCATGTTCAGGGCCCTTGTCCGATCAAGGGTTAAGTTGGAGCACGCCCACGCGGAGTCCGCTGGCGACATGGCCACCTTTGTCGACCAGTGGGCTCTAGGGGGCGTGCTCTGTACCACCTCCCCTTTGGTTTTGAATATTTAATTTACAGTCCTTTTTCAACCGGTTTTTCTTTAATTAGTTAAGGCCTAGTCCTTGTTGGCACCCCTATTTTAACTGGGCAGTCGGTGTAGACTAGCCACCAGGCCTTAAATAGGACTACTACTAATAATAATAATAATAAATAATAATAATAATAATAAGAAGAAGAAGAAGAAGAAGAAGAAGAAGAAGAAGAATAACCAAATGTATGTTGACATAACCAAGCTGTTCTGTAGAATATGCATCACCCGATATCAACAAATAGAAAAGTAATTTTGTTTTCTGCACATCTCTGCTTTCTTTTGTCCTCCTTAGTTTTTTTCTTTTAATGTGCTTATGACGAGGGTGTTCTTTTGCTAGGTTGTCCGCCTTCCAACATCTCACCTCTCACCTCCCCGTGCCATTCACCCATCCAGGGGACCCCGGCCAGTAGCCCCACCAGCAAACACTCCTCCGTCGAGTTCCCCGACATGACGGACCCTGCCCTGATCACCCAGCACAAAGCCTTACCCTCCACTCAGAGCTCCTCTGACCCCCTGGGGCCGCACAGGGACCCCTCAGCACTCTGTAGTAGGTAAGACTGTGGTGTGAACTTGTAGCCATGTTTCTTTTATTCTTTTCATTGCCATTCTCCATAACTATCCAACACTATATATCTATCAGAACGGCTCCATCCATATCATCCTGGCCGCCAGTTGCGATCGACACATTCAGGACTGCTGGTTCCACCAGTGTCTAGGTACGTCACGCTAGGGGGTGGCAGTTTTTCTCGCCTTGCTCAGTGCAGCTGTAGGGAAGCAATCACTCATAGCAAGGGGCAGCTGCAATGACTTCACCTGCCAGTGGAAGTTTAATCATACAGCCAGGTGGTCCAGCCGTATTGAACCTGAAGATGAGGGCTTTACTGTCTGGTAAGGCCTGCCTCATGCAGTTCAATGTCCCGAAGCCTGTATTTCTATATCTTCTGGCGGATTGATTTGGAACAGAGATTAAACATAGTTTGAAGAAAAACATCCATGGTCCTTTACAAGGGATTACAGACAGCATATTGATCAGTCGGGCTGCAGGAAATCTAAGATCCATTTTCTAATGTGCTATTAGGGTTACTCATAGCATCCCTTCCTTACTGTATTTTAAATTTATCTAATATGATTAGTGGAAAAACATAAGAAAAAAAGAATTTCATGAAGCTTCTATTTTATTTTTTGTAGGTGACAAAAAAACTAAAAGCGCAAATGTTTACTACAAAAAAATATATAAAATATCTGAATCGTATAAAAAATATCTGAATCGTATAAAGATATCTGAATCGTATAAAGATATCTACAGGATAAAAAAAAATGAGATTTTATATTCACCTGATATGTTTTTTTTTTTATCAGCTACATATAAAATGTCATTTTTGTATCCTGTCGATATCTTTCTGTCCACAGAATCCGGGATAAAACAGTAGTCTGATGACATGGAATTGGCCACAACAAAGCAATCATTCTATTCCATTCCTAAACTGGGTGTAATAAGGCAGGGCAGTACTATGTGTGGGAGGGCTGCCTGGCTGCCCAGCTCACAGTCCTCTTTCCATTGCACACTGTGGAATAACTGACCTGACACCCCTGAGATATGCAGTGGTTCTAAAGCCCTTGTGATGATTGTTTTCATCTATTATTAATTAAAGGAAGCTGTTAGTTGCAAAGGGACTCAAACCTGAACTTCTGCAGGCTTTTCAAAAATAGACGATGAAATCATTTTTTTTCTCTGCTCAAGTTTTCAACTTGGGGCTCAGACTGGACCAGAGTATATTCCATCTGGGGAAAGCTGTTTTTTCTTTTGTGTAAATAATTCAAAACCATCTTCATTCAGCTTCTCGCATTGGTTTTTAAAATCTTCCAATTGTTATAAATCGTAGACTTTCTAAGGTTGATTCCCTTATAAAAGCTTGCCATAGTAGAATCATAGCAAAGTGTACTAATACATACTGAAAACATGGTGAAGCATAGGTAAGCATTGTAAAGTAAAACGAGGTATGGTAAATCATATTAATAAACATGGGAAACCAGGGTAAACTGTGGTACTTTAGGCACATTTTTGACATTTTTTGCTGGTTTGAACTCAAAACATGCTGCTTGCTTTAAGTTGTATAATTGAAACCAGTGGTACTAACTACGGCTTTTCTATTAAAAAAAGAAAAAAGAAGATGCCAAGCCTTTGCTAAAGATACTTCTTTATATCCTTTTCCTAGCTGTGGAAGATCATTCAACAAAATAAACCTCAGTGAAGGCAGTCTGGACAGAGCGGAGACACCCACACATTCAATAAACAGGACAGGTAACGAGTACCCTCGTACTGGTGCAGCTAATTACCATTGTGTCATTCTATAGCAAGGAAAACGCAATCATTATTTGCTCGTGCCAGAGAAATGACAATACTACCACTGACTATGGCTGGTTACTCAGTTAATGTTCTCATGTATTGGTTCTTTGCTTGTTTTTTATTCTTTAATTTGGGATATGCAGATGTTCACATGCAAAGGTAGGGATGAAAACCCCATGCAGATTCCTGGTACCTGATCACTTTGTGTGTTGTGGCTCACAATCCCTGCAATGTGTACAGTGGCTGCAATCAGACCAGCGGACCATGAGCAAAGCATCAGGATGCAGCAAAAAAACATTCTCTGCACAATAAAATAGGAACTATAAATATCGTTAAATAAACTAATAAGAGGTAATGGGCTAGATTCTCAAAGCTATTTACTCCAAATCGTCATTAGCGCAATTATTTTTTTTCTGAATGGAAAAAAACCACCAATTAAACATCTAAAATGAATAAGAAACAACTTAAGCCCCTGAATTAAAAGTCTTAAGGGTAGATGTACTAAAGTGTTGCGCCTGAAGCAATAGTAACAAACCAGTTTCAAACGAGCTGGAAGCCTAGGGTGAAATGTACTAAACAGGAGCAATGCTGTTAGTCACTTCTTAGGGAATGCTTTGCGGCAGCAGTTTTTCTTTGTGGTTCAACCTTAGATGAATATGTAATTATGGGCATTCCTGCATAAATTTGCAAAAAGCAGATGGAGATAGTGCAAATGAGGGTTCTCAAATATTATAATGAGATGTACTAAAGCTGCAAGAGAAAGGGTATTTTGTACCCGCATTACCCTCTTCAATGTAAATGAAGACCAAATTAAGCACAAGTACAGGTTTGGCATTCACATAATTCTTGAGCTGCTGTCTGATTTAAAAGATGACCTGGAGCCTGTCACCCAGAGAAGCCATGCTATCCCTGCAGTGGTCAAACTATTGTCCATCCTGCATTATCATGCCTCTGGGTCCTTTCAGGGGACTGTGGCAGCTGTACTACTGTACTGTATACTGTATCAGCCTACTTTACATATTTATATTTTTACATAATGTAATATGTAGCCTACCCAAAACACATTAATGTTATTTCAGCACAATGATTTATACATTTAAAATACATGGATCACTATCTTGTGATCTTATGCCAAACAAAGGTACTAGTGTGTGATTAGGAAAAGCTTTTTGATAGAAACACATTTTTTATTTGGGGGTGAAGGTGGGGGCCCCACGAAAGATCTATTTTTTTATTATTTATTCTATAAAAATGTCGCACGACTCTCGCAATGTTAGAGATCTGGCTAAGGTGATGCAACAGATATTTAAATGAGTATATTGCTGCTCTCTTCATGAACATATTTTCTTTTAGTACATACAACAAAATCTATACTTTGCAAATTGTCGCAACGAAGATGCAAATTGTGGTATGTTTGTGCTGCGACTGGCCCATCTTAGTACACCTACACCTTAGTTGTTTATTTCTGGTTTCGTAACTTTATCGGATGTGTTTCTCCTTTCTGAAAACAAAATTGTGCAAATGACAAATTGGAGTAAATAGCTTTGAGAATTTAGCCCAAGATGTTAAAACTTCAGATAGATCTTTAAGCTATCTAATGTTTCAGCATCTTTATTCTGCCGGCTACAGTATTGTAGATCACCCTCTGTGATGGTCATTCTTTTTCCTTCTGGGTTTTCTGAAGCAGCACTGTAAAACATGTAGTCCTCTTCATGTGCTGATCATCATCCTGTAGTAAGTCCACTCTTGTTTTGCAATGCACAGAGGACCCTGCTCAAGCGACGTCGGACTACGACAGCACCCACGAAACCAACAACAGTGACAGCAGCGACATCGCCCAGAACGAGGACCATCCCGAGTGTTCCAAAGCGCAGGGCGAGCCCAGGGAAGGGTCTGTCTGCAGATCGTACAGACCAGAGACCCTCATCTTGCAGCCCTTGATGCCACCCGAGGTATATAACAAACCAGAAACCCTCAGCTTAATGTCACCCGTGGTATATCACAGACCAGAAACCCTCAGCTTAATGCCACCGCGAGGTATATAACAGACCAGACACCCTCATCTTAATGCCACCCGTGGTATATCACAGAGCAGAAACCCTCATCTTAACCGTGGTATATTACAGACCAGACACCCTCATCTTAACCGTGGTATATCACAAACCAGACACCCTCAGCAGCAGTGTGGAGTAGTGGTTAGGGCTCTGGACTCTTGACCGGAGGGTGGTGGGTTCAATCCTAGGTGGGGGACACTGCTGCTGTACCCTTGAGCAAGGTACTTTACCTAGATTGCTCCAGTAAAAACCCAACTGTATAAATGGGTAATTGTATAGAAAAAATAATGTGATATCTTGTAACAATTGTAAGTCGCCCTGGATAAGGGCATCTGCTAAGAAATAAATAATAATAATAATAATAATAATAATAATAATAATAATAATAATAATAATAATGATTTCCATTACACGAGAGTAGATGTTAAAACTTCATGCTGATTTGAACTCGGCTCTCGCCAAGATAAGCACCAAGTAAGACGTAGCTTTACAGTAAACTAATATGATCCATCTGCGTCTCCATCCATTTGCGTTTCCTTCCATATGATGATGTAGATATCCTTCTGTCAGGTGTTGATGGCTGAAGTGTAATGCTGGCTCCAGGGATCAGCTTATTTTGCCTCCCTAGCGCATCAGCACACACAAAGGCTTCAATGCTGGCTCTGGGGATCAACCACAGTGCGGTCTCCCCAGCGCATCAGCATGACAGTAAAAACCCAACTGTATAAATGGGTAATTGTATGTAAAAATAATGTGATATCTTGTTACAATTGTAAGTCGCCCTGGATAAGGGCGTCTGCTAAGAAATAAATAATAATAATTATAATAACAATTGTAAGTCGCCCTGGATAAGGGCATCTGCTAAGAAATAAATAATAATAATAATAATAATAATAATAATAATAATAATAATAATAATCGTGCACCCCTTAATGCCACCTGTAATAGAAGCACTGGCCTCTCAGACCCACGGCAAGACATATATTATATGAGGAGTGGAAACTCTCTGCCATTCGCTTTCACTGGCATTCCAGATCCTGTTATCCTGCCATAAAACAATAGGGCTCAGTTTGGAAACAACACATGGCATAAAGAATCCATTGACAGCCTGTAAGGTTTGTGAATTCAGGTAAACATGGAATTAACTACTTTGTTACGCTATAAGGATGAGTCCAGACCATGTTTCATATGTTAACAGTTTACCATGTATAAGCTAAATATCCCCACATCTTTGTTATCATGATGACACTGTCTGTGACTTTAAAACTACAGTCTATGCTCAACATTCAGCACAGTTTCAAAGTGGTTGTGTAACTTTGACCCCTAGGCTGTAAGCAAAGTGAAGACCCCAGAGTTGCAAGGGGTCATGCAGTGAGTACCATTCCAACAAGCCAGCAGCCATCCACTGGCATTCTCTGCAATGTGAAGTACTGCAAAGTGAGAGTTAAGGAGATGGTATGTGCCCTGTCTGTCTGCTGCAGGACAAGCCCATTCTGGCTGCAGAGCCCTTGGTGATGGAACACCTCCACCCCATCATGGAGCAGCTGAACAACTGGAACTTCCCCATCTTTGACCTGGTGGAGAGGACCGGGGGAAAGTGTGGCTGCATCCTGAGCCAGGTGGGTCCTCAACCTCCTCAGACAGAGTAGTGGAGCTGTGCCCACTTTGCATTTGAAAAAAAAGCATTCAGTTTTCTAGCTCTATGGTCTTGGAACAAACTTCAGGAAGAACTTAAAATGACTGTCTTGATAACTTTAAAGGTATCCATCTGTGTAGACGAGACATGGTTTTGTTTTGGTCAGTGCTCTTAAAGTGTTTGAAATGGTTGTGTTCATTTAAACTTGTGTGTTTTTTGTATTATATGCCACCTTCTTGACCAGGTCTCCCTTGAAAGGGGGTTCTAATCTCAAAAGGACTTACCTGGTTAAATAAAAAAAAAAAACATAATAATGTATAAATAAAATAAATAAATAAACAGTACCAAAAGCTTGGTAAAACATGGTAAAAAATACATATACAAGCTACAGTAAATGCGTGGCAAAAGAAGGACTTGTAGTAATTGCACATCTTTAAAAAGATACAAGACAGCTCGGGATTTACAACACAGTGCTTATAAGATCTTGAAACCCCTTTAACACCTGCCCCCCCCCCTCCAGCACTGTGACAGCACTGAGCGTGTGATTGAGTGGGGGCTCCAGAAGCTGGCTCTCTTTTACCAGCCCCTGCCTCTCTGTGTTGCAGGTATCCTACAAGCTCTTTGAAGACACAGGGCTTTTCGAAACGTTTAAGATCCCGGTCAGAGAGTTCATTAATTACTTTCATGCGCTGGAGAATGGATACAGAGACATACCTTGTGAGTAACCCCTTCTGTTTATACAGCATTGTTTGAAGAGAAGCTTCAAAAGTAATGTTTTTTTTTCCCTTTCCATTACTGATTGTGACTGTACTGAAAGTGCGATCCCTCACTCACATCCCTGATCACTGCCCAACACGCTTCTGCAGGAGGTACAAACGGAATCCATCTGGAGAGCCCAGATGCCCTTGAATGGCTTTCCAGTCTCAACATACAGCTAAAAACCTGGGCCATTGCTTTTCAAATGCCATACGAAAGAGAGACCATTTGAAAGTGTTTGCAATCATTTTGAGGATTCTGGGTTCTTTTGCTCCCCTGTTGAGTTATTATCACTCCGAATCTGCCTACATTTAAACATAATTACAATGCTATTGTGCATAGTTCCAATTCACTTCACGGGTAAATCTTTTTGCAAAATGTATGTAAGTACACAATTGTATCAGAAAAGGGTTAGGGTTAGGTTTTTATATCTTTCACCACTAGAGGGAATCAGAAGGCTGCCACAGCATGTTACATTCTCAGAGACTATGTTGTAGTGCCAGTCTTTGCAATGTATCTATTTATGTATTTATATATTTTTTGTTATGAACAGATCACAACAGAATCCATGCCACCGATGTTCTGCATGCAGTCTGGTACCTCACAACCCAGCAGATTCCTGGACTCCCCAGTGCACTCAATGACCACGGCTCTGTCAGCGATTCAGGTAGCGGCTTGCCCACTCCAGTTGCTGACTGTAACAGAAAGGTCTGTGCAGAGTCCCATACGGGATTATCTGAGGTCAGCTAATTTAGTAACTGGTAAATGTCAGCACCCTGAACAGAGTGTCAATGATGCCTGATGATCACCCAGAGCTCTGTGGGGTGCTTGTGAAGATCTGGAAGCTGACAGGCTGGTTTCACTTGTCATTACTGAACACACCAACACCTTTCTCAAAACACATTCGGCTGACCCCTCAGTGTAATAAAATTGTTTAATGAAGCATCATCACTTACTGCAATCATCTAGTGTTTATTTTTTCAAGGAAGCAGCTGATTCAGTAGAGAAAACACTTTCCTTTTGAGTAACAACATTAAAGATGAACTAAAAAAAATAAAACTAAGAAAACCATTTAAAAGGCAAAGAGAGTAACTGATACCTGCTTTCTTGATTATTGTATTGTTTCTTAAAGAGTCATTAAGCTTCAAATTATTTATATATATTTTAGTTTTTAGTTTGATTGTTCCCTTACATTCTCAGTGGTTCTTATTCCAATATGGTACTCAAATATTATTATTATTATTATTATTATTATTATTTTGGGGTGGTTAGGGTGATTTGAGTTCAGAAGCTGCTCCAGTTACTTACTGTCCACATATGTAATGTGGGTTAGATCATATATTAGTACAGCAGTGTATTGCCAAAAAAAAAAAAACCTAAATAAAAGTTAACTTGATGCAAAGCTGTAGGTTACTGGATGCACCGGCACTTACTTCTAAAAGGCATTTTGGCGGATCAAGTCTACATTACATTATCAATGGAAGGCAACGGAAGAGCAGCTCCTCAACTCAGTGAACCCACCTCGACACAGACTCAATATTATTTTTCATTTGAATTGATGTATTTATTCTTATGCTTATTGGCCAGTGTATCTTATGCTTTATAACGATCATTTCGTTAGTTGTCCATTAATTGATTGATTTCACAAGCACGTGTGTTTCCATTGCTGACCGGCTCGCTCCATGTTTCTTGTGTTTTCGGTTTGTTTCGCACAGACTCGGACAGTGGTATCACTCACGGTCATATGGGATATGTTGTATCAAAAACATACAGCGCTACAGAAGACCATTACGGCTGTCTGTCTGCTAACATCCCTGCCCTGGAGCTGATGGCGCTGTACGTTGCTGCAGCCATGCATGATTACGATCACCCAGGAAGAACAAACGCCTTTCTGGTGGCCACCAGTGCCCCTCAGGTAAGCAGGATTGAAACAGGAAAAACAGGGATTTCAAATTCATAGCAGAGTCTACCCTTATACAAGCTGACCATGGTCATGGTGCAGCTTTCCCATGCTTTCAGTATGCGTTGACCTTAGCTTACCATGGTTTGCCATGTTTTTGTATATGTTTTAGCAGACCTCTCTGGTCTTTACAGAGAACTTTGCTATGCTTTTATTAGGTGAAACTTTTATAAGGGTTCAGAGTAGTCTATATTCACTTGTCATTGTATCTTTGCCATCATTGTATCCTTGTTTACATTGACTTAGAGTAAGCATTAATATTATCAGCTATAGTTGGGCACAAACATGGCGTATACTTCCTATACGCACCTAGAAGCTCCTGGAGTTGTGCTTGGATGCACCCATGAGTTTCATCCAGTCAGAGTGACGAATGGAACCAATGTACATGCTGCCAGTCGAAGAGAATACTGATAACAAAGCACACAAAGACAGTGAGAAAGACCCTTGCAGTCCTGCTGAAATGTATTACCCAACGCCATGCGTCTAGTGCGGCTTGATCAAATTCCAAACATCATAAGTACCATTCTGACTTCCCCTCGACAGACCCCTGGTTCGCAGTGCTGTCCCAATACTTTCCAGCACACTGCCAGCAAAGGACTGAACCACTACAGAACAAGTCAGTCCACACATAGATTACTAAAACAAAAAAATGAAAAAATCTTTAGCAGCAATACCAGAGCTCAGCTTCACTTTGCAGTTCTCTCGCCCAAATTTAAACGACATATCTTATATAATAAGACACGCCTTAAGTGCGACGCATTAACGATGCAGGGTTTACAGCCCTGAAAGAGCGTTCAAGGACCACACAAGAGGTACTCATGTTTCTGAAAATGCAGGCAATTACTAAGTTTAGACTGGAACAGCGGTTCATTGGGACCCTGAGTAGCTCACCTAGGGGTCGGAGGACGTTCACTGACCTTTAGTTCTCTTGAGCTGTCGTGAGGAATTTCTGTGTTGAGGGAACATGATTGGACATTAGGGGATAAAAACGGGGCGTGTAATTAGGCTTAATATTTATGGACATGCCCTGCAATAACCTCTTTGTTTCGGGCAGGCTGTGTTGTACAACGACCGGTCAGTGCTGGAGAACCACCATGCCGCGTCCGGATGGAATCTGTTCATGTCTCGGCCGGAGTACAACTTCCTTGTGAACCTGGACCATGCGGAGTTCAAGCGCTTCCGCTTCCTCGTCATAGAGGCCATCCTGGCCACGGATCTCAAGAAACACTTTGATTTTCTGTCAGCTTTCAATTCCAAGGTAACTGGGTTTCAGCTGCTTGGACTGCCTGTGTTGCCCTAGTGTGGAATCATTAACTATGATCACAGGGTAAGCGTGGATAAGCGGCCTTGGTCTCAGCAAACGACTGCCCCTGTGTATCTTGTATTGTGCATTGGACCATGATAAAAGGAGATACGTTGAATTAAATAACTTATTTGGCAATGTTGAAGTGATTAAAGTTGAACTCCCATGCAAAAAAAAAAAAGACTTTGTCAATCAATAACGTTACCAAACCACAAATAAACACTCAGCAATTCATTTGGAAGCCTGTAAGTAGCCTCACGGGCTGATCAAAGAATAACAGTTAACCTGCTAATACAAGGGAGAGTGTCCTGAAGGGCACATTGGTCAATGCAACCTGTACCCTAAACTCTGCCGTGATCGGTTAGGATTGCATGTCTTAATAAGCAGAGTGTTGTGCTATCCCTAACCTTAACTCTACGCTGCGCACTGCCGTGTCAGTTAGGATTGCATGTATTAATAAGCAGGGTGTTGTGCTAACCCTAACCCTAACCCTAACTCTACGCTGCGCACTGCCGTGTCAGTTAGGATTGTTTTAATAAGGAAATGTTTTATTTGAACTTTGAGGACTTCTGTTTGTCTCTCTAAATGAGAAGTCTTTAAAATCTTATAAGGACTTGGTAAAATGAATGCTAGCCGATACTTTAGACCCAGCACAGAAACCAGGACTAAAGGACACAGCTGGAAGTTGGGTGGAGACAGGATTAGGGCAGGAGGCACTGTTTTACACAGATAGTGGTGACGGTATGGGATAGGTTACCAAGCCATGCTGTTAATGTAGAGTCATTGGGATCCTTTCAGACCAAGCTGAAGTTTTAAGAGCAACCAGCTTGTAGGAACTGGACGATCACTGGTGGGCTGGACGGCTCCTCTCACTTGCATATGTTCTAATGTTCTTATGTTTAGACAGTTTACGCAAGAGAAATATTAACTTCAGTTTCTTCAGTTGCAGCTGAAAGAAAAATCCATTATGTGGTGCTGGTGTCCAACAAGTCATACTGCAAGCCCAACACCCCAGACCCACTTTTAACAGAGTTGTGTAGCAGTAATGGAAAAAAAAAACCTTTGTCAAATACATTTACATGTATTTATATAGCAATGGCTATTCAATAGTTATACTAAAACATGTTAGCTTACTAATAGAGTTAGAAGTATGAAGTATTGTACCCAATAGTCAAAACTATTAAAAACAAGACATCTATTCGGTTATATTTGGAATGAAAATTAAACTATTAAATATAACAGGTTAACAGTAGCACAATGGAAATAGCTTGCACATAGCAAAACTGAAAAACACTCTGCTTTCATGAGATTAGTGCTTGCACATAACTACTAAAAACACTCTGCTTTCATGAGATTAGTGCTTGCACATAACTACTGAAAAACACTCTGCTTTCATGAGATTAGTGCTTGCACATAACTACTGAAAAACACTGCTTTCATGAGATTAGTGCTTGCACATAACTACTGAAAAACACTCTGCTTTCATGAGATTAGTGCTTGCACATAACTGCTGAAAAACACTCTGCTTTCATGAGATTAGTGCTTGCACATAACTGCTGAAAAACACTCTGCTTTCATGAGATTAGTGCTTGCACGTAACTACTGAAAAACACTCTGCTTTCATGAGATTAGTGCTTGCACATAACTGCTGAAAAACACTCTGCTTTCATGAGATTAGTGCTTGCACGTAACTACTGAAAAGCACTCTTATTTAGCAGAATATCGATAAAGTGATCATAATCACAGCTTTAGGACATTTTATTTTATTTTAAACATGACAGCTAGCCTAAAAAAGGAAATCTGTGAAATAATGACATTGGGCCATATTTTCAAAGCATTTACTCCAGTCCTTAATTAACTAATATTTTTTTGAAAGATACAAATTCAACAGTTATGTTCAAAATGGAGAAACAAACATAAAAAATAGGAATTAATGAAAGACTGGAGTAAAACATAAAACATAAAATGTGAGCCTGGGGACAGGTTTTTACCCCTCTTAGACAGATACATGTAAACAAGTAAGCGAGCAATCATTCAGGGTGATATTACGTTCATAAAAACATATGTAAGATACAGATGCATGATATTTGGACAAGGATCAGTGTGTCTGATGTACTGTTTAAATCCTCTCTCCAGGTAAATGAAGACATTGGGCCTGGCATCGACTGGTCCAATGAAAACGACCGCTTGCTCGTGTGCCAAATGTGTATTAAACTGGCCGACATCAACGGCCCTGCGAAGTGCAAAGACCTCCATCTGCAGTGGACCGAGGGGATCGTGAATGAGTTTTATGAACAGGTCAGTGTGTTTACGATCCTGGCAGGCAGACACACATCTCAGATTGTTTCCATGCTGAGCTCTTGTCACGGTAAAGGCAGCCACCAGTGGTGTTTTATGAATGTGCCCCTCTGTGGCAAAGGCTGAATGGAAAAGCCTATTGATAACACTGAAGCCCAGTGATAATTCACAGGGCAAGGGAAGTGCTTTCTACGCAGTTATCTCCAGGGAAAGACAAAAAAAACCCAACAACAACAAAATAGAACTAAGCCTGTCCAATAGGAGAAGCATCCTCTACTGGTCTAAGAGTATGCTTGAGTTTTTTGTTTGTTTGTGCTGCTGGTGCTCTTTTAAAGTGAAGTTCTGCATTTAAGAGTGCGCTTGAACAACAGTTTGTAACAAGGATTTGCAAATGCTTTCACTGGCTTTACAAAATGATGACGTATGTGTCTGTGCAATTAAGTATATTGTATAGTATATCTATGGATTGCAAAATAGCTTTTGTTTGATGTAACTGACAGAGGTTTTCTAAAGAATCTGTTGAGAAAATAAATATTCTAAGCTAGTTCCAGCAAAACAAATTAAAGAGTGTAATTGAGGAGAGTTAGAGTGTGCTGAGCTAATGGTAGGACGCTAGAGTAGTTATAGGAATGAACCCTACTTCTCATTTCTCACATGCGAATACAATTTACGATACACAATCTCTATTATATTATAAAAAACAAGTTTCTTCAGCGCATTGAACACGGCTACACTGAAAAAGACACCAGCCGAAACGTTTGTCTACTTGACTTGAGCATGAAGATTAGCCTGGGACAAAAAAGAGTTAGGTCTTCAAAAATCTTAAAAGGACTTGACAACATTAACCCCAGCCAATACTTTCAGCGCAGCACAGAATCCAGGACCAGAGGGCATGGTTTGACATGAAGTGGCGATGAAGTCAGAGAGTCCATGGAATGGGCTTCCTACAGCTATGGCCAAAAGTTTTGCATCACACTAGATTTTTAGGATTGAGAAATAATGATAAAAAAATGTTAAAAATCTACAAAGAAACTACAAAATGATATTGCAATAGTCTACCAGAAGCCATAATAGTAGTACAGTATTTCATGTTAGATTTTGAAATGTCACATTTTTCCATTTTTGTCAGTTTTTCATTAAGTGTATATAATTCAATATGTTAACGTAACATTATTCAGCAGGTTTCATTCGACTTTATGAAGCAAAATTAGTTTTTTTATCGTTATTTCTCAATCCTAAAAATCTAGGGTGATGCAAAACTTTTGGCCATAGCTGTAGACATTTGTTGAATCGTTGGAATACTGTAAGACCCAAATTGACAACTTCTTGAGATCAACCGCTGGGAGGCGCACCATCACTGCTGGGTGGAATGGCCTCTTCTCGTTCGTAACTGTTCTTATGCTCATTGCAGGGGGATGAGGAGTCGAGCCTGGGCCTTCCCACCAGCCCCTTCATGGACCGCTCAGCCCCGCAGCTGGCCAAGCTGCAGGAGTCCTTCATCACCCACATCGTGGGGCCGCTCTGCAGCTCCTACAACTCGGCGGGCCTCATGCCTGGGCGCTGGGTGGAGGGAGCCCCGGGCGAGGAGGAGGAGGTGGGGGCGGGGGACAGTGACGACAACGAGGAGGATGAAGACATGACAGAGGAAGACACCTCCGACAGCTCAGAGGCATCACGTAAGGCCTTTACTGTGTTCTTATTGTCATGCAATGGGTTCTCCTTAGAAAAGTTTACCCCAGTAAATCTGCACGGTATATTTGCAGTTTTTCCCATGTTGTACTATGCTTTTTTAATATGCTTTGCCATACCTCTCTGGGCTTTGCAATGCTTACCACCTATGCTTTCCCAATGCTTTATTATACTATGATTTTACTATGGGAAACTTTTCATAACGGTACATAGTACTGATCGCTTGACTCTCTAGTTGAACATTCAGACATTTATATCTCCTAGGCCTAAACTGTGATTCCTAACATCCTTCGTCTCTCCGCAGGGAAAGGGGGCGGCAAGAAAAGGAGGAAAATCTATTGCCAGATCACCCAGCACCTGCTGGAGAACCACGAGATGTGGAAGAAGGTGATTGAGGAAGAGCAGAGGGCAGAGGAGGAGGAGCAGGAGAAGCACAGTGCAGAAGAGCCGACGAGAGAAGCCATCTTGGCAATCACAGAGGAGGAGGAAGAGGGGGCCAAGGAGGAGAGGGGAGGGGAGGGAGAAGGATCCAAAGGGAGTGGCACAACTGAGGCTCAAGAGCCGTGCACACACTAACAAGGAAACAGGGATTACCTGCAGAGACTGGCTGTGCACGGACTCCTGTTATTTTACCAGCACATCACTTAGACACAACACTGTAGATGTTTCAGGATAATGTGCCTAAAGAAATGGGGAATGGGGGGGTTACTTTTATACATTTTTTTTGTAAAAATTGGAAAGTAATAAATAAGGTCAGGTACAGAACGTGGACTTAACCTTCCGTTTGAGGAAGCTTCCACACCAGTCACGCAAAGGACTTTCCAAAAAAAGAGAGAAACGCGAGAAGGATGTTGAAGACTGGTGTGTATGTAGTGTACTTCAGTGTCCATTTTTTTTATAAAACACACACATAGTGGAGGCTGACAAACAATGTAACACAGTGCTTAAAAAGCACTTTGTGTAGAATTCGCTGGAGAGTCTCTAGGTACAGATTTTTGTAGCTTTCATTCCATCGTATGAATTGGGGTGAAAAAAAATGTTTTAAAAAGATTTTATCAGAATTCTGATGTGCCCTGCCAATATGCTTTGTGGATTTCGTTTAGTGCACACAAACAAGCACTGTAGGCATCTTCATGTGTTCTTGTTTCCATGCTAGGAGTTATTGCTGATACCAATGACAGCATGGTGTTGTAAATATATGAGGAAGATTTGTTTTATTCAGTTTCTTTAGCTTCGGTAGACTATAAAAGCAAAGTTGTTGTTTTTTGTTGTTTTTTTTTCCTCTAAATATTTCATTTTGTATTATTATTATTTTTTCAATATCAACCATGTTCATAAATAACAAGATAAAGTTCAGGACCTTTACTATATATATAAAAAAAAACATTTGTCAGGAAAGTATGGATAACCAGGTCTCCAGAAATTCTTTAGTTCTAGTAATTCTGGCACTTTGTTAACAGGGTTCCAGCTTCTAAATGATTTCAAATCTGGGCTACATGTCCCCAGCCCTCAATGAGCACTCACTGAGCTAGAGGCTAGATTTTAATGTGACCCAATTCCTTGAATATTGACTCTTCAAGATACAAGACCAAACAGGTTACAGCTGTGCACCATTAATCTGTATATATAGTGATTCCAAGAGTTCTGAAGACAGGGCTTTTTACTGAGTCGTTCTACCAAAGCTACAAACTGAGGCACAGAGTTTCCATTAGAAAAGATGTTCTGGGAGACTTTGGTGTTCATGCTTTAGGACACACACAGGACTCGACACAGTCACAGGCATCAGGAGAACAGCAGTTGGTAGCATCTGTACTAGCAAGCTTGTAAACCATAGAGAAGACAGCATTGAACTGGGCTGCACCCACATGACAGAATGACTGTAGCATAGTTCTACAGCGGGCATTCTTATTATAGTACAGCAATCTAGTAACTAGAAAGCAACCCTGATTCAAACACATTTCTCAACACCAACACAGCTGTGCATTGCAAGGGGACAGGAGTTTGCATTGCTTGTTCTGTTGCTCAAGCTCAGATGTAGGGTACATCGGTAAAATGAAGGTACTATTAAAATACTGTGATAATTCACCTCACTGCAGATTCAGGGACCACCTAACCGCTAAAGGGAAGAAATGCAGTGCCCAGTGCCGCAGAGGTGTTCTCACTGTGCTACCGTTAAGATGTAACTCCATTCATTAATGCAGCACACAGCGGTACTTCAATGGTACGCAGTGGGGTATTTCTGTGTACCTCCCCCTCTGTGGTGTGTGAGTAACAACTATACAAACCTGGGAAAGGAGGGAGGATTTGAAGCCTAATAAAAGGGACTCGTTTTACTTCTAATTAGCTCTTCAGAGATTTGAGACATGAGCACAGGTTAAAGGAGTTACCATATTGGTAATGTTCTTAAAAAAAAAGTATGGGATTTAAAAATAAAATGAAACAAGATTTTTTTTTTTTTCTGTAGCATTGCAAAAGCAATATCGTCCAATTTCTTTGAAACAAAACAAACACACGTTTGTTGTCCAGTATTTCAGCTGTAAACTCAGGTTTTACAAACGAAGGGACACGAGGACAGCTTTGTATTTCATTTTAAAGGGACTGTTAAAAAGGCTTTTAAACAAGGGGAAAAAAATAAGATAAACGTGCCAAAATGTTCCAGATACCTTGGAAATTAGTAAAGAATTTTTTATTTGTATTTTTTATTTTTGGTTTTGTTATAAATTACAATTGCTATGAATTGCAATTGGGTATTTACGGGTTTGTATTTGAATACAGCTTTCAACTTCAGTGTTTTAGCTGATATGGGTGATGTAATGTTTTCTCTGGGCAAGGTGTTGTGTTTGTGAAAGGCTGAGGGGTAACATTGGACGAAAACTCTCTGACTAAAACTCTGCAGGTGACAGATAGAGCACTATGGAGACTGGGCTGCAGTGTAAAGGGGTCACCCAGATGAACAGAGTTATTCAGTGTCCATGTGTATTTTGAAATGACAGTCAGGCAAATCATTTAAAATCCTTCACTTTGTATTATTATTCACTGATACCCCACCAGACTGAATAAAATAACGCATCTCACTGTGGAATCAATAGGATTTGCTGTAGAAGAAGTTGAATTGAATACCAAGCATATTAAACATTTGATGAGGCAGTGTGCTCCATGTTATTTCTGGTTGTTGTAGTTAAACCACCTGTCCGTTCTATATGAATCCGTTGGCTTCATATAGATCATCTGGTACTCTGGATAATGCACGGTGTAAGTTTTTGAGAGCCATCAGTGTAACAGTAAAATGATTATAAAATATTTATTGGACTTAGCCCACAGCAAGTGGGTTAAATTAACTGGGATTTTATTACAAACGGACTGATGGCAAATGAAAAAAGTAGCGTATGATCTCCAAAACTCTAAGTTCTGCTTGGGACAGTGCCCGAGTCTATTGCAAAGAATGGGAACTTGCCTAATTTGACAGCAAAGTCCTGACAGCTCCCATAGAGATACTGGGAATCCAGCCTTTCCTCTACCAGAGAACTGTGCATCAAGCAGCTCAGGAGGAATGGGAGGGGACGATCCACACAGCCCTCACCTGCTGTGGCTCCTCTGTTGATACAATGGGGTTTATTTTAATCATCAGACAGTGGCAGATCTTTATACCATCGCACTATCACGGACCTCCAGTGCACCGTCACCTGTACTGATCCACGGTATCTTTATTGGAAGGGTCAATAAATCAGCTGCAATTATTACAGAGTTAAAAATATCTGCCACAGTTTAGATCATTAAATGAACCCCAGTAACTCCAAAAAAAAGTGAAGACATGGTGGCATAAACTGTGCAGAGCCGCTGTGCAGAGAATAACATTACGCAGATACTGTGCTGCCAGAGGAGAGGCTGTTCCTGTTAAGATCACATCAGAGTTTGCTGTAATGAGGCTGTTCCTGTTAAGATCACATCAGAGTTTGCTGTAATGAGGCTGTTCCTGTTAAGATCACATCAGAGTTTGCTGTAAGGGGGGGGTGATTCAGAACTTAAAAGACTTTTCTGTCTTTGATGTCAGCTATGAAGTTATGAATGCACTGTATATAAGAGGAAGCCGCAGTCATAGCTTACGTGTTGACCCTTCCTCATGTCTAGTGTAACTCATTGCTGAATGTTAAAAATCAAGCCTATCTGCTAGGTTACCTGAAGCTATTGTACTTTAGTAGTATGCATACAGTATGTGCATATTTGTGTAGGACAGTCGTTCAGTTATGCACACAATTCATGAGGTTGTGTACACAAACTAAGACTCGTTTCTGCTTGTAGATTTATATCTGAATGCAAAGCAAATTCACTAACAGAGAGCCAACAAAAACATTTATTTAATTAACAAATGACTGCCTTGTTCATAAATGTTATTATGCTCTTATGTTTCAAGTGAAAAGATGATACATTGATTTCAAATATCCGCACTGACATTCACTGCAGCACTGGAAACAAAAACAAGAATCACAGTGCTGACCATATGCACTGATCATTGTAAAATCTGTACATTACAATAATGAGACTATTGTCAAACTGTGATATTACCCAGTATCTGATGTGATCTTAACAGGGTTTGACAGGATCGCATACCCTGTATCATCACAGGCTTAATGTCCCACAGGACTCAAGTGAAATCTGTGCTTAAGATGTGAATCTGTTGTTCACGAGATGGTTTTACATTTTTTAAAAATGATTCCTGATTTTCAAACCGTTTCCTTCATCTCCTGCTCGACACACATTCTATGAAATTTGACATGAAGATCCACTACTTAAACTTGCTTTCTAGAGTAGACGAAACAGCATTTTTCACACACACATATACATACTGTGTATATATATATATATATATATATATATATATATATATATATATATATATATATATATATATATATATATACACATACACACCAATACCCCCCACACACACAGGGACGCTAATACGATATTGTGTTGAATGTATTATTCATATGAATTCAACATGATTTAAAAAATGAATAAGGTATTAAATCAAGTTCTATGTATATATGTGTGTGAGTGTGTGTGTGTGTGTGTGCGCGCGTGCGTGCGTGCGTGCGTGCGTGCGTCGTGCGTGTGTGTGTGTAATTTTAACTGCACAAATATGCATATGTAATGTGTATTTGCATTAAGACTTCACCAAAATGAGGAGATATATACTGTAGAGATTGCCACCTTCCATTGTTTTGGCTTTGTCTTAATGTCTTTTCAATACCATTAACATTAATAGAAACTTTTCATTACAAGGATAACCAAACAACCTTTAAACAATCAGAGATGGTTGACAAAAAAAAACAAAAAAACACAGCCTTGTATTTTTAATACTTCACAGACTGAATAACTCTCACTAGTATCTTGCACTTAACACATGTAGCAATACTTAAAATATATATATATATATATATATATATATATATATATATATATATATATATATATATATATATACATTCATAAGTATTTGTTAAGTGAAAGATTATGGTTATATTTTTTTGCTGGTAAATGTTCCATTTTGTACAAAATATATTCTGTACAGATACAAAAAAAAAATATTTTAGAAAAAACCTTATTTATTTTTACTGTTTTTGTAAGTTAGACACTATACTGTAGCTCATTTTTTTGCCAGATTTACTGGAAGTGCCTCTTGGTAAAATGTATTATACAGTAAATATGTATTGAAATTCTTAGAAATATTTGTCACAAACTGAACAGTGTGTACGTTGTAATGTGAAGACGTTGAATTACATGAATTTCATTCTGTGGTATCCAGAGTTGTGTGCTTTTTTACTGTTCGTGCTGTCCCCATTCCTCGAGAACACTGTGGACAATTCATCTGACCTAAATGGTTAAAATTACATTTCGAATCAATAAAAGAAAAAGAAAACAACTACATTAGTTAATTTAAAATGATATAAACTTCAACTTGAATTAAGAACCATCAATGAATGGATTGTACATATCATACATGGATAGTGACTAACTTCCGTATTTTATACCGAGCATCAAAAGAAACTTATCACTATTATAACACATTTATTTTCAAAAAAAAAAATAAGGTATATAAATGATGGACATTGACAAAATGTTTTTTGTTTCTTTTTAATCACTCAGTCATTCATCCTTGACCATGACACGCTTAAGTGACTGTGACTGAAGCATATGCACTTAATCACCTAATTAGTGAGACAGTTGATTGGACGCTGGATAGGGAGTGATTTTAGCTGTTGAACTGCAAGCTTGAATAAAAGCAATAAAGAAAATCACAGAAAAAAACCAATATGTCACGTCTGTCAAGAGAGCAGCGCCTTCGTGCAATCAGCATGTTGGAGACTGGACTAGGGTAGCGTACTGTGGCTCGCCGTTTTGGGTGCTCACAGCCAGCAATTTCAAACCTGGCGAGACGGTATAACCAGACAGTCTGTCAATGACAGGCCACGAACTGGGAGACCAAGAGTCACAACACCTGCCCAAGATCGACAGATCATTTTGCAGCATCTTCGTGATGTCAATTGTTAATCAGCACAATAAAAAGTCACTGCACCTGCTCTAAATCAGAGTTTGTCATTTTTCAATCACAAATAATGAATTTTATCCAAATATAAGTGATAAGTTTCTTTCGATGCTCAAATATAGTGATAAATTTCTTCTGATGCTCAAATATAAGTGTGAGGCGTGTGAGTAATAATGGAATGTCCAGACAGTAATTTACGTGCAACCAAATAAAATTTGTTTTATTAATATTATTAGTTACACGATAAAAGAAAACAAAAAAAGAATGGCGTGAGGGAGGGGGTGCTGGAATAATAATAAAAAGAAGGGTTCGGATACTCCTTAGTCCTCTTCACGATATCCCCGGACATAAAAAGGATAAATCAGAAAAGAAAACGTTAATGTGTATTCCAACACCGTGCCAACAAAAATAAAAACAAAACAAGCCAACGCTTAGTGTCTCCGTCAGGCCTATTCACCCCTCCTATGCTTTCCAGGACCAACCCCGAACACAGTAGCACGTTCCCTTTAGTATGCAAAGCCCCGTCCCTGTAGTCAGTGGAACACCAATCCCAAACTGACAAGTGTCCTTACCACTCACTTGACTCCAGTGGCCGGGATTTACATACTCGCACTTCCGCCCCTCACCAAGGTGACGCCCCTCATAAAGATGACTTTCGTCATGGTCACGAGACCTTGGTAAGGGAAGTCCCGAGTTGGTTTGATGCCTTCTACTGTCGGGAGGCTGAATTACAGACTGAAACCCCTTTGACTCATCACAGTAAGTGATAAGTTTCTTTTGATGCTCAAATATAAATGATAATTTGGAACAGTGCAATTCATCCCAGTGATTAAGTTGTTGGATTTGAATGAATGCAAGGCTGTTGGAAATCCTAAAAAGTAAAGAGGCAATAAGCTTGGGATTAGACTGAAGGACACCCTCTGACCTTCAGTTCTGCTGAGATCCACTGCAGTGAGGAAACATAACTGGGCATTCTGATCAGGGAGAACAACAACGTATTGGGTAAAATTGGGTGTGTGTATGTATATATATATATATATATATATATGTGTGTGTGTGTGTGTATTTGTGTATGTGTATTATTTGGAAATAAGTAATACGTCCTCATGAAACAGAGTTGTAAATACAAACCACCCAAATAGGAAGCTGATGAAATAGTGAAAGCTGATTTAAGCAGTTTAACAGCTCTGTGACCCACCGATTTACTGTACACACACACATACTTGGTATTTTAATACATTTTTCCAGGTAATCTTTTGTGTCTCAATGAGCCCTGTTGTCTGTCACGCTGGCACTTGCTGCTAACCCAGTTGCTAAGCACACAGCAGGACCCCTGGGTGAGGGAGCATACAGCTCAGAACTGCATTGCACCTGCACAATCTGTAAGGGTTCCCTGTGATAAGACAAGACTTGAAACTGCATTGCACCTGCACAATCTGTAAGGGTTCCCTGTGATAAGACAAGACATGAAACTGCAACCTGCACAATCAGGGTTTCCTGTGATAAGACAAGACATGAAACTGCATTGCACCTGCACAATCTGTAAGGGTTCCTGTGATAAGACAAGACATGAAACTGCATTGCACCTGCACAATCTGTAAGGGTTCCCTGTGATAAGACAAGACATGAAACTGCATTGCACCTGCACAATCTGTAAGGGTTCCCTGTGATAAGACAAGACTTGAAACTGCATTGCACCTGCACAATCTGTAAGGGTTCCCTGTGATAAGACAAGACATGAAACTGCATTGCACCTGCACAATCTGTAAGGGTTCCCTGTGATAAGACAAGACATGAAACTGCATTGCACCTGCACAATCTGTAAGGGTTCCCTGTGATAAGACAAGACTTGAAACTGCATTGCACCTGCACAATCTGTAAGGGTTCCCTGTGATAAGACAAGACTTGAAACTGCATTGCATCTGCACAATCTGTAAGGGTTCCCTGTGATAAGACAAGACTTGACAACAACAGAACAATCAGTGGGAAGAGACCTAGAAAACAAGTTCTTCTGAGCTGTGGAAATATACAGTTCACACATCTTTTAACTCAATGGCTTTATAAGGAATATTAGCTACATTTTCCAATTAGTTATTCACGCTTTTCTTTTTCCTGAAAGCACAAAACTCTATTTAGGCAGATTACATGAGCCGTGACATCCTAAAAAACCTTGTCTTCATTATGAAATGCTATGAAATATTTTCTTAGAATGGAACGGTTACATAATTAGATTAAGTAAAGATCTGAAGGATTTAGTTATTCAAATTCATTAGTTTCGGATTTGTCTAAAACCATAGGTTTAGACCCTGTCATCACATAGTAATCTACGCTAGTCCCCAGAACAGTGTGTTAAAACGGAAAATGAGATTAGCCATGAGGCTTGTGCAACAATAAGAAGCCATTCTCTCATCTGCAGTGTGTTAATAAATACAACTAACACAGCTAGCAGCCTCACTCCATGTGTCAGAAAGAGCTCCTTTAAACAAACTGGTTGATACACCAGAAGGAAAAGGTCACTTGATATAAACTGTTAGATAGAGGGAGGAAAACGATCAGTTGTTCAGGAGTGAACATTAAAACAGACTCCTAGAGATGACATTCCCAAGTGCTTTATGGTCCAACTATAATTAATAATAAATACCAGAAGAAGAAGAAGAAGAATGGCAGTTCATTTAGCAGTACTGCATTTTCAACAGCCTCATGCTGTATTTTACCATAAAGAGTTCCCCGACATAAAGTAATGGATCTCACTCGGGTTCAAACCAATAAAAAGAAAACATTCTAAATCTTTTATAAAACCCTTGTAAACTTCTATAAGGGTTAGCACGTTTTAAATAAAATGGCATTTTATTGAGTATGTTTCTCATACAGTTGGGACTGTGTGTTGATTTGAAATGCACAGAATTGATGTGTGGGGTTTTTCAAGGCTAGACAACAATTCGTACTTAACAAGAGTTGAAGAGTTGCTTCTCCTTAATTAAAAATGTGTTATTTTCCACCTTCCTCACATTGCAAGATGTGTGAGTGTGTGTGATGGGATAATCTTAATTATATTGATTTGCAAGTGAATGCTCAGGAATTCAGCTGGGGAGAGGCTAGAGGAACATAGTTCATCGTGTTCCCACCAGCGTTCAATAAAGAGGCTGCTCCGGGCATGCAGGGTATTTGAAAAGGTTCATGACTTTGATCAAAAATCAAAAGAGTTTTCACATTGTGAATAAATACATACCCCAAAATACAGTAAGATTACAATTGTGTTAATTAAACATTAAGCTATGCCTGTGGGTGTTCAAAAGGGGATTTCATTTTTTCATATTTCAATGGCCAGCTTGTTATAATGACCTCACAATGAGCTTTCAATTCCGAGCTCCCCACAGCAATGGCCATCAATAGGAAACAGTTAATTCTGTAACCATAAAACTCCTTGGTTCTTATTTAACCATAAAACTCCTTGGTTCTTCATGGGTAACTCTTACACGTAAAAAACTGTCTCTATTTACGTCATCACACCGACAGTGGTGAGAATCTGTAACGACAGTACATCCCATAACGCTGGCATTGCAACAGGACTGAAGTTGGACGTGAATTGATGACCATGCACATCGCAGGAAAGCATCTTAACCACTATGCCAGTTCATGCCCAGCCTTTAACATGTTACACAAACTCCAATAGTCATCTTCACTGGTAGTATTTGAAGTTCCATTGCAAAACAAAAGCTAAAATGTAGGTGTATCTCATATGTGAAGAATAATTTGGGCATCATACAGGATACAAGTTATTCTTAAATTCAAACTAATTTGTTGACTTCAGGGGACCTTTGATCCCAATGCTCAGATAAAACCTGAGGGTTTAAATGAGAACGCTGTGTCTATGATTGATCCTTCGGGTTCAGGCTTTCAAATTATGTTTGTTGTCCCAGTTAGTAGTTCTGATGCATTCAAAAGCAGAGTTGAGCCTGTCCCAAATTTAAAGAAGTGGTGGATTGTTAACCTAGGTGTCCTGTTTAAATTCCCTCTGACAAAACTCAGTTCAGATTAGAAAGTCTTCAAATCCCCTGCCTCATTAAAAAAGGTACAGGGCATGCCTGGTAATGAGCTATTGTATTTCTGTGAATCTGTGTGTTCAGCGTTCCAATATATACACTCTGCCTATCTGCTTTGCCTTATTCAAATCCGTCCACATAGTTTTCACACGACCAGTTGTCTCAAAAAAAAAAAATAACCCCATAGTCAATCAAGACTAATTAGATTTTCACACAGGCAGATTTCTGAATGCAATGGTGTGTGTGATTGAGAATCTGCCAACACCAATGTCTTTGTGTTCCCATTTTGAAAGACAACAATAGTGGACTGTATTGGTGACCCAGAATGGCCAGTAACACTAGTGGAATTGAGAGCATCAGGCATCCAGTGTATCACCATTAAAGACACCCAGAACTGAGAGCATCAGGCATCCAGTGTATCACCATTAAAGACACCCAGAACTGAGAGCATCAGGCATCCAGTGTATCACCATTAAAGACACCCAGAACTGAGAGCATCAGGCATCCAGTGTATCACCATTAAAGACACCCGGAACTGAGAGCATCAGGCATCCAGTGTATCACCATTAAAGACACCCAGAACCGAGAGCATCAGGCATCCAGTGTATCACCATTAAAGACACTTCTCCACAGCCATTAGAAGACCATAGCATTATCAGCAATGGTATCAAAATGGTTTTTAAACAAATCTCGCACACCACCACTGATCAGTAACACTGGTACTGCTATGGATTACCAGTGTCCACTGGTAAATAACAATGTTACACCGATGATGTGTCAACATGTGAAAATGTAACCACTGTCATACCACCACAAATGGCTCATACCTTCGTAGTTGTTGTGGTCTACCCATAACCCATTCTTAGTGACTGCTAGGAATCTTTCAGCGTATCAGAGAGTATGTTTCTCCTGCTATAAGCCACCACACATCACACAAGAAACCCCGCTCACAACATCAACCATACCATAGTGTGTATATACCGTGCTTTATTCTCAATAACGACCACCAGCTTTAAAAAAAAAAAAAAAAAAAAAAACCTTGTGGCATCTCTCAGAATTCAACTATAGGGAATTTAAAAGATCCAGGACCCCCTTGTAAACAAGGTGTCAGTCTCAATGGATAAATCTTCTGGTTAAATAAATAAACCAATACAAACTGTGAAATCAGTCGACCACCCATCTCAGTCACTGAACAGTATTCCTGCATCATCAACCTTTCCCTGCTTTTCAATGAAAAAGGACAAGGTACTCATTAAAGTTTGGTTATGAATAGAAAACAAATTCAAAGCTGCATTTTTTTAAAACTTGCATATTAACAATAAGGCAGTATACAATTGAGTTATATAATAGGACTGTGTGAAGAGATGCTGTCACGAGTACAAGTGAGCGTACCCTATTGTACAAAACCATTGCATTGCCACTGCAGTGCCACTAGAAACTCACTGGTCAAGGCTAACCACACTTGTCCAGAACACTTTGGCAGGCTCAGGTTTAAGCCTCTTCTGAAAACGGAAATTGTTGGTTCCAGGAATGACTGGTAGAAATGAGTCAGTTAAGCTGGATGCTGATGCAAAGAATGAAAAAGCAGTCACAAAGAAAAGATGCTTTGTTTGATGTGATTAAGCTACAGCAATGCCAGGATAATGTGTCTTTTTAATAGGCATTGTAAAAGATGATGTCTGTTTGGGAAAATTATAAACAAGAAATATTAATTTTAACAAGCCGTGGTCTGTCCCGTAAAGAAAGCTTGTTTTTATATAAAGTATTGCGGTGGATTGTATTGTTCTATTATATCACATATCTTTATCAAGTTTAGATTTTAAGATGAATGGCATATTGTATACTGGGCCAAACTTTGATGCAGGCGCATGGCGAAAACTAATACCATCTGCAGTACACCACTGTCTAGAACACCCTACAGGTAAAAGCTGAAGGGTTTTTAATGTGTGTGTATATATTATATAGGATTGCTAATTTGGATTAAACACGGTACACAGCGTGGAATACATTTGTAGTAGAAAAAAAGATGTGTCAGTATTTAGCCTGCTGTGGGGCAATGAAATAAACAATTCTTTAATACAGGGGATCCCAAACTCTCTCAGCTTGAGGCCCCTCCTGACTGAGGCCCCCTCCTGAAATGTTGCTTTTGATCCCTTTAGTGAGAGAGCTTGTTCGGTTGTACTGGTGGAAGTGCTACTGCTTTCATTGTGTTCAGTGTCATTGCTCTGACGTTTGAGAAACCCCTCTGTAGTTACTGTACTGTTGTACACCATCTGACTGCAAATGCAACACAAACCTGCCTGGAAAGGTATATTTTATTTATGTAGGGGGGAGAAAATATATCAAGAACTTCTGCTGAAAAGCCATACATTGACAGCAGTCCTGCATTTATTAACACATTTATTTTTAACTAAAAAAAACAATGTTATAATTATACAGTGCATTAATATAATTGCCTATTTTGTTCTTTTCATTGTTGTATAATGGTACATACAGTTTGTGCCGATACGAGCTGGCATCAGTGTTACATTCGAAATAATCCCAATCACCTAACAGCAGCGTTGGTATAAATGAATTGATCCCCCAGTCTGGGGAACATTGCTTTGTCAGCGTCATTTGTGAGAGAAAATGTTTGTATGCACTGTGGCCCCCTGAACCCGTCTCGTGCCCCCCCAGTTTTGGAACCACTGCTTTAACAGAATAAAAAACATATCTGCTATATAAAATACACAAAACAAACTTAAGGGCAAATTTGTTTAGTTGTGTTTTAGTTAAGTAACATTTTTAATAACTGGCTCAAATTAGCCTGAGGGTAATCACCATCACAATTAAGTGTCTGTAGCTACCAAAATAATACAGTGAATAATATTGCCTACTCTAGTAGGTGAAAGAAATCTCAATATGCAAGTTTTCTTTTCAGGCACTTCCTTAGTCGTTACACCTGCTGTTAAATTGTCTTCCCATCTTTAACTCCTGTTAACCAACCAGCTGCTTCCTTGAATGACTGACATGATTCCCAGCCAGTAACATACCTGGCACACAAAAACATTGCTGAAATTATGCCAACTCATGACCAAACAAAAACAAGGTTTTCCTCGACTACTGTGAAGATGACACTTCAAGTAGCAAATGGCATCAAACAGCTCGACTCCATGACTAATGTCCTTTTTGTTTCAACCAGTGGGGCCTGAATTCAATCAAATTGTATGGCGTGGCCATTGCTATACATTATAATGGCTATGGTGCCACCATAATGTCATTTAATCTAGGCTCAGTGTGGCTGCTGAAAAGACTCTCAAAAGCAAGGTTACTTTTAGAAATGGCCAATGGGGGTTTGCAACAGTAATTTGTTCTCCTGCCTTTGTCTCTGTTTTTGAACATATTATCCTTTAACATGTGGGTAGAGGGTCTGGTGCTACCGATAAAAGTCAAGGTTGCCAAGAATGGCAATTGTGGTCTACTGTATAAAGAATTACAGCTTCAGGTAAGGTAACCCAAATTCTATTGAGATGTGACTGATTTCTCTATACAGATGACAGGTGATTGGAGAAACCCTCTGACCAGCAGTTCCTAGGTGAGGAGAGAAATCAAAGCAGTAAGATTGGATCTGACAGCTGGTTTTAAAGTGTTGTATCTCTTCCCTTGCAGATGGAGTAGCATGTATATAAATACAATTGCTGTAGTGTTAACACTTCAGCTGCCTCTGATGAAAGGCACACTACAGCCCATAATGTTGTTTGTTGTGGGGAGTGGTTCAAAAGAATTAGCCGGCTTCTTCTATCCAGCAGCTTACCTGCATACTGCGCTATACCGTGCCAGTATCTCTCCTCTTCCCAGTCTACAGACAAAACTTCTGTCTCCAGCTTTGCTCCACAAATCGAGTTCAGCGCCGATTTGCATAAGATGATCGCCTTTTTTTCATAAAAGCGTTATCACGTGTTTGCGTCAAATCTTCAGCGGCTTGCATAAAGCCTAACTTTTTGCTACCAACTTTAAGTATCCGGCATTGACGTCAGAGATGATAAATGTGTGAATTAAACCTTAAAACCCTGGACCGAATGCAGCAGGAGCTTTTGTGAAATACCAAGGATACGTCATTTGCAAGCGTGCCCCTTTTGTTCTGTTCCAGTATTTTTTCCCCCCAGGCTTTGCGCAGTTAATATGAGCATACTTGACTAGCTCACCAAATGCACGGGGCAGCGGGCAGTGAGGGGACACGTGTGTTGAAGACACTTTGCTTCTTGAAGTTTGAAGAACGCAAACATTAGAGCAAAAATATTTCTTTCACAAGTTAGTTTCAGGTAAGTAAACATTTGCTTATCAACTTTTTGAATGTTACTGTCTGTACTAGTGTCGATGCAACTTTCACTTACAAGTACAGCTGGTCCTGATAAAAGTTAACTACGGTATGTTTGTAGTTTTTACCATGGTTATAATATACATTTACCATAGTTTACCCTGGTTTGCCATGTTTATTATTATTATTATTATTATTATGCTTTTTCCATAATTCCCTATTCTTTACAGTGCTTACCTATGCTTTACCATTTATGCTACGGTTTGAATGTTCCTTTCTAGTGTGGGTTTCTAAAATAAAAAATCTTGGTATAGACTATTAAACAAATATACAAAGTCACATACATTAGTTCATATTAACTGTGTTTTGCTTTAAAAAACAACAACAAAAAATAATTGCCTATATAGTAACCGACCCCATTCACAAATATGTTAAATAATTGTAATTGAAAACAAATGCTGTGTGAGACTCTGACACACACACACTGGATCCAGAGCATCGTGATCCAGACCTCGGTCACGTGCACACGCACAACTGCAGAACACTGCGGCATTATCTTATACAAGCAAGCGAGAACCCATGAATGCAATTACGTTACTGGGTATGTATTTGCATTATGTGTGTTACTGTTCGTATGATTGCGGGATTGGATTGGCTTGGCTTCAAAACAGATACAAAGTAGGCGTAAAAAGGTTGAACCTTTGGCGATAGTCATTCTCGTAGTGACAAACTACCCCCCTTTCAGTTTTACGTTTTGTCTACAGATTGTACTACTATGTATGCAAAGTGTTTTAATACAGGAAATTATTGTTTAAAAAAATCACCAATTCAGTGAACAGGTAACTTGTACCTTTTAAATTAGAGTAAGTAGCGAGGTTCTGAAACATACAGCGTTATACTTCCCCATATTAATAATGTGGTTTTATTGTTATTAGCTGTCATTTCTTTTCATTGTTAACACCCTGAAAAAAAAAAAAAAAGGTACGCACACCAATCATGGAGGTGAGGTGCAGGCTAACGAGAACAAGTAATTTAAAAAAGAAAACACGATAACCGCACACTCAGCTGCAATCCAAAAAGCATTTCTTCAAAGAAAAAAAGTGAAGCCGGCGTTTCGCCATCGGAGTGTCTTCGTCAGGGTAAAAGTGTGTACAACACAGATCTATTTAAAGGGTTCAAGTAATCAATCACAGGTGAAGAAAAGTCACTGCATTCACGTGAAAATTCAATAATTAGTATAGATCAATCAAGGAAGATTAACAAGGTCAATTACCAATTTAGAGTTACATAGTCAAATTGTTCTAACAGTTTGACAAAATCAATTTTAAATTGAGAAATAAACTAATTTATACAATTTTCACAAGAAGCACTTATCAATTACCATATAAAGTATAGACAATTATGGAAAGAAATATACAAAATTGTTTAGGAGGCACATTGCTTGGACAAAAAAATGCAAATCTTTATAATCATATACATTTTTTTAAAATTAATATAGTCAATTGCCAATTAAGATCTCATGATTAAGTTGCATAGTTCAATGGTTCTATCAGAGTATAGGGCTTTGGACTCTTGAACGGAGGGTTGGGGGGTCAATACCAGGTGGGGGACACTGCTGCTGTACCCTTGAGCAAGGTGCTTTACCTAGATTGCTCCAGTAAAAACCCAACTGTATGAATGGGTAATTGTATGTAAAAATAATGTGATATCTTGTAACAATTGTAAGTTGCCCTGGATAAGGGAGTCTGCTAAGAAATAATAATAATTATTATATAATAATAATAATAATAATAATAATAATAATAATAATTTAAAATCGAGTAACTGACGTTTTCACAAGGAGCACTTAAAATCAAATTCCACATTCATACCATGGCGGGGGGGCTAATGTTCTCAAAAAAAGCTATCCAAAACAATTCTCTTTGTAAAACCAAATTACACCGTGTAACAATTTTATTTTTTTTGGTTCCTGGGTAGTAAGTGTTATTTCCTCATTGCTTATGCCTCAAAAGTATGGAAAATGGCTATTATTCCCCACAAACTTTGCTTTTGTGACCAGGACAGTGATATTTTGAAATTTACCTATTTTCCAGAACATTCCAGATAGATTCAGTGCTGAGTAAACTTGGAGTAACTTCTAGAACTTTCTAGAACTTTCCAGTAATATAAATAGTAGTATAAATACAGGGGCCTTAAGCCCACCAGTTCTGTTTAGTTCCAGCTGCCTAAGTGGATACATATCTGCATTTTTCTGAGATGGCATCAAGAGGCTGCAAGCATCCGGCAGACGCATTTTGCTATGTCTGCGGCCAATTTATCAAGACAAGAGCGAAAAAGTACTCCGTGGAAGCATCTGCTAAGATGTTTGAGGCCTACAAGGCATATTTCGGCATGCCTGTCGGGGATCAAGACAAACCCTGGGCACCTCATTTCACCTGCGAGCACTGCAAAAAAAACTCTGAAGGTAAGATGGACAATTGTTGCTTGGAATTTTATGTTATAAAATTTGTTAAAATTTTAAAATTGTAAAAGTTTTAATTTTAAAATGTTTTACAATTTTCAATGTTATTGAAAAAATATATCATATATGAAAAATGTTGCGAGAATCTCTTACACATTAGTCATGTGTGAAATAAATGTATTTTTGTAGGATGGTACAGAGGGGAAAAGAGAGCCATGAAGTTCGCTATCCCAAGAATTTGGCGGGAACCCACTGACCACTCAAGCAACTGCTACTTCTGCATGGTGGACCCTTCCAAGCGGACCGGGTTCTCTGTGGGGAGGAACAACGTCAAGTGGGAGCCACTGGTGGACCCCCGGAAGGTGCTGATGCCACCACTGCACATCAAATTGGGCCTTATGAAACAATTTGTCAGAGCTCTAGATAAGGAGTTGGCAGCCTTCAAGTACCTTCAAGACTTCTTCCCTAAGCTGTCTGAGGCAAAGGTCAAAGCCGGTGTCTTCGTCGGACCACAGATAAAGAAGATCCTGGAGTGCAATGAATTCCCCAAGAAGCTCACTAGTAAGGAGAAAGCGGCTTGGAACAGCTTTGTCGCAGTGGTTCGGGGCTTCCTGGCCGAAAACTATGTGGAGCTGGTTGAGACTCTGGTGAAGAACTACGGCACAATGGGCTGTAGGATGTCCCTCAAAGTCCATATCCTTGATGTTCATCTTGATAAATTCAAGGAGAACATGGGAGCATACTCGGAGGAGCAAGGCGAGCGCTTTCACCAGGATATACTGGACTTTGAACGCCGCTACCAAGGACAGTATAACGAGAACATTATGGGAGACTACATTTGGGGGCTGATTCGTGAAAGTGATTTACAGTATAATCGTAAATCTCGAAAAACTACTCACTTCTAAATCTTTTGTAGTCATTTTTGTATTACTTTAGTATAAATACATGTTAATTTGGATTCATGTTGTTTTTTTTTTCTGACTTTATGTGAACGAAAAGACACAAATTCGCCCGTTTTCTCATTGGAAATAGGTACATTTCAAAATATCACTGTCCTGGTCACAAAAGCAAAGTTTGTGGGGAATAATAGCCATTTTCTATACTTTTGAGGCATAAGCAATTAGGAAATAACACTTACTACCCAGGAACAAAAATTGTGTTACATAGTGTTATCCAAATCACCTCCCCTTCTGGGCAAATGAACCTTTTCAATTCCTAAATAACTAAGAGAGGCAATAGGATGTTGCTCCTCAATAAAGTGAGCAGCTGCAGGATACATGTATTTTGACATCTAATAGCACTGCGATGTTCAGCAATTCTGGTTTTAAGAGAACGCGTAGTTTTGCCAATGTATGCTGTACCGCATGGACAAGATATCCTATAGATTACACCAGTCTTTTTACATGATATTACTCCTTTTATAGGAATGGCTTTACCAGTAAGTGGATGTGTAAAGAAGTGTGACTTAAATGTGCTGTTACACTGAGCACAGGAGCCACATGTGTAATTCCCATCTGATAGGGGGGGCAGAAGGGTCTGTTTTGATGCAGGGGGTAAATCTGCACTAACTAGGGTATCTCTTAAATTACTCCCTCGTCTGAAAGTTAAAAACGTTGGTTTACTTGACCTGATAATTCTGGTTGAGCATTTTGAAGTTAAAACTTATTTCTTTACTTCAATATAAACTAATTGACAGACATATCAAGAATTCCAGAACGTAATTAAAATCACTTTTCGTCAGAGTTTTCCATGGTAAATATCTTACATTAATAAAAATAATACTATTCATTATTTTCATACTGGCATAAGTTTTATATTGTTCTTCTTTTTACTATGATGATAATAATAATAATAATAATAATAATAATAATAATAATAATAATAATAACAGTCCTGATTTCTTAGTAAATGTCCCGCATCCCGATGCATAGGAAGAAAGTCCTGATATTTACCCATAGAAAAAAAAAATCATTTATTGTGCACAGTAGAGTTAGTGCAAACCACACGCTGTGCTCCATTGCGGCCGACACATCTGCTGATCACTAACTAATACAAAGGGAAGAACGCTTCATTATGTCTATTTGCACTGTCATGGTGGTCGTGTAGTGTTGAGTTGGGGGGGAGGATAAGTCTATTATATGATAATTAGTGTTTTTTCCTCCCATGTGCTGGAGACAGTAGTCACTGCCAAATAGTCTCAATTGAAAAGTAAATACCAGTAGAGACAGTGTTTATCATTACAGTGTTTTCCAATCTTACAAAGCAAAGAATGTAAAACAAATTACATATCCAAACAATATGGTTGTACAATATATTGCACATTATTACTTTATTATTAACATTTGCTGGAGTGACCAATACGACTAGGAGACACTGGCAGGGACAGTATTTAGCGCCAAATACTGTCAGGAGACTGGCATAACACGGGGCTTGCCGGGCACAAGTTATATGGTACGGCATGTACGGTAACAGCGCAGACCCTGAAATGAAATACTGTCTCGAAACGCACTGCAGCCCATATGTTATTTTGTATATTACATGGTGTCACGGATGGCTTGGTGGGTGACATCAGACCAGGAAATACAGGTAGCACAAGTACTGCAGGGTGAGACGCCAATGCGCTCTTTCTGTATTAAATCATATAAACAAAACACTCTTACACAAAATAAAAGGCACGCTGGCCAAAACCAACACAGCGAAAATTAAAACAAGTACCATGCTGGTGTAAATCCAGCGCTCGTAGCAATTGTCTTCTTAGTTAGATACGTTCTTCTTTCTCTCCACTCTCATTCTTTCTCTCCACTCTCATCCACCGCAGCTCTCCACTGGTATACTTTGTATACATGTGGCCGCCCTCAAATTGGCAAACAATTAACCAATTTGAAGACTGCCGCATTCTGCATGTGTTATTGTTGGCAGGGAAGATAATTGTCTGCTTTCCTGCCAACCCAAAACCCACATTAACAAATAATAATAATAATAATAATAATAATAATAATAATACACAATTAATTTAAATAACTAAACTAATAACACAAATACATTAAAGTAATACCATTAACAATAATAATGATAATAATAAAACAAATCAACATGGGGCAGGCATACCTCGTCACACATGGATTTTTAAAATATGATAAAATATGTTGTTGTTCAAGATATCGATCAATACTACTCATAATAAATAGAATGAACCTTTCAGGGTGCATATATATATATATATATATATATATTGACAATGTTATGACAGGTGTTTTATATATATATATATATATATATATATATATATATATATATATATATATACACCTGCCATAACATTGTCAATATTTGTAGGGCCACAATGGGAAGCTAGAACGTCATGACAATTCTGTAAGGAGATTACATTCTTCTGGAGGGACACGTAGCCTTCCTGATTGGTTACCAGAACCGGTTGTGTCTCCTAGTACATGGCCAGCATTGCTACACTTGGAGTCGTCCAGAGGATCTTTGATTGCTGATTAAATGTGATTTATAGTTGAACACATGCTCCACTTATCTCACAGCTAGTGATAGTATTCATAGTATTCAAACAGATTATTTTGAAATGACACTACCTTTTTTCTTTTTTGTTCAAAACTACATTTGTGAGACCTACATACAGACGTGCTCAAATTTGTTGGTACCCTTACAGCTCATTGAAATAATGCTTCATTCCTCCTGAAAAGTGATTAAATTAAAAGCTATTTTATCATGTATACTTGCATGCCTTTGGTATGTCATAGAATAAAGCAAAGAAGCCGTGAAAAGAGATGAATTATTGCTTATTCTACAAAGGTATTCTAAAATGGCCTGGACACATTTGTTGGTACCCCTTAGAAAAGATAATAAATAATTGGATTATAGTGATATTTCAAACTAATTAGTTTCTTTAATTAGTATCACACATGTCTCCAATCTTGTAATCAGTCATTCAGCCTATTTAAATGGAGAAAAGTAGTCACTGTGCTGTTTGGTATCATTGTGTGCACCACACTGAACATGGACCAGAGAAAGCAAAGGAGAGAGTTGTTTGAGGAGATCAGAAAGAAAATAATAGACAAGCATGGTAAAGGTAAAGGCTACAAGACCATCTCCAAGCAGCTTGATGTTCCTGTGACAACAGTTGCAGATATTATTAAGAAGTTTAAGGTCCATGGAACTGTAGCCAACCTCCCTGGGCGCGGCCGCAAGAGGAAAATCGACCCCAGATTGAACAGAAGGATAGTGCGAATGGTAGAAAAACTGCCAAAGATAACTGCCAAAGAGATACAAGCTGAACTCCAAGGTGAAGGTACGTCAGTTTCTGATCGCACCATCCGTCGCTTTTTTTTGAATGAAAAGTGGGCTCCATGGAAGAAGACCCAGGAGGACTCCACTTTTGAAAGAAAAACATAAAAAAGCCAGACTGGAATTTGCTAAAATGCATATTGACAAGCCACAATCCTTCTGGGAGAATGTCCTTTGGACAGATGAGTCAAAACTGGAGCTTTTTGGCAAGTCACATCAGCTCTATGTTCACAGACAAAAAAATGAAACTTTCAAAGAAAAGAACACCATACCTACAGTGAAACATGGAGGAGGCTCGGTTATGTTTTGGGGCTGCTTTGCTGCGCCTGGCACAGGGTGCCTTGAATCTGTGCAGGGCACAATGAAATCTCAAGACTATCAAGGCATTCTGGAGCGAAACGTACTGCCCAGTGTCAGAAAGCTCTGTCTCAGTCACAGGTCATGGGTCCTCCAACTGGATAATGACCCAAAACACACAGCTAAAAGCACCCAAGAATGGATAAGAACAAAACATTGGACTATTCTGAAGTGGCCTTCTATGAGTCCTGATCTGAATCCTATCGAACATCTATGGAAAGAGCTGAAACTTGCAGTCTGGAGAAGGCACCCATCAAACCTGAGACAGCTGGAGCAGTTTGCTCAGGAAGAGTGGGCCAAACTACCTGTTAACAAGTGCAGAAGTCTCATTGAGAGCTACAGAAAACGTTTGATTGCAGTGATTGCCTCTAAAGGTTGTGCAACAAAATATTAGGTTAGCGGTCCCATGCCATTTTCATTTGTTTTCTTATTTACAATATTATGTTGAATAAAAAATCAAAAGCAAAGTCTGATTTCTATTAAATATGGAATAAAAAATGGTGGATGCCAATTACTTTTGTCAGTTTCAAGTTATTTCAGAGAAAATTGTGCATTCTTCGTTTTTTGTGGAGGGGTACTAACAAATTTGAGCACGTCTGTAGCTAGAACCCCTTTTAACCCATTAAATGCCATTGTCCTCATTTGAGAACAGACTGCTTTGTCATTTTTTTGAGCATTTTTAACTGCCACGTACCTGTTAAGTCTAAAAAAAAGTTAACTCTAAATGTAATTTATCAAATGACATAAATACAGCTTGTGTTCTGATTTTTTCAAAGAAAAATTAATTTGGTACTTAATGGGTTATGTAGATGCATATTATAACTTTTGTCAATGTTTATGTTTTTCGATAGGAGCATAGAATAAATTGACAGATAAGAAGCATACATGTGCAAGTTCTGTGCCTGCTGAATAGTATGAATTGTTCAGTTCCTATTCAAAGAAAGAAAGAGTTTTATGATCAACACAAAATCTCTGTGTGGTTATTTTCCACACAGGCTTTGGCTCTCTACTTAACTTTAAATTAAAAGCCTTACCAGAATGATCTTGGTATCTATATTTCCACTTGTCTGAACTAATAACATGAAGATTCTATTGAATATGCTGAAAACAGGTTCACTAAAAGGGCGCAAGATGATGTTTTTTTGTGTGTGTGTTTGTGTTTTGTTTTGTTTCAGGATTGTGTGCATCAATGCCGAGACATTTTATTATGGAAAGTTCTCAGAAGGAGCATGGTATTATTCCTTGGAAGATTCACCCACCCCCCAAAGAGAAACCTCTCCCGAGGAGTGGCCAGTCAAATGGGAGGCAGTCTTGCTTTGCCACCCTTAAGGTACCTGTGTGTGTGTCCTGTTTTCACGCCCGTGCGGAATGATTTCATAGTGCCGCCCTTTCTGCATGTGTAGAACGTGGCACTGTAACATTGGGGCGCTCATGCTATTTCTTGCTGCTCATCTCTTGCCAGGACCCCATTTGAAAACAGGATGTATACCTCATGGGTTCTAGCCTGGTTATATAAATAAATACACTTGAATTTGAAATTTGAATTTGACTGTGAACAAAGCAAAAAAAAAGAGCCCTAAACACACAATGGCTTTGATTCTCTGTTATATGGCTTCTTACAGACAGTCCAGAACACTTTCATGAATGTTAAACTTAATTTTTTTCATAAAAATCTTAACTGAGTAAAAGAGCCATTTGGTATGGCTGTGAAATATCAGCGTTATCTTAGGTAATGTGTTCTTCTTCTTATTGAGCATTCTGTGAGGAACTGTGTGCAAATCTGCTGCCACCGGACCTGCTACTGCTACTGGCAGCTTTAAATCTGATGGCACCCTTCTCACTTTCTCCGGAATTTTTTTAAAACTCACCATTAAACTGCCTCCCGTAACACTCTGCCCCTAGTGGATGTAAAAAATACTACAACAACAACAATAATAATAATAATAATAATAATAATAATAATAATAATAATAATAATAATAATAACCCAATTCCATGGCATTAATGTGGTATTGATGTCACTGTCACTTACCATGCTGATGTATGGTACTGTAGATTTACCACGCTTTAGATTCGCTCATCTTCAGCTATGGGCGCTCCTACGTTCGGACAGGCTGGACCCAGGTATAAGTCTGTGTGCCTGTCGGGGTTTTGCATGGTAAGATTACCTCCTTCAATGAAACAGAACATGCAAATGTAGGGGAGTGTACTATTCTGCTTGAACCTCAGCGAATCCCTCTTTCAATCTTTTTACCAAACTTCTCACCTATGAAAAGAGAAAGAGAACCGCTTTGTGCCCTTCGGCATTCTTCCGGAATGCTTGCTTTTGTTGTGTAACCTTATACTGGTGCCATATGCAGGGCCCTTTGGGGAAATGTGTCCTTTTGAGATTTTGTTTTCCTGGTTAAGTAAAAGTAAACATTTAAAAAAGTTTTAAAATTAAAAAAAAAAAAAACCCAGTTGATTTCCGGTTGCTAGGTTACAGGTTATCAGGCTGCTTGGGTTGGAGAGAAACAACCCTGAAAGGCTTCCTGTGTCCGAGCGCAGGGCTTGAAATAAACCAAATTCAATTAAGCTTTAAATACCCTGTGACGTAAATAGGACAGTAGATTCAAGGCCATTAGGTACAGTATTGATCTTACTCTATCAGCCTCCCATCTTGGCATGGCATAAGGTATCTGTGCTGACACTGTTTATTAGATTATCAGATGAACCCTCCCCCGTAACACAGAAGGAATGTGTTTCAGCAGAGTGGTGACCACTAGGAATGGTGCCACCGTGAATTAATTAAAATATTCATTATTTATTTTTATTTTTAAGTTCTGAAATGTAAAGACTGAAAGTTCTGGACCACAATGAACAGTACAATGTCCTTCAATGGAAAAGTGGAATGTGTTCCATTTCTGATCAAAACATCCACATCCACATGTCAAAACATCCACATCCACACATCAAAGTACACTGGCTCTTCTCGCGATGGTCTTTCCTTGAGCACTCTTGCCTAATTGCCTGCCTGTTTCTTGAAGGGAGGCATGTCATCAAAGAGGGCTGGTTTAGTTTACTTTAGTTTCTGTACTCATGATCAATTATCATTTGGTGAAGGTCTGATAAGGTGTCAGAGTTTAAACACACAAGAGGAAGATGTGCATCAGTGAGCACTCAGTAAGATCTTAAAGAATATCATTAAACACACAAGAGGAAGACATGCATCAGTGAGCACTCAGTAAGACCTTAAAGAATATCATTAAACACACAAGAGGAAGACGTGCATCAGTGAGCACTCAGTAAGACTTTAAAGAATATGATTAAATACACAAGAAGAAAACATGCATCAGTGAGCATTCAGTAAGACTTTAAAGAATATCATTAAACACACAAGAGGAAGACGTGCATCAGTGAGCACTCAGTAAGACCTTAAAGAATATCATTAAACACACAAGAGGAAGACGTGCATCAGTGAGCACGTGCATCAGTAAGCACTCAGTAAGACCTTAAAGAATATCATTAAACACACAAAGGAAGACGTGCATCAGTGAGCACTCAATAAACACACAAGAGGAAGATCGTGCATCAGTGAGCACTCAGCAAGACCTTAAAAGGAAATGCATCAGTGAAACTCAGTAAGACCTTAAAGAATATCATTAAACATCAGTGAAGCACTCAGTGAGCACTCAGTAAGACTTTAAAGAATATCATTAAACACACAAGAGGAAGACGTGCATCAGTGAGCACTCAGTAAGACTTTAAAGAATATCATTAAACACACAAGAGGAAGACGTGCATCAGTGAGCACTCAGTAAGACTTTAAAGAATATCATTAAACACACAAGAGGAAGACGTGCATCAGTGAGCACTCAGTAAGACTTTAAAGAATATCATTAAACACACAAGAGGAAGACGTGCATCAGTGAGCACTCAGTAAGACTTTAAAGAATATCATTAAACACACAAGAGGAAGACGTGCATCAGTGAGCACTCAGTAAGACCTTAAAGAATATCATTAAACACACACAAGGAAGAGGAAGCACTCAGTAAGACCATAAAGAATATCATTAAACACTCAAGAGGAAGACGTGCATCAGTGAGCACTCAGTAAGACTTTAAAGAATATCATTAAACACACAAGAGGAAGACGTGCATCAGTGAGCACTCAGTAAGACCTTAAAGAATATCATTAAACACACAAGAGGAAGACGTGCATCAGTGAGCACTCAGTCCATTAAAGAATATCATTAAACACACAAGAGGAAGACGTGCATCAGTGAGCACTCAGTAAGACCTTAAAGAATATCATTAAACAAGGAAGGCGTGCATCAGTGAGCATTAAACACACAAGAGGAAGGCGTGCATCAGTGAGCACTCAGTAAGACCTTAAAGAATATCATTAAACACACAAAGGAATATCAGTGAGCAAGTAAGACCACAAGAGGAAGACGTGCATCAGTGAGCACTCAGTAAGACTTTAAAGAATATCATTAAACACACAAGAGGAAGACGTGCATCAGTGAGCACTCAGTAAGACCTTAAAGAATATCATTAAACACACAAGAGGATCACGTGAGCATCAGTGAGCACTCAGTAAGACCACACAAGAGGAAAAGTGAATCAGTAAGACCTTAAAGAATATCATTAAAACACAAGAGGAAGACGTGCATCAGTGAGCACTCAGTAAGACCACACAAGAGGAAGACGTGCATCAGTGAGCACTCAGTAAGACCTTAAAAAGAATATCAGTTAAACACACAAGAGGAAGACGTGCATCAGTGAGCACTCAGTAAGACCTTAAAGAATATCATTAAACACACAAGAGGAAGACGTGCATCAGTGAGCACTCAGTAAGACTTTAAAGAATATCATTAAACACACAAGAGGAAGACGTGCATCAGTGAGCACTCAGTAAGACTTTAAAGAATATCATTAAACACACAAGAGGAAGACGTGCATCAGTGAGCACTCAGTAAGACCTTAAAGAATATCATTAAACACACAAGAGGAAGACGTGCATCAGTGAGCACTCAGTAAGACTTTAAAGAATATCATTAAACACACAAGAGGAAGACGTGCATCAGTGAGCACTCAGTAAGACTTTAAAGAATATCATTAAACACACAAAGGAATATCATTAGTGAGCACTCAGTAAGTCTTTAAAGAATATCATTAAACACACAAGAGGAAGACGTGCATCAGTGAGCACTCAGTAAGACCTTAAAGAATATCATTAAACACACAAGAGGAAGACGTGCATCAGTGAGCACTCAGTAAGACCTTAAAGAATATCATTAAACACACAAAGAGGAAGGCGTGCATCAGTGAGCACTAAAAAATATCATTAACCACACAAAGAAGGCGTGCATCAGTGAGCACTCAGTAAGAAGAAAAGTGCATCAGTGAGCACTCAGTAAGACCTTAAAGAATATCATTAAACACACAAGAGGAAGACGTGCATCAGTGAGCACTCAGTAAGACGTGCATCAGTGAGCACTCAGTAAGACCTTAAAGAATAGGCATCATTAAACACATAAGATGAAGACCTTGCATCAGTCACTCACACACAAGAGGAAGACGTGCATCAGTGAGCACTCAGTAAGACCTTAAAGAATATCATTAAACACACAAGAGGAAGACGTATCAGTGAGCACTCAGTAAGACTTTAAAGAATATCATTAAACACACAAGAGGAAGGCGTGCATCAGTGAGCACTCAGTAAGACCTTAAAGAATATCATTAAACACACAAGAGGAAGGCGTGCATCAGTGAGCACTCAGTAAGACTTTAAAGAATATCATTAAACACACAAGAGGAAGACGTGCATCAGTGAGCACTCAGTAAGACTTTAAAGAATATCATTAAACACACAAGAGGAAGACGTGCATCAGTGAGCACTCAGTAAGACTTTAAAGAATATCATTAAACACACACAAGGAAGACGTGCATCAGTGAGCACTCAGTAAGACTTTAAAGAATAATTAAAGGAATATCATCAAACACTCAGTAAGACCTTAAAGAATATCATTAAACACACAAGAGGAAGACGTGCATCAGTGAGCACTCAGTAAGACCACACAAGAGGAAGACGTGCATCAGCGAGCACTCAGTAAGACCTTAAAGAATATCATTAAACACACAAGAGGAAGACATGCATCAGTGAGCACTCAGTAAGACCTTAAAGAATATCATTAAACACCCAAGAGGAAGACGTGCATCAGTGAGCACTCAGTAAGACCTTAAAGAATATCATTAAACACACAAGAGGAAGACGTGCATCAGTGAGCACTCAGTAAGACCTTAAAGAATATCATTAAACACACAAGAGGAAGACGTGCATCAGTGAGCACTCAGTAAGACCTTAAAGAATATCATTAAACACACAAGAGGAAGACGTGCATCAGTGAGCACTCAGTAAGACCACACGAGGAAGACCATCAGTAAGCACTCAGTAAGACATTAAAGAATATCATTAAACACACAAGAGGAAGACGTGCATCAGTGAGCACTCAGTAAGACTTTAAAGAATATCATTAAACACACAAGAGGAAGACGTGCATCAGTGAGCACTCAGTAAGACTTTAAAGAATATCATTAAACACACAAGAGGAAGACGTGCATCAGTGAGCACTCAGTAAGACCTTAAAGAATATCATTAAACACACAAGAGGAAGACGTGCATCAGTGAGCACTCAGTAAGACCTTAAAAATATCATTAAACACACAAGAGGAAGACGTGCATCAGTGAGCACTCAGTAAGACCACACAAGAGGAAGACGTGCATCAGTGAGCACTCAGTAAGACCTTAAAGAATATCATTAAACACACAAGAGGAAGACGTGCATCAGTGAGCACTCAGTAAGACCACACAAGAGGAAGACGTGCATCAGTGAGCACTCAGTAAGACCTTAAAGAATATCATTAAACACATAAGATGAAGACGTGCATCAGTGAGCACTCAGTAAGACCTTAAAGAATATCATTAAACACACATGCGGACTGCGTGCATCAGTGAGCACTCAGTAAGACCTTAAAGAATATCATTAAACACACAAAGGAAGACGTTTGCATCAGTGAGCACTCAGTAAGACTTTAAAGAATATCATTAAACACTCTTAAGAGGAAGGCGTGCATCAGTGAGCACTCAGTAAGACCTTAAAGAATATCATTAAAGTGTTTAACCGGAAGACTTTGCATCAGTGAGCACTCAGTAAGACCTTAAAGAATATCATTAAACACACAAGAGGAAGACGTGCATCAGTGAGCACTCAGTAAGACTTTAAAGAATATCATTAAACACACAAGAGGAAGACGTGCATCAGTGAGCACTCAGTAAGTCCTTAAAGAATATCATTAAACACACAAGAGGAAGACGTGCATCAGTGAGCACTCAGTAAGACCTTAAAGAATATCATTAAACACACAAGAGGAAGACGTGCATCAGTGAGCACTCAGTAAGACCACACAAGAGGAAGACGTGCATCAGTGAGCACTCAGTAAGACCTTAAAGAATATCATTAAACACACAAGAGGAAGACGTGCATCAGTGAGCACTCAGTAAGACCACAAAGAGGAAGACGTGCATCAGTGAGCACTCAGTAAGACCATAAAGAATATCATTAAACACACAAAGAGGAAGAGACGTGCATCAGTGAGCACTCAGTAAGACCTTAAAGAATATCATTAAACACCAAGAGGAAGACGTGCATCAGTGAGCACTCAGTAAGACCTTAAAGAATATCATTAAACACACAAGAGGAAGACGTGCATCAGTGAGCACTCAGTAAGACCTTAAAGAATATCATTAAACACACAAGAGGAAGACGTGCATCAGTGAGCACTCAGTAAGACCTTAAAGAATATCATTAAACACACAAAAGGAAGACATGCATCAGTGAGCACTCAGTAAGACTTTAAAGAATATCATTAAGGGGTCCCTGAGGCTCGCCTGGTAAAAGCACAGCCGATCTTTTGTTAATTATAAATGTATAATTTTGGACATTCTGCTCCCCTGGTGTCAGCTAAAACAGTTAGCTTGCAGTCCTTCAGTTAATCTATGTAACTGTCACTAAGCCCTGCAAAATACTCTCAAGAATAACACTGTGTTTTGGATAAGTATCTTTAGTTTTTTCACTGCACCCAACTAGGTCAGGGCTTATCAGATCAAATTAGCTGTTCTTTAGCAGACATTAAAGAGGTCACTTTCAGTGAAACTCAGCTGGAGGATAAAGTTATACGCTTAACTATTTCTGCGGTTTCTCTTGCTCATACAGCATGTCGACAGCACGGTGGGAATGTTTCTGTCAGTATAGTTTGTTACTTATTCTGAGCTTGGCATCTGTGTGCACTTTCAGAAGCACAAGTGTACAAACATCCTATCCCTTATTCACTGCTTCTTAGCTTCAGTCTGAGTAACTACGGCAAGTCTGCTATGACCTACACAGCGTGTGAAACAAACTTGCCCAGAGCAGTTACTGAGATCTTCTAGGGATCAATATCTGTTGCTGACGAGCACAGAAGGAGCTCTGATTTGTTTAAGCAACGAAACCCCAAAGCCAATGACATGCTTTGACCTGATATAGCCTCACATGGCCTCCCAATTAAAAGCGTAACCAATGGAGCCCCCAGGTGCTTTGATATGATGTTACAGTCATTCCCATGTTCTCAATTACCAGTCCTGATTCACATATTCTTTACGAAGTGTTGCAAGACTGAGATGTGTGGTATACTTTGAATCAAAACCTTTAATTGGGCTGCTAACTCTGGACTAACAGAACGCTCTCCTGTTTGTTCCAGATGTTTCTCATGGCATTGTCTTTTGCCTATTTTGCTAAGGCATTATCTGGAAGCTACATGAAAAGCACAATAACTCAGCTGGAGAGGCGATTTGATATTCCCAGTTATTTAATAGGCGTTATTGATGGGAGCTTTGAGATTGGTAAGTGTTTATCTGTGTGTATGTCTGTCAACTCTTATTACATTTATGTCTGCTGTATTTATCCAGCAGTGTTGCATCTTGTTTTATGGCAGTGGGACTTTTTTCTGAAATGTTTAATCCTTAAAGTAACAAAAAGTAACTTTAAACTGTAAAGTAACAAGACAATGGAGCATGTTGATGCATCAGCACCAATGGCATATTCTCTAACATTTAGTCTCGGCCTAGTCTTTTGGTTCCAGCCTTTATTTACACTTTAACTCAGTTGTAGCCCGTTAACCTGACACAACACTGTTAGTTCTCTTCCTGTGCAGAATGTAATCGTATAACAGCCTCAGACACGAATACAGATACCGCTCTAAAACATCACAGTTTATCTCCATTAATGTAGTCTTCTCCTTTAGAATCCCTTTGCATAGGATTTTTGGTTTCATTCATTACATTCTGGTGTTTTGACCTCAAAATGGCTGTCAAACATGCCTCTTTTATTCTAAGTTCAACTGGTATACCAGAGTGTAACTATTAACCTGTCCCCCAGTATGTAAGACATACCATGTTTGTTCTATGTGGCATTTCTTACATTCACTAGAGATTGTGTGTTGCCAGGGGGACAGGTTACTGGTTACACTCTGGTGTACCAGCTGTTTCATACCCAAGTCTGTACTGTTTGATGCCTCTGCGGGAGACTCATTCTATTGATTCATCGCCGTTCTCTCCGGTTAGGTAATTTGTTGGTGATTGCTTTCGTCAGCTACTTCGGAGCAAAGCTCCACAGACCCAAAATGATCGGAGCCGGATGCCTTATTATGTCGATAGGGACGTTTTTAATTGCAATGCCTCATTTCTTTATCGGTCGGTAAGTACATTTTTTAGTATTTTATTATCGTTATGCTTTATGCCTCCTCACACTGGACCTGCGGTGCTCAGTGAGCGAGCTAATTTCTAAATATGATCTGTTTTCTTTGTTTTGCCTTCACTTGGACCAGTTCATTATTGTTACATTTGGTTTGACTCCCCCAGCAAAGGAAATGCACTCGCCATGCTCGCTTTGCCATGTCCGGTGTGAAGAGGGCTTTAATGATGCCTGATGTTTTTATTTTTTTTGCTAAACAGCAAATTGGTGTTTTGTACACAGCTATAAGTTCGAAACGACAATTAGATCTTCCGCCAACTCAACCAGTAACCTTTCTCCATGTCCAGCAAGCTACGATCAGACAGTGCCTGGTGCAATGGACAAGCCGTCAATAATAACTAGCACAGGTAGGAGTGATTAGACCATGTGATTGTACAGTAACATCCGTTTGGGACCTTACTAATACCCTATGCACACTGCCTAAATAATGCATGAACACCACTCATTAAAACCACGTGTTTGCCATTCAGAAGAACATAAGAGAAAACATTGATGAACAAGAGGAGGCCATTCAGCCCATTAATGCTTGTCCCATTCCTATTAGCTATCTGGTCAGGCCTTAAAGGATTCCAGCGATTCAGCATCGACAGCATGGCTAGGTAACTCGTTCCACACCCTCACCACTCTATGTAAAGTCTCCAGCCCTGTGTCTTAAGTATGTCTCCACTTCATTTCCAGCTGTGTGTCCCCTCTGCTTCCTGTGCTGAGTTTTGGCTGGAGATAGCTTTGTCAACTCTTTTAAGATTGTAAAGACCAATCCCATCTACCCTAATCCTTTGTTCTTTGCTAAGTTAATTCAGTTCATTCACTATCATGTTTAACAAAATGTGACGATTGTGCACTATTTACAGTAAGTAGTGTGGATGGGGTATGAATTAGATGGGTCATGCCATAGTCATTACTGAGAACAAACCTAACTAAGTAGCGTAATGCAGGGTTTCTTTAGCAAAATCTAGTTGTTTGTCTATCACTTATAAATGAACATGGAATTTTCTCCTTTAAAAAGCAGTAGGAGTTAGGAGTAGGAAATGCAATGTGCCTGGAAGGGAATCATTTTAAAATGAAGTTCCTCACCAGAGTTGTTCACTTCCAGTATCACAGAGCCAGGGATCATATGTTCTCCAAAACAGCTGAATTGACTTCTTTAATTTAGTTTCCTTTTCAGAACGGATCTTGTTTTTCCCCCCATTCGTTTTCTCCAGTTTCTCCTCTTTCTCCTCTTTCGGTACAGGCTGTGAGAAGGAGGTGGGCTTCTCCATGTGGATCTATGTCTTCTTGGGCAATGTGCTGCGTGGGATTGGGGAGACTCCGGTGCAGCCGCTGGGCATCTCTTACATCGATGATTTTGCTCGAGAAGAAGATGCAGCTTTCTACATCGGTATTTTTTATGTATGGAATATCAGACGCTGAATTGCTAAGAGGATAGGAAGCCGAACGTTACTCTTACAAGTGTTGTATCTTTCAGGCTGTGTCCAGACCATAGCCATCATCGGGCCAGTGTTTGGATTTCTACTTGGATCTCTGTGTGCCAGAATATTTGTAGACATTGGATTTGTGGATATGGGTAAGAAAAAAATAAAATAAAAAAATAACATGTTTATGCAGCTTTGCTTCTGGATAAAACAGAATGCATACATCCTAACTTTGGAAGAACGTATACATCGATGAATCATATCTTATCATGAACTTTGAATATGATTTTTGCACAGAACATGCCGCCTAATGGCGATTAAGGTTATTGCTTAGTTTCCTTTTAAAAGTCAGATCAGCTTCTCTGCACACAAGTGATTGCTTGTCTGATGCATAATCGAGTTTTACTGCTGTCTGCCGTTTCCCTATCTCTGTAATACTCACAGGTCTGCTTTCTTCAAGGAGAGTTTCACTTGTGAAGACCGTGGTTAACCCTGTTGTATTTGTTTCCAGATAGCATCACAATAGCCCCCGGTGATGCCCGGTGGGTCGGCGCATGGTGGCTCGGCTATTTGATAGCTGGGTTCATTACACTTTTATCCGCAATCCCGTTCTGGTTCCTTCCAAAGTCACTGCCAATCCCAGACACGAGACGAAATTCAAAAACTTTCCCTGAACAATCCCGGTTTATCAAAGAATCGCCCACAAAGAAAAAATATGACTATGAAGAGCCAGCAAATTTCACAGAAATAGCAAAAGGTGAGTTTGTTTTTGATCGGCAGGATTATTTTTTCAGCGTCATAAAACAAGCTTTTACTTTTTCAGTATAAAGTGTACATGGTGTGAATAACATTTCTGTCTTTTTCAGATTTTGTTCCCTCATTGAAAAGCCTTCTTGTAAACCCTGTCTACGTCTTGTACCTGTGTGTAACAATAATACAGTTCAATTCCTTGATTGGCATGGTAACGTACAAGCCCAAATACATTGAGCAGCATTATGGACAATCGGCTTCAAAAGCCAACTTTCTGATTGGTACGTGTGTTTCTTCATTGTATGCTATTGGCTGTGTTTATACTGTAGTTCTGAAACCAAATGCACCTATTTTAAAGTGTAAAGGAGAAGGCTTCTTCATGTTTAGTTTTATACTGCTATATGTAAGGTAAACTGAAAAATCCTAAACGGTTTAGTATTGTCTGCTAAGAAATAAATAATAATAATAATAATTATAATAATTGTACTGTGATGTACTGTTTTGTGAGCATCTTCCATTGGTTTTCAATTTGTAAGAAAAAAGCTCTGTCATTAATTATATCATGATGCATTTTAAATCCCTGTAACTGAATACCGGTGTGAAAATCGCTGTCAAATTTAAAATAAATACAAAAGTTAAATATAAAGTTGACAATAAATACTAAATCACATCTGCTTTGAAAATGTGTACAGCAGATTAAACGCTAAACGTCCATTTACACAGACTGGTTTAAAAGTGAATCTATTAAACTAGATCTACAGTCTTATACTGTTTGATTCCTAGCTGGATTTACATAGTAGTTACTTAGTAAATACATGTGTACTTACACATAATTACTTCCATATAATGTACTTATTGTGTCAATGTTATTAATATAATCCTAACCCTATCCTTAACTTTTATAAGGGATATTAGCACAGTCCACTGTGGTATCAGGACTACTGTGCAATATATTTGCCACCAGCACAGAATGCTTTTTCTGATTTCCACAGCACAGGGTACTGGAGAAACTGACAAGCCAAACAAACTCTGCAGTAGTTTGGATAATTAGTTCTGTAAATAGTTTTGCAGTACTCTTAACAGACCAACATTGTGATAGTGTGACATGTTTCAGTGTAAAGGCTTCCTTTATCTCCTCTTTAATTCCCACGCTCCTGTTTTTAGGTGTCATTAATATCCCTGCTGTAGCACTGGGTATATTCTCCGGTGGGCTTCTGATGAAGAAATTCAAACTGAGTGTGATGGGAGCTGCAAAGTTTGTACTCGGGACGTCTTTGCTTGGCTACATCTTGTCTCTTTTCTTCTTCGCAATGGGCTGTGAGAATGCCACAGTGGCTGGGTTAACTGTCTCCTACCAAGGGTACGTTTATTTAATACAATTAGAACTAATTGTACATTCAAAATGACATTGTACTCAACTTTTTAGTTGTTCCAGATAAACATCTTAAACCAACTGGAGACAGAGCTTTCTGCTGTCGTGCTCCTCGTTTGTGGAACTCTATTCCGGTTGACATTTAGCAGGTTGAAACAATGAAGTCTAAATTGAAAACATGCTTTTTTAATGTGCTTTTATAAAATTGGTTGTAGCTGGAGTGTATTGTACACATGAGCTCTCTTGTTTTGTTTTTAACTTTGTACAGCGCTCTGGGATGCCATGGCATGAAGGGTACTAAATCATTTTTATTGTATTGTATTATATCATCTTATGCTCCCTCCCAATGATGCAATAACTAATTAAAGTATGTCCCTTGGTGAGTTAAACAGATAAACAGATCACCAAGGGACATACTTTCAAAGCGTTTACTCTTTAATTAACTCCAATGTTTTGAAAGAGGTAAAACGCCCTGTTAATTTTATGAAACTAGAACTGGCATCTAAGTAATATAATCTGATTTCTTTAAGCACTCTCAAGGTGTTAGTTTCTTATTTTTAAGAGGATTTGTTTTCTCCTTTCAAAAAGAAAAAAAAATAGGAGTTAATTAAAGAATGGAGGAAAATGTGGCCCAGTGTCTTTTATTTTGCAAGCCTCATGCAGAGCACATGCATGCTTTCAGTTGTATTTAAATGCTTTGGTGAAAAGTTTTCTCAATGCATGTGTTCTGTTGCTAGGTACAGTCGTATGCAAGTGTTCTGTTGCTAGGTAGAGTCGTGCATGTGTTCTGTTGCTATGTACAGTCATATGCACCTACATCCCTCCCTAGTCTTTTCAGAGCAATAGTATTCTACGTGCAAAGTATTACTGCGAAAGCCAAATAAGAGCGCTTAATACGCTTCACACCCTTCAGCTAATCTGTGTGTGCTTTAGATTTAGTGGACAATGTGCAAACTGCAGAACTATAAACAATGAACTATTGTTCTGCCAATAAATAACAATCTCAATTGTAGATAAATGTCCCCTAGGGTTCCTTTTAGCACTACTGTGTACCTTGACTGAGTGTTTAAAGTTCCTGAGAGATCAGTGGGGCTTACGTTATTGAAGTAATATTCTATATCGTTTTGTTACAATTACTGCTGGTTTTGTCTGGTTTGCATATTATCAATGTTGTCTTTTCCAGGGTCAAACAGGCCTCTTTCCATGAGAACGCCTTGTTTGCAGACTGCAACTCTGGTTGCATTTGTTCAGTGAAGCAGTGGGATCCAGTTTGTGGGGACAATGGAATCACCTATATCTCTCCTTGCCTGGCTGGTTGCAAAACATTGAGTGGATCTGGGAAAAACACAGTAAGAGCATTTCGCAGTAAATACAGTGCAATACAATATCACATTAACCACTCTGTGACTGCTGGTGGTATATGAAAGCTGTTATGCGATTAAAGATGTGGTAGCTAACAAATTAATTACACTTCTATTGATTAGCTACATGGGTCTCAAATGTGCACTTGTGTTTACTATAACATGTGTTTCTTTGAGAACTAAACATTTGAAACCTATGTGTGTATATATATATATATATATATATATATATATATATATATATACAGCTCTGGAAAAAATTAAGAGACCACTGCAAAATTATCAGTTTCTCTGGTTTTACTATTTATAGGTATGTGTTTGGGTAAAATGAACATTTTTGTTTTATTCTATAAACTACTGACAACATTTCTCCCAAATTCCAAATAAAAATATTGTCATTTAGAGCATTTATTTGCAGAAAATGACAACTGGTCAAAAATAAAAAAAGATGCAGTGTTGTCAGACCTCGAATAATGCAAAGAAAATAAGTTCATATTCATTTTTAAACAACACAATACTAATGTTTTAACTTAGGAAGAGTTCAGAAATCAATATTTGGTGGAATAACCCTGATTTTCAAGCACAGCTTTAATGCGTCTTGGCATGCTCTCCACCAGTCTTTCACATTGATGTTGGGTGACTTTATGCCACTCCTGGCAAAAAATTCAAGCAGCTCAGCTTTGTTTGATGGCTTGTGACCATCCATCTTCCTCTTGATCACATTCAGAGGTTTTCAATGGGGTTCAGGTCTGGAGATTGGGCTGGCCATGACAGGGTCTTGATCTGGTGGTCCTCCATCCACACCTTGATTGACCTGGCCGTGTGGCATGGAGCATTGTCCTGCTGGAAAAACCAATCCTCAGAGTTGGGGAACATTGTCAGAGCAGAAGGAAGCAAGTTTTCTTCCAGGACAACCTTGTACTTGGCTTGATTCATGTCCTTCCAAACAAATCTGCCCGATTCCAGCCTTGCTGAAGCACCCCAGATCAGTCAATTTCAGCTTTCCCCAACATTTCACAGTCTAATGGTTGGCTTGGAGACCTGGAGGTCTCCGTCAACCATTGTCTCGACCAGGTGTTGAAATGTGCTGGAGGATCGGTGATCATCTGGGGTGCTTCAGCAAGGCTGGAATCGGGCATTTGTCTTTTGGCATGAATCAAGCCAAGTACAAGGTTGTCCTGGAAGAAAACTTGCTTCCTTCTGCTCTGACAATGTTCCCCAACTCTGAGGATTGGTTTTCCAGCAGGACAATGCTCCATGCCACACAGCCAGGTCAATCAAGGTGTGGATGGAGGACCACCAGATCAAGACCCTGTCATGGCCAGCCCAATCTCCAGACCTAAACCCCATTGAAAACCTCTGGAATGTGATCAAGAGGAAGATGGATGGTCACAAGCCATCAAACAAAGCCGAGCTGCTTGAATTTTTGCGCCAGGAGTGGCATAAAGTCACCCAACATCAATGTGAAAGACTGGTGGAGAGCATGCCAAGACGCATGAAAGCTGTGCTTGAAAATCAGGGTTATTCCACCAAATATTGATTTCTGAACTCTTCCTAAGTTAAAACATTAGTATTGTGTTGTTTAAAAATGAATATGAACTTATTTTCTTTGCATTATTCGAGGTCTGACAACACTGCATCTTTTTTGTTATTTTGACCAGTTGTCATTTTCTGCAAATAAATGCTCTAAATGACAATATTTTTATTTGGAATTTGGGAGAAATGTTGTCAGTAGTTTATAGAATAAAACAAAAATGTTCATTTTACCCAAACACATACCTATAAATAGTAAAACCAGAGAAACTGATAATTTTGCAGTGGTCTCTTAATTTTTTCCAGAGCTGTATATATATATATATATATATATATATATATATATATATATATATATATATATATATACAGTGCCTTGCAAAAGTATTCAGACCCCTGACCAATTCTCTCATATTACTGAATTACAAATGGTACATTGAAATTTCGTTCTGTTTGATATTTTATTTTAAAACACTGAAACTCAAAATCAATTATTGTAAGGTAACATTGGTTTTATGTTGGGAAATATTTTTAAGAAAAATAAAAACTGAAATATCTTGCTTGCATAAGTATTCAACCCCCACACATTAATATTTGGTAGAGCCACCTTTTGCTGCAATAACAGCTTTAAGTCTTTTGGGGTAAGTATGTACCAGCTTTGCACACAGTGTCGGAGTGATTTTGGCCCATTCTTCTTGGCAGATTTGCTCCAGGTTGTTCAGGTTGGTTGGACGACGCTTGTGGACCGCAATTTTCAAATAGTGCCACAGATTCTCAATGGGATTGAGATCAGGACTTTGACTGGGCCACTGTAGGACATTCACCTTTTTGTTCTTGAGCCACTCCAATGTTGCTTTGGCCTTGTGCTTGGGATCATTGTCCTGCTGAAAGGTGAATTTCCTCCCAAACTTCAGTTTTTTAGCGGACTGAAGCAGGTTCTCTTGCAGTATTTCCCTGTATTTTGCTCCATCCATTCTTCCTTCAATTTTAACAAGATGTCCAGTCCCTGCTGATGAGAAACATCCCCATAGCATGATGCTGCCACCACCATACTTCACTGTAGGGATGGTGTGTCTTGAGGCATGGGCAGTGTTAGGTTTGCGCTACACATAGCGCTTTGAGTTTTGGCCAAAAAGCTCTATGTTGGTCTCATCTGACCACAAAACCTTTTTCCACATCACAGCTGGGTCACTCTTGTGCTTTCTGGCAAACTCCAGACGTGCTTTCAGATGGTACTTTTTGAGTAATGGCTTCTTTCTTGCCACCCTCCCATACAGGCCAGTGTTATGCAGAGCTCTTGATATGGTTGACTGGTGCACCATTACTCCACTCCCAGCCACTGAACTCTGTAGCTCCATCAAAGTGATTGTTGGCCTCTCTGTGGCTTCTCTCACAAGTCTCCTTCTTGTTTGAGCGCTGAGTTTTGAGGGACGGCCTTTTATTGGCAGTGCCTGGGTGGTGTGATGCAGTTTCCACTTCCTGATTATTGATCCAACTGTGCTCACTGGGATATCCAAACACTTGGATATTATTTTGTACCCTTTCCGTAATCTATGCATTTGTATTACTTTATCTCTAACTTCTGTAGAATGCTCTTTGGTCTTCAGTTTCCTTCAGATTCACAGCCTGACAAATGATCCTTCAACAGTGGGGTTTTTATCCAGAAAATGTGACAGCAACTTTAATGGTTCACAGGTGGAGGCCAATGGTAAGGTAATTGTATCCTCGTTAGGGCAATTTCTTTCATCGGTGTAAACTGGGAGCTTCCACAGCACAGGGGTTGAATACTTATGCAAGCAAGATATTTCAGTTTTTTATTTTTCTTAAAAATATTTCCCAACATAAAACCAATGTCACCTTACAATAATTGATTTTGAGTTTCAGTGTTTTAAAATAAAATATCAAACAGAACGAAATTTCAATGTACAATTTGTAATTCAGTAATATGAGAGAATTGTTCAGGGGTCTGAATACTTTTGCAAGGCACTGTATATATATATATACAGTACTGTGCAAAAGTTTTAGGCAGGTGTGAAAAAATGCTGTAAAGTAAGAATGCTTTCAAAAATAGACATGTTAATAGATTATATTTATCAATTAACTAAATGCAAAGTGAGTGAACAGAAGAAAAATCTACATCAAATCAATATTTGGTGTGACCACCCTTTGCCTTCAAAACAGCATCAATTCTTCTAGGTACACTTGCACACAGTTTTTGAAGGAACTCGGCAGGTAGGTTGGCCCAAACATCTTGGAGAACTAACCACAGTTCTTCTGTGGATTTAGGCAGCCTCAGTTGCTTCTCTCTCTTCATGTAATCCCAGACAGACTCGATGATGTTGAGATCAGGGCTCTGAGGGGCCATACCATCACTTCCAGGAGTTCTTCTTTACGCTGAAGATAGTTCTTAATGACTTTCGCTGTATGTTTGGGGTCATTGTCATGCTTCAGAATAAATTTGGGGCCAATCAGATGCCTCCCTGATGGTATTGCATGATGGATAAGTATCTGCCTGTACTTCTCAGCATTGAGGAGACCATTAATTCTGACCAAATCCCCAACTCCATTTGCAGAAATGCAGCCCCAAACTTGCAAGGAACCTCCACCATGCTTCACTGTTGCCCTCAGACACTCATTCGTGTACCGCTCTCCAGCCCTTCGGCGAACAAACTGCCTTCTGCTACAGCCAAATATTTCAAATTTTGACTCATCAGTCCAGAGCACCTGCTGCCATTTTTCTGCACCCCAGTTCCTGTGTTTTTGTGCATAGTTGAGTCGCTTGGCCTTGTTTCCACGCCGGAGGTATGGCTTTTTGCCGCAAGTCTTCCATGAAGGCCACTTCTGACCAGACTTCTCCGGACAGTAGATGGGTGTACCAGGGTCCCACTGTTTTCTGCCAATTCTGAGCTGATGGCACTGCTGGACATCTTCCGATTGCGAAGGAAGTAAGCATGATGTGTCTTTCATCTGCTGCAGTAAGTTTCCTTGGCCGACCACTGCGTCTCACGGTCCTCAACGTTGCCCGTTTCTTTGTGCTTCTTCAAAAGAGCTTGGACAGCACATCTGGAAACCCCTGTCTGCCTTGAAATTTCTGCCTGGGAGAGACCTTGCTGATGCAGTATAACTACCTTGTGTCTTGTTGCTGTGCTCAGTCTTGCCATGGTGTATGACTTTTGACAGTAAACTGTCTTCAGCAACCTCACCTTGTTAGCTGAGTTTGGCTGTTCCTCACCCAGTTTTATTCCTCCTACACAGCTGTTTCTGTTTCAGTTAATGATTGTGTTTCAACCTACATATTGAATTGATGATCATTAGCACCTGTTTGGTATAATTGTTTAATCATACACCTGACTATATGTCTACAAAATCCCTGACTTTGTGCAAGTGTACCTAGAAGAATTGATGCTGTTTTGAAGGCAAAGGGTGGTCACACCAAATATTGATTTGATGTAGATTTTTCTTCTGTTCACTCACTTTGCATTTAGTTAATTGATAAATATAATCTATTAACATGTCTATTTTTGAAAGCATTCTTACTTTACAGCATTTTTTTCACACCTGCCTAAAACTTTTGCACAGTACTGTATATATATATATATATATATATATATATATATATATATATATATATATATATATATATATATGCTGTATATCTATATCTATCTATCTATCTATCTATCTATAACAATCAGAAGTGCAGAACAGGTGAGATTTATGAAGTTATTTCTATATCTTTTATTGCGAACGTGATTCTGTGATTCTAGATAAGGACATCAAAGATTGAACACCTAGCCTATAGTTTTTTTTCTTTTCTTGAAGTGCTTCCCCTTGTTTTTTCTCAGGTGTTTGATGACTGCAGGTGTGTGGCAGAGCCCGGCTCCTCCCTGGGGAATGATTCAGCTGTCCTGGGACACTGCCAGCAGAGAGAGGATTGTGACAGAGTGTTCCCTTATTTCCTGGCTCTGTCTGTCCTCAGCTCTTTTGTCATTTCTTTGGGGGGCACGCCTGGATACATCTTACTCATGCGGTAATCAAATTGATACTTAACTACAACCTCCCAGACCCCATTACACATTTAAATGGGATTTCTAAGCTGAGGGAACACAAAGCCACTTTTTCAGAAACCTGGTTCTAGGAGACCGGGAGACCTAGTTTGAGGCAACTTTGCTGTGTCAAACAGCAAGTCTCTCCTGGTGTGCCGTGCAGTGACCTGAAACCCAGGCTCCTGAAAGCAAGTTTCCAGCCACAAAGGGGCTTCGTGGTTCCTCAGCTTTATGCAGTAAAATGCTCGATAGTACCATGCTATTGAGTGCTGTATAGTTATGGGTGATACACAGTATGATAGCCAGGTTAATCACGGCCGTTACTCGTTGTGTTTGAAAAAAATATATCTTCTCAATAAGGGTCAGCGCTCAAAGTGAAATCACTTTTAAAAAGATATCTTCTCAATAAGGGTCAGCACTCAAAGTGAAATCATTTTTTAAAAAGATATCTTCTCAATAAGGGTCAGCACTCAAAGTGAAATCATTTTTTAAAAAGATATCATCTCAATAAGGGTCAGCACTCAAAGTGAAAGCATTTTTTAAAAAGATATCTTCTCAATAAGGGTCAGCACTCAAAGTGAAATCATTTTTAAAAAGATATCTTCTCAATAAGAGTCAGCGCTCAAAGTGAAATCACTTTTAAAAATATATCTTCTCAATAAGGGTCAGCACTCAAAGTGAAATCATTTTTAAAAAGATATCTTCTCAATAAGGGTCCGCACTCAAAGTGAAAACATTTTTAAAAAGATATCTTCTCAATAAGGGTCAGCGCTCAAAGTGAAATCATTTTTAAAAAGATATCTTCTCAATAAGGGTCAGCACTCAAAGTGAAATCATTTTTAAAAAGATATCTTCTCAATAAGGGTCCGCACTCAAAGTGAAATCATTTTTTAAAAGATATCTTCTCAATAACGGTCAGCACTCAAAGTGAAATCATTTTTTTAAAAATTGTCAAATCAAACTAAAAACGATTAAGCATAACTAAATGTAAGTGAAAGTTAATAAAACAATAAAAGCCTCACTTGTTTTAAGTTTTTGTACTGCAGTGTATCTTTTAAGGAAACACTGTGAAAGCGAATGTCTGCTCTGATTGTGTGAAAAGGTCAGTGCTGCCACCTTGTGAGAATGACCGCAAATTGCAATTGGATTGAAAAATTGGATTTTTTTTTTTTTTTTTTTAGACAGTGACAAAGCCTGTGTCAATAGTACTATTTTTTTCTGAACTGAGAAAAAGAAAAATATTGAATTTTATGAATCTTTAAATAAACTGCAAAATTCCTGTTAATGTACACATTTGTGAATTTCCACCATACTGTACAGCGCTCTTCTGAATTCCATAGGTGTCTTGTGGTTGATCGGATCTGCAGGCATTTTTTTATTGATTCTAGATGCCAGCACCAAAAAACCCTGTGATCTGGTGGGGCTCACTAATTATTCTGCGGAGAGCTGTGCACTGAAGCCCACAGTGTTTCTTCTGTATTATAATTTCACTGTGTTATTAAAAGCGAACAGCTAATACGGCATTTGATGTTTTTTAGGTGCATTAAGCCTGAATTAAAATCCTTGGCTTTGGGTTTTCATGCATTGGCCACAAGAACACTTGGTGAGTTATTTTAGCGAGAGACCTGGCCCAGCACGCCACCCCTGTGAAGAAAGGCCCCTCACACCTGTGGTGAGAATATCAGGCTCCAGCTGCACACTGACCTGTTCCTCTGTGCTCTGTACCTGCCCCCCCACTCCCCCCACTCCCCCCACTCCCCCCACTCCCCCAACTGGGACCTACAACACCTCTCCACCCTGCAGCACGAAACAGTCCACTTCCAGACACAGGGCAAGACCCTTCTGTTCGGGGATTTCAATGCCCCGACAGGTAGAGAACTAGACTTTATTCCCACAGAGGGAAACAGGCACATATTTGGAGATAATATACCCTGTTTCAAAACACAACTAAAACCCAGAAGTAGCTACGATATTGGCAAGAAACTACTAGAGCTGTGCAAAAGCCTAGGCCTGTACATAGTGAATGGAGAGTGAGAGGCGACCCTCTAGGCAGATTCACGTTTAACTCCCCATTGGGCAGCAGTGCCATAGACTACACAATAACAGATCTAGACGTGACTGATATCAATGCACTGACAGTCAGACCACAATCTTACCTATCAGACCACTGCCAAATTGTCCGCTACCTAAAGAAAACCCCCAAACCTACCCACAGTAACCCCCTACAAACCTCCTCCCAGTCCCTCCACAGTACAAATGGAATCAGGAGAGCACAGAACACTACCAGCAAACCCGAAACTCCCCAGAAATTAAAGAAATGAGAAGTGCTTTCCTGAACAAAAACTACAATCAGACCCAAAAAGATATAAGAGATGGTTTGACAGAGAATGTGCAAAATTAAGACACAAAGTAAGAAAACAGGCCAACCTGAAACACAGAGAGCCCCTCAGAGCAGACCTGCGAGACTCCTACCACCACACACTGCGAGAATACAAAGCCACTCTCAGACACAAACACACCCGCTCCCTAACCCTAACCCTAACCACACACTGAGAATACAGCCACTCTCAGAATAAAACCACCACTCGAGAATACAAAGACTCTCAGACACAAACACACCCCTAACCCTAACCTAACCACACCCGAGAATACAAACCCTCTCAGACACAAACAACTAACCCTAACCCTAACCACACACTGCGAGAATACAAAGCCACTCTCAGACACAAACACACCCGCTCCCTAACCCTAACCCTAACCACACACTGCGAGAATACAAAGCCACTCTCAGACACAAACACACCCGCTCCCTAACCCTAACCCTAACCCTAACCCTAACCCTAACCCTAACTCCTTCTGGCAAACCTGGAACAAACTGAAACCCAACAAAAAGGCACACCCCACAGCAATCTAAAACGGACAAATCTGGACAGAACATTTCTAACACCTATTTAAAGGAATCCAAACTGAAGACCAGACACTGCAAGAAAAATAAATTCAGAATAAACTGAACTCCCTGGAGGCAATAGTTAAAGATTACCCCCCCAGACACCCCCATTACCATTAAGGACATCAGAGAAAATATTTCCAACTTGAAGCCCAGGAAAGCCAGTGGCCCTGATCAGATCCTCACTGAGATGTTGAAACACAGCGCCCCTCACCTCCAGACCGCTATGCTGAGGCTGTTTAACCTGGTCCTGCTCTGCGGGTAATTCCCTGAGCAGTGGGCACAGGTGCTCATCACCCCCCTCTACAAGAGTGGCGACCCCCTCGATCCACACAACTACAGAGGCGTCTGTGTGGGGAGCAACCTCAGCAAACTACTCTGTAGTATTTTAAACCAAAAAATTTCCCAATATCTGATGACACAAAACACCATAAATAAGAGCCAGATTGGATTCCTTCTCAAACACCGCACCACTGACCACATGTTTACTTTACAGACACTCAGAAACAGACACGTAAACGACACCAGCAAAGGCAAAATATCTGCTTGCTTCATCGATTTAAAAAAAGCATTCGACTCTATTTGGCACCCTGGAATGCACCTCAAATTGCTACAAGCAGGAATTGGTGGAAAGGTTTATGACACAATTAAATCCATGTATTCTGAGACACAGCGCAAATAAAAATAGACAACAAACAAACAGGTTCCTTTAGGCAGGAGAGATGAGTGCGACAGGGCTGCAGCCTCAGCCCCACCCTCTTCAACATTTATATCAATGATCTGCCTGGTCTGTTAGAGCAAGCATCCACCCCAGCCCTGTCCCTGGTTTCCCCCCACAGTGAAGAGTCTGCTGTACGCAGATGACTTAGTCATCCTCTCCCCCACACAGGAGGCTCTACAGCACAGCCTGGCACTGCTGAAGACATACTGCGCAACATGGGCCCTGGAGGTCAACCAAAACCAAAAACAAAATCATGATTTTCCAAAAAAAGCCAAAAAACAACCAGAAAATATTCAATTCTTCTTAAATAACAAAGAAATAGACCGCAGCCTCTCGTACAACTACCTAGGACTCACATTAAGTGCTCCAGGCAACTTTAAACTAGCAATCGAAACACTAACAGAGAAAGCTCTCAGAGCGTACTACACTGTTAAAAAACAATTGAACGCATTTAACCCTCCAACGAAATTATTACTGAAGCTGCTTGACAACATCATCCAGACAACTCTGCTCTATGGGAGTGAAGTCTGGGGCCCAACCCTGAGTACAGAGTACACGCAGTGGGACAAAACTCCCACAGAAACCACACACCTGCGCTTCTGTAAAGAGCTCCTGCACTGACACAGACAAGCCCCCAACAACGGCTGCAGAGCAGAACGAGGGAGAGGGCCTCTGCTGATCCCCGTCCAGAAAAGAATCACCCAGTTCTGGCTCCACCTGAGAAACAGCAGCCCAAACTCCCTCCACACCAGCATTAACATCCACAATGGTCCTACCACTGAGCCCAGCAGCCAGAGGGCACTGAGAAAAGCTGTAGGATCTGCCCTGATAGAGAAATACACCCTCTACTGGAGAGAGCAGATTAAAAGCCAAAATAAACTCCACCTTTACAGCTCTCTCAACAGAGAATACACCCTGCCTATTGAAACGGGCAGGTATAGAGCACAATGGAAACCTAGGGAAGACAGAATCTGTACCCAGTGCAACAGTGGAGAGATTGAAACTGAGACCCACTTCGTCCTCCACTGTGAGAGATACAGTGAGCTGAGAGAGAGAGATACTGCCTCAGACTGGCAGATCATATAGAGAGTTTCCTGCTCCAGAGCCAGGAGCAGAAACTGCAGGTTCTTCTGGGAGAAAAGAGAGAGGGAGCAATAATAGCTGCAGAATTCATAGCATCCTGCCATAGAGCCAGAGTCCCACTGTAAGATGTGTTGTACCTGTTCTTATGTATGTTTGTGTTGTAGCTTTGGTAATACTTGATCTGCTTGTCATGCCAATAAAGCATTTGAACTTGAACATGGTCAATGGTGTAACTATCATCATGCTCCATCAACAGACACAACTCCTGTTCAGTTATAGATTTTATTAAGCCATTTAGCTTATGCACCCCAGTCTACGCTTAGCACCCCAATGCAATGCAACATTATTAGGGTTGATAACCACTGCTATGTAGAAACCTCTTGGACTAACTGCCTGGTTTGTGTGATGCTCTGGTTTGTTCACTGGGAAGGCTTGTTATTTCCTCGTACTCTTGATAATGAAAACTAAACGTCACTTTTGAGAGTTGATATATTAGCTTTTTTTTTTGTTCACTGGGAAGGCTTATTATTTTGGAGCCCTCATAGACACCACCTGCTTGAAATGGGGAAACAATCTTGGTGCACCCTTTAGTTATCTAAACTAAAACGTCACTTTTGAGAGTTTACTTATTGTTTGTTGTTTTTTTATATACAGCAGGAATCCCAGCTCCTATATATTTTGCACAGTGCCCACTATTTCATTTGACACCCACCTCCCTTGTCACAAGGAAATGGGGAAACAATAGAAGGTCTCATTTTGATTGACAGCTGTGGTGGGGTGAATGTCAGGATATCGACACCAATTTGAATCCTTTAAAAAAACACTTCAACTTTTTTTGACCCTTTTAAAATAGAAGAAACTTTAAGTCAATTTAACAACTGATTTGGGATTGCAGTTTGCCTTCATCATTCATTTGTGTGAGCTCAGCATTCTTGTTTGTGTGGTGTTCTTGGGTTTGGATGAATTACGGAAGTGGTTTAGCCCCTCCCAAACATAAAGAGGGACTTTTCTTGTGAGGAAAAGAGTGTTGCACATTTGTTTCTTTTCAGCACTATTTCATTTGAGACCCAGTTCTTTCAATATATAAGTTCCATTTGTCACAAGGACAGGTAGTTTTTGAAGTCTAAACGTTATATGTCACTGGAAGGTCTCATTTTGATTATTTTTGTAACTAGCTGCTGGTGGGTGTGCAAACAATGTCACTGATATGCATGTACTTTTGTTCAAACAAATTATTTGAATCCAAATCATTTATTGCAAAAAAAAATGATCCCAGAATGTGCTGGACAGTGAGAAACTGTCAAGGTTTTTCACCCTTTCAGAGTTTTCCAAACTAATAGTTTTTAAAACCAAATTGGGCCTTTTCATTCAGTCCATGTCATGTCCCAATTTAAGGGTTTTTTTACAATATGCAGATAAAATGGGATTGCAGTTTGGAAAGCCCATTTTGGAAACAAGCTCCCACAGTCAGATAAATTCATTTATCTGAGTAACCCCATGTGTGTATTCTTGTTTGCAGAATTAATTTACTTGGGATTGACCGCACTTTGGGATTGTTATCTGAAATGGACAGTGTCATGAACATGAATTCTTCTGTTTCAGTTTTACAAATATGAGTAGGCTTTCTCTTGAAAAAGGCAGTAAAACAAACATAAACCAGGTTAAAGTAAATTAAAAAATGCAAAATAGAGAGTTAAACATGAATAACAGAGAATTCAAAACAGAAAGACAGCAGACATGGTGCAACCCAGCTGATAAGAAGAAGAAGTATTCAAACTCAAGTTTTAAACATCCCAAAAGCATTTGATAAAGGACACCGACTAAAAGGACTGTGAATTAAACAGGGAAGGATTAGCAGCAATGAAAATATCCGGATTGTGAAGTGGGTTATGGATACAGCCAGCATGCCATTCATAAAGAAAAGATGGGACCCTAACCAATATTGAAGAACAAGCTATGAGTCCTCTTCATGAGTTCTTACCACAATATATAAGTTATATATTTGTACTGGAGTAGAATGTAGATGATGGAAAAATAAAAGCAATAAGTTTTGCGGAGAGACTAAAATAGGAATTTTCAAAAGAACAATTGCAAGAACAGGCCTAGCAAGAGGAAATCGAAAATTTCAATGAAAATATATGCTATGAAGAGTTTCTAATCCAAAAAGTCTTAAACTGTGAACTGTTTTTTTGTTGTTTACAACACAATTTTTCTTGAATCAAAGAATCCAGAGAATAAATTTTCTTTTATTTTCTTTAATTTTGTAACAAGCTTTCTAGATAATGATGTATGGTACTGAAATGTCAATATAGTTTTGAGTTATTTTACATTTGTTTTTTAAAACAGCAATGGATCTAAATTGTGTTTGCCAGTAAACATGGGGAAAAAGAACAATTACTTAGAAAATCGGAAAGGGAACAACTTTGTATTTATTTTTGGGGTTCACACATGGAGAAAATCCATTCATAAAATGGCAAATTGTAATATTGTGGACCTTTTCAAGGAAAGAAATGATTTTTGATCCATAGTAAAAAAAAGGTTCAATTGAAACCCTGTTTGACATGCAAATTGTCCTCTGCACATCCGATCCATCAATGGAATAAGAATACGAAGACGGGGCTCAAAAGAAAACTATGTAAAACAAAGAAATCATTTAAAAAAAAGAGGATACAAAGAAAGAATTTATTAAGAAAAGTGGAGAAAAATACTGTGTTATGTTGCAAAAATAATGATTGCTTTTGCCCAATATTTCTAAAATAGTTTTTATCAGCATTGACAAAAATTGTAAACATAAAAGAATAATTGACAAAATAGGTTCTACGAACATGCAGCTAGTAGGACAGTGAGAAACATGTCAAGAACACCACATATCCACACCTATAAAAATAGCAATGTTATTTTACTTTATATAAAAGAATTCAGAACCACCTTTCATTAATTAGAAAGTGTTGTAAAGTGAAAAAAAACATTCAGAGTTTGCCAGCGGGACTCAACAGAAAAGAATAACATATTAAAAGTTTTTAAAACTTCACAAATACCAAATCTAGACTGATCCTCAGAGCCAGCATTGCATGATAGTGTTGCTACTGATATAATAAAAATATAAGTTTATATAAAGTAGTGTTAATTTTTCATTGATGTCCAATATATAGAACCCATACATCATTAAGGCCAGGATTTTCTCCCAATTCAAGTAGTTGTCAAAACCCCAAGTACCTCCAATGTTTTGATTCAAACCTCCATTCAGGCTCCTCTCTAGTAAGACCTCTTTTTGATGGGATATATATATATATATATATATATATATATATATATAAATATATATTTTAATTGAAACAAGCTGAAGCCTCTTTAAAAAGACCCAGGACACAGAAATGGATTACTCTTTAATTTACAATGATAACAAAACCAAAATAAAACAAACACCTAGGGATTTTTGGAGCACTAAACTAAAATCAAACAAATATAATTAAACAATTCAATTAAACAAAATATTCAAACAAAACAAAACCACAGGTTTACATGGACCTTTTCTTTACACACACACTTGTGCACAGGATATTGAACAGACCCCTCCTGCTATTTACAATGATAGCAGGCAGGGATAATACTAATCAAACAAATATAATTAAATATATATATGCTATATATATATATATACACACACACACACACACACACACACACACACACACAGTGTCTATAGTAAGTATTCACCCCTCTTGGACATTTTCACAGTTTGTTGTGTTACAACTTGAAATCCTGACGCATTTAAATGGGATTATTTATCCTTTGATTTACACAACCTACTCAACACTTTAAAGAGGCAAAATAATTTTTATTGCGAAACAACAGTTAATGAAAAATAAAAAAAACGAGTCAATACTTGGTAGAACCACCTTTGGTAGCAATTACAGCTGTGAGTCTTTTGGGGTAAGCTCTGTCAAGTTGGATGGGGGTCATTGGTGGACAGCAATCTTCAAGTCTTGCCACAGATTCTCAATCAGATTCAAGTCTGGGCTTTGACCGGGCCACTCTAGGACATTCACTTTCTTGTTTTTAAGCCACTCCAGTGTCTCTTTGGCTGTGTGCTTGGGGTCATTGTCCTGCTGAAAGGTGAATCTCCATCCCAGTCGTAGGTCTTTTGCAGACTGAAGCAGGTTTTCCTCAAGGATTTGCCTGTATTTAGCTCCATCCATTTTGCCCTCTACCCTGACAAGCTTCCCAGTCCCTGCCGATGAAAAGCATCCCCATAGCATGATGCTGCCACCACCATGCTTCACAGTAGGGATGGTGTTACCTGGGTGATGTTCTGCATTGGGTTCACGCCAGACATAACGCTTTGCATTTAGGCCAAATAGTTCAATTTTGGTTTCATCGGACCACAGAATCTTTTGCCACATCTGCCTTTTTGCAAATTCCAAGCAGGATTTTACGTGGACTTTTTTCAGAAATGGCTTCCTTCTTGCCACTCTTCCATACAGGCCAGATTTGTGGAGTACCTGAGCTATTATTGAGACATGGACAGTTTCTTCCGTCTCAGCCATGGAAAGCTGCCTTTCAGAGTTGTCATTGGCCTCTTGCTGGCTTCTCTGACCAATGCCCTTCATACCCGACTGCTCAGTTTGGGAGGACGGCCTGCTCTAAGCAGATTCTGGGTGGTGCCGTATACCTTCCACTTCTTAATGATCTTGACTGTGCTCCAAGGGATATTCAATGCCTTTTGAAATCTTTTTATACCCCTCCCTTGATCTGTGCCTTTCCACAACTTTATCCCGGAGTTGTTTTGAAAGCTCCTTGGTCTTCATGGTAGTATTTTTGCTTTGAATGCACTACCAAACTGTGGGACCTTACAGAGACAGGTGTATTTAACTTTCATATACAATCTTCTAAGTGTATAGTTATACTGGGTTTTGTGTTTAGGTCTTTCATAACTGCAGCTGTGTTGCGATGGGAACTGAATCTAAAAACACCTCAGTGGTTCTGGGTCAGTGCGGCAGAGGAGATGACTGTGGAACGATGTTTACCTACTATTTGGTTGTTTCTGTAATTGGTGCTTACATTTCTGCTTGTGGTGCCACCCCAGAGACCATCATACTCCTTAGGTAAGGCATTGTTGAGGGGCTTGCAGGATGTACGATTCGAACGCATTCAAGTAAGCGCTACCTTTTCATTTCATCTATATGTCAAGGCTGGGCAGATTCTAGGCCTTCATGATCTGAGTAATGCTAAAGACTGAGCCAATTCATTGAAGGAAGGGGAGCCCCGGACAAATCCATACAAACCACTGAAGCACAACCCTAACACTCCCAGGCATGGCTCTTATCCAGCGAATCTGTAGTTGAAGTGCTACAGGATATGGACTACAGCAGGAACGGTAACGGTCTGATTAGAGCTACAATAACACATGTCTACGGTTTCATTTTTGCAGGGCCATCTTCCTTGGATTAGTTTATGGACTGTACAGCCTGTCATACTTGCTGTGGTTTGTCTTGTACATGCTGCTGAAGAGGCGCTTTCAAGAGAACCAAGCAGACCATGTGTCTGAAGATGAAGGCAAGGCAAACTTAAAGGAAAAGGAGGACACTGGCAGTCACAAGGACCGTCATCACATCATGCCAAAGGAGGAAGATCTGCTGGAAAGGGAGAGCGGTATTTAGCAGGAAACTTCATTGGTGCGACTCATTTCTTCACCTCTCATTTCTGCACAAATGATATTAGCCAATGCAAGCGACTGGTGGGATCCTATTGAACCTGGGACTTTTTATTTTGTTTTATTTTTTATACTATTAATTTGAGAGTATTGAGACAGGAGTTGGAGGTTGCAATATGAATACACGCAGAATGTATCAGAAGCTGATGTCCAGTTTATATTAATGCAATATGACTTCAATGGTAAATTATGCCACTATTAATCATTTGTGATATGAATTTGAATTAACAAACTTACTTATAATAATAATAAAGCATTATCCTTTGTTTTAGAACTGTGGCAGACAATGGAGTTTCCGCCCGCTAGAACCAGAAGATGATCAAATGAGTACAATATTTAATGAGCTGGATTCAAGCGCTCTTTCTGTCCATTTAGGGGTGGCATGGCTCACAGTTGATCAATGCTATGCAGTGTGTTTAAGGGTTAGTACAGTCGTGTCACACAGGCTATGTTTAAAAAACAATAGGAGTAGCACGCTGTGATTGCAGCACTAATATTTCTGAAAAAGAAATCTGACATTGGTTTACAACAAACTTCCATGTGCCACACCAGCAACAGTGTGCATGTCTCGACCTTTTATAAAAAAAAACAAAAAACAAGTACAGTATGAAAAGATGATCCTGTTTTGAGATTATTCAGTCTTTTGTGAAAGTCTTTTGACGATCGTGGGGAAACACAGCTTTGTGCCCTTTCCCTGTTTGGCAAACATTTTATTTTGATACTGAATTTCATTGGCCCTTGGTTATTTCTTAACATGAGATTTTCAACAGGATTACAGAAGGTAAGGGGTATATTTCTGTCTCAGTAAGTAATTTGTATCAGATGGCTTGTATCAGATTTAGTAAAAATTACTTCACAATAAAATTGGCTTTAGTATTTCATTGTTCTTATTTAACTATATAATATAAAACATTTACATATCTTATAACATTTTAATCTAAGTGTGGCAAAGAGATTAGTGCACCGCAGACTATCTACAGCTAAACCCTACCACATAGTGGACAAATCTGTAATTGTTTTTCTGTGACTGGATCTGTCCTAGAACACAAGCCACATTTCCATCAACAACATGAAACTCAAACTCTCCTAATTCCAATATCAAACTAGGACTGCATTCTGCAAACCAATTGGATAGTTGACATCACACTGCATTCTGCAAACCAATCTGCAATTGGACGTTACGGATTGGATAGTCAACATCACATTTTTCTACAGTGCCATAATAAATGGATTCACCTACCACCAACATTTCCTTGATAACAGATAGATTTCTGTCTTTTTTTTGTTTTTTGCAATCCATGGTTTAAATCGCACCTCCTGTGTCCTTCACATTGGACGCTCATTAGGTGACTTTCTCTCATCAGTGCCAGTTGGAGAAACTGAGTTCTGCCAACCTGCAATCTAAACTGAGGCTTCTGAAGAACTTGTAGTATCCAGGTTTATGGAGAGTGAAGGGATCCACACACAGGTTTGCAGGCAATCGACGATACTTCCATTATTATTACACTGAGACAATCATACATAAGCCCTACAGGTGTCTAGATTAGTCAGCATACCAGTTGCACTAGTGTAATAAATATGAAACCTGGCCATGATGCTGGTCCTTCACTCTCATACAGAATATGGGGTCATTGCAGACTGACAGAGTCCCAACTCAAATTGATTTGATCCAAATATGCTGCTAATGGAAACTAACCTGACTGATTCTATAGTTATGAAAAACCACAGCATCCAGTATTTATGGCACGGGCAGATGCATCAATATCAAACAAGACTTTTGTTATCATAATGAGAAGGGGACCAGTGGGAAGGCTGCTGATACTTAGCATTAGTTAGCAGTCCTGTTAGACTGGGTTGATTTGATCTTTAAAGGGAAAAAAATAAAAGACAGAGAGAGAAGAAGAAGAAGAAGCTGTTGAATTTTGTTAAGTAAAAAATCTTAAAAAAATGTTTGGAAAAAGTTTGGAAATCCTTTTAAAGAAATATCAGGGAAGTGTTAGTATGTGCTGACCACCAACTGGTAAATAATTAAAAATGACTTACAGTTACAGCGGCTTACAATGATTTTCACTTCTAACACTGAACAAAAATGCAAAGTACTTTAAGCCCCCCTTTGAAAGGAAAGCTCCTCTTGATGGGAGTAGAGCAGGTCAGTAACACTCTGTGCTAGGCACATGCTATCGTTCCAGGTTCACCAAAGAGACACTCCTACAATATGAATTATCAAAGTAACTTTCATTAATATCTTAAGTCAGGAAAAATGCCTTAAGTTTGGTTCCCCAAACTGTTTGGCAGACAGGAGCTTCACTGATTGTCACTGGTTACACAGCATATAATAATGGAACTGAATGAAAACCTGGTTCACCTCTTGGGAGAATGGGACCCTTTCCTGTATAGAAATTCCTGCAAGCAAACAGACCTGCGTATTAACAGGTAAGAACCAGGTGCCTGCATGGACCCACAGCTGCTCTGTTCTGTGGTAATGGTTGTTTCCCTGGCAGATCTGAAACAAGTTTTAACAGGTAAGAACCAGGTGCCTGCATGGACCCACAGCTGCTCTGTTCTGTGGTAATGGTTGTTTCCCTGGCAGATCTGAAACAAGTATTAACAGATAAGAACCAGGTGCCTGCATGGACCCGCAGCTGCTCTGTTCTGTGGTAATGGTCGTTTCCCTGGCAGATCTGAAACAAGTATTAACAGATAAGAACCAGGTGCCTGCATGGACCCGCAGCTGCTCTGTTCTGTGGTAATGGTCGTTTCCCTGGCAGATCTGAAACAAGTATTCTTGACCCTAAAGTAGCAAACAACCTCAACTAAAGTGGAATTCTGAAGAGGATTCAGAATTGATCCCCCCTCCCCCTCCGCCACTGAAACTGAAGCAAAAGGGAAATCCCTATACAAAATCACAGTTTCAGCGGGGACAGGATTTACAGTTGCACACCCCTAGTGGTCATTTTTCAGAAATGTAGCTTTTGCAGTAAAAAAACATTTTGGTTAATAAATAACCTAACAGAAAGAACAAAAAAGCAAGTATAGAGCACATCAGAACATAAGAAAGTTTACTTGCTCGTTTGGATGTTAGTAGCATGTGATAGGATATCAAACAGGTAAGAAATGAACAATGAGAAACATGCAGAAGATTTGAAGTACTGTTGAACACCCTAACCCAAACGCAGTTGCATGGTTTCTTATTCCTCAATCAGATATTTTCTGTGTCCAGAGCTTTTCTGACGATTAGCATCTGACAGCATGTATTACCTTTGAACGCTCCGTTCTAAGGGCTTAAAGTTTACTCTCGCTTTTGCACTATTTCAAAAGTTTTATTATTATTATTATTATTATTATTATTATTATTATTATTATTATTATTATTATTATTATTATTATCATTATTATTATTATTATTTTTACTGTCTCATTAAATGTAGCTGATCTCCGATACTTGGATAGGGAAGGCTAGTTTTATGTATTCAGTTCTACGTCTTGGTAATGAAAGAGTTAATTATTTGCTGATGGTGAGAAATATGATGGAATGTTTCTTAGTGGAGCCCCTGCTTTGCTCAGTAATTGCTTTAAGGACCGACCCCTTTCACTCGGAAACGTAAGGTAAGATGGAGCTTCTGGAAATACAAAGAAAACCTGACAAAATATTCTTGCAGCATTCTTTCCCTTCTGTTTAGTTTAGTTTTCATTAGTTTTTAACAGTCTCTGCAAAAATTTGACAAAAGAAGTGTTCTCAGAAATATATATGATCTTTAAATCTGTATCTGTGATGATTAAGTATTTCAGTTTTAATACTCTGTATATCATGTGATAACAGATAGTACTCCTATTGAAACGTTAAATAGCTCTTTAAAATCAATTTAAAAGACAAATGTGCTTGACTTGACTTGAATACCATTTTCTGGGTTAAGAACAAAAGCAGTGTTTTTGTGAGCGAAAACTAAATTAACAGAATAAAGTGCTATGGGCCAAATATCTAATTATCTGAATATCTAGTTAGCTGTATATTCATCTAAAATCTGATATATATATATATATATATATATATAAAGGCATATGAAAGGCATATGAAAGAAAAGGTTTTTTGTTTTTTTTAATTGTACACAATTTTTTTTTTTAAAGATTAAAAAATCTTTTATTTTCAGGACGTTTCGGGCAAAGGCCCTTCTTCAGCTGTTTAATGCCAATGGTTGTGCAACAGCACTCTTGTGTTTTAATCAGGGCGATACCCGTATGTTTATTTTGTCAAACAATGCACTTCTTGGAGTGCAACCTAAACTATATAAATTCCCTTACTAACTGTCAGTAGGCTAATCCACTTGCTGACAACAAATACAAAAGTCACAAAATATAGTTTTTCTAGTTCAACGATTCAATATCACAATATCTTTTTTTGTGGCAGGACTGTAGTCTTGTAATGTAGTCTTTTCCCAGACTTCTAAATGGTAGGACTGCATTTTTCTTACCATTGTTTTACAGGAGCATCTGTAGTCACCAAAAGCGAACTATGACAAACAGATTGCATGAGTCTGTAGAAAGAGCATTTGCCAGTGCAACTGGCCTTAGGTTTGTTCTTATGCAAGATAATGCCTGTTGTCTTAATGTTAGGATTATCATGGATGATCTTGTTCGGGAGACTATAGAGCAGGGGTGCACAATTCCGGTCCTGGAGGGCCGGATCCCTCCTGGCTTTTGTTCCAACTGTGTTCTAAATTACTTAATTAAACCAATAATTGGTAATAATTGGTCCAATTAAGTAATTTAGGGCAAGGTTGGAACAAAAGCCAGGAGGGACACCGGCCCTCCAGGACCGGAATTGTGCACCCCTGCTATAGAGGTTATGGACAGACTTTCATAAGGACCATTTTCAAATTGTCTGGAAAACATATTCAGAGACAGCCTATAGGCCTATAGGCATTTTCATTTCCATGGGTCTCGTGCTCAGATGCATGACACTAATGTTACACATAATAAAATGAATGTATCTGTTCATTTCAAAGAGTAAAGAGTGCTACCTTGAGTAGTGTGTGTATATATCTATATATACATATAGATATATAATGTGGTGCATGCATTCCTTAGCACAGGGCTTCCAAGCCTTGGGTAGTGTCCCGGTTTTCATGTCACTGATTAGCGATGCAGTTGAAAGCTTTGGTTCTATTCTGCATGCTGTAATAATAATGTGTCCTAGCCTTGGGTTGAAGCTTGTTTCTATCTTCCTAGGGCTGACCCTCTTTTGGTATAGATCAAAGGTTTCTGATCACATGTTTAATTAAAATACCACGAAACGTCTATTACATGTTGATTGAAGGTATTCTGAAGACTCAGAGGAGAACACATTTCCAGCAGACACACACTAACCCAAGAGACAACAATGGGAAGCAATGTAGGAAAACCTGCTGGACAGCAGACGGAGGTGGACAAGCCTTGTATCAGGGAATGCAAGAAAACAGGACAAACGTGCTGTTCACAACTTAAGGTAAACAGAAACACAGAGTAAAACCGACAATGTCAATAAGTAACAATTCTCTTAAAACAGTGGTTTGAAGGGGTGACAACTGAGGCTTTAAAGCCTGTTCTCATACATCTTTCCTTTTTTTGTTTTTACTTTAATAGCAAATGTGCAGATTTTTCAAGAATTTTCTTTCTGGTACTTCTTTATTTGGTAACACTTGATATAAAGTGTCTCTAATAACTGTGTATTTACATAGTAGCTATCCCAAACCCTAACCTTATCCCTAACCCTAACCCTAACTCTAAACCTCACTCTTTTCAGATACAATTGTGTACTTACATATATTGTGCAAAAAGATGTACACATTACATGCAATGTAATCATACATAATCACATTGTAATGATGTGTAAGTGCACATGTATTTACTATGTGAGTACTATGTAAATACACAGTGATTAGAGACGCTTCATGTGAAGTGCTACACTTCATGTCCTGTGTCAGACGTCACTCCCCATGAAATGTGACCTCCAGCACCTCTACCCCATTGCTTTGCTGCAGTGTGGTGCTTGAAAGACATGCATAGCCACAGTTTAAATAAAAAAGAACTATTAAAACAATCAATCAAGAACAAAAGGGTCTTCAGCACAAACCCTGAAAAGGGGAGCTTATGGAATCATTCCAAGCTGATTCAAGGGGACAGAAACAAACCCAGGTGGAGACATAACATGTCACTGTGTTGGCTTGTTGTTTTCCCCACAGATGTTTTTAGTGGCCCTGTCCTTTGCCTACTTTGCTAAAGCGCTGTCAGGGACCTACATGAAAAGCTCCATCACACAGATAGAAAGACGCTTTGATCTCTCCAGCTCTTACATTGGTCTCATTGATGGCAGCTTTGAAATGGGTAAATACTTTTAACAATAATAATAATAATAATAATAATAATAATAATAATAATAATAATAATAATAATAATAATAATAGGTAACATTTAGTGTCAAATAACTGTAATTACTCATATTTAATGTAGCAGCATGCTTTATTGCAAGAATGAAACTATAGTTGCTATAGTGTCTTTTGTAATTGCACTGTGTTTGCACATGGGTATGTGGGTATTTAAAATGTATTTAAAATGCGATTACAGTGCAATTACAGTGCAATGTTACCAAAAATAACAGGAGCAATAATAATTAACATGTACATAAAATATTTATTCAAGTCTCCCGTTGACACTGCAAAAAGACAACTACACACAAACTTGCAGGCTGCTATTGCAGTATAGGAAAGATTGCACCACTGAAAAAACTTTCTCATTTTCAGGTAACTTGCTGTTCCTTGCTGTTGTAAGTCACTTTGGAGTCAAATTTCACCGGCCAAAACTGATAGGAGCTGGTTGTCTGCTGATGTGTCTGGGATCCTGTTTAACTGGAATGCCTCACTTTTTTATGGGCCGGTAGGTAAAGACTGATTAAATACATGCCAGATGGAAGTAAATACAATTGGTTTTATAGGAAATTCTCAATGAAAGTAAGAAACAGAAACAAACTAGAAGTAAAAATCTGATTACAAAGCATATGACAATGTAAAAACAAGGTAATAACTGGGAGCTACCAACATACAATATTCTGTTTTCCTCCTCTTACATGGTAACTACTGGTGGCATAAGTGTGTAATTACAACACTGTGCCCTGGTGTTAGCACAATATTACATGAGGTAACACTGTTCCCAAGGCCAGCTCCATATAATGTTATTACACAGTAGTTACCATTGATAGTTACCCAGTTATTACATTGTAATTACATATCTATTAATTCCTTGTAATCTAAAGTGATACCCACAAATCTTTGGGAATAGACTCCTGCATTGTAAATCTGCCAATTAAGCAATAATAGGTGAATTGGTACTCCTGTTAAAATTATGTATTTCTGAAATGTGCTTGTGGTGTCTTTGCAGCTATAAATATGAAACAGTAATTAGAACTTCAGTCAATGTCACCAGAAATACATCGCCATGTCTACCCTACCAGAACCAGTCTGAGGGTGCTGTGGTACTAGGGAGGTCTTCAGAAGGTTTGAATGCAGGTATGTTATCAATGTAGCTTCCTGATACCGCCACCTGTAGTGTGTGATACAGCATGATGTATTGGATGACTCTGTAAAACTCCAGTCCATATATATCATATATATATATATATATAAATATATGAATATGATAGATACACACATATATATATATATATATATATATATATGAAAAATATATATGTTTTCTGGTTTTATTTATAGGTATGTGTTTGGGTAAAATATATATATATATATATATGTCATTTATATTTGCAGAAAATGACAACTGGTCAAAATAACAATATATGGAATTTGTCAGACCTCGAATAATGCAAAGAATAAACATACCTAATGTTTTAACTTAGTAAAGTTCAGAGAATCAATATATATTTTTTATATATATATATATATATATATATATATATATATATATATATATATATATCCTTTAATTTATTTATTCCTGCTTAACTGTGAAACATCCCCTCTCATGCAGGCTGTGAGAAGGAAGCAGGCTCCTACATGTGGGTTTATGTGTTCCTGGGAAATGCTTTACGTGGAATAGGGGAAACACCTGTTATGCCTTTGGGGATTTCATATATTGATGATTTTGCAAAAGCAGAGAATTCTGCTTTCTACATTGGTAAGTCAGTCATATTTGCAGTATTTCTTATAATCCACCTGTTATTTGTTTTAAATACCTAATTTTGTTAATATGGTGTGGTCCAGGGGCCCGAATCAAGGGCTGTTCCCTTTTGTAATCTGCAGTCCACTTGCTATTTGAACCCCTAGCCCAGCCCTATCTTTTTTCTGTCCCACTACACCTCCTCTTCAGCTGCATCTCCCTTGGGGGGATGATTTTGGGGAGGCAGGCAGAGCTCACCACCATGTCATCAAGGGGGTTTTAGCTATGCCGGGCCTCACCTCTACCAGGGCGGATCTCAGCAAACCCCCGCCCAAATGGTACAAGCCACTGAAGTACAATCCAGTCTGACTCTCTGCATGCTGTATGTAGGAGGAACCGCTGTTTAAATACCCAGTTAAAGATGCAATTAATTAAAGGTGGAATGGGTTAAATTAATTGTCACTCTTCAATATAAACTTCTCCTAGATAAGCTCAAGATTGCAGGGGACAAACTAAATGACACAGCACTGTTATGTCTTTTATACGTTTTATCAAAAGTTAGAAAACAGATACGAGAGCCAATGGCTTCAGAACACTCATGAATGATTGTTTCAAATCGAATCCTGGGTCTGTAAACAAACCCACACCACAGCATCCAGCTCACTGGTCAGTTTAAAAATAAACAAAGCTGTTCATTTTAACAGACGGCCATTGTCTCTAGTATAATGGAAACAGATCTCAATACACAAGTGGTCTATAAAGTAGATTCCAGAGACAGACCATTTGTCTACACAGACCATTTTTGTTTTCAAGCTGGATCATCAGTGGGGTCTTTTCCTGCCTGAGAACAGGTCTTCAAACCTTCCCCAGTACATCAGAGATTTTGTGAAAAAGATGACATATAGGTTTGTTTAAATCCTTATAATAATATATACAATATATTTAAACATTTGTAAATTCCCTTTATTACTCACAAGATGACTTCATAGAGCTGTTTCAGTAGGGCGATGGCTTGGGTGCTGTTCCGTTGTTCAGTTCCTTGTTCAATAAGACAAATCCACTCCACTTTAAGATGCCATTTTCTGGTCAGGCAACCCCATCCAATTCTTTTTAAAACAAAAAACGTATGGCTGTTATTAGTCCTTTGTTAATTCATCAATGTTAACTTTCTTCAATGGCAATCCAGGTTCATATAGGTCCTTTTTAAATCTTTTAGACAATATTTAAGTTTTCTTCCAAGTTTATTGAATTATTGGAGTGTTTTTTAAGTTCTTCTGAGCTCTCCTTTTCCTGTCAATTTCACTAAAACAAAAGACTGCTTGTGGAAGGGTGTGGGGTTTCATTGAACACACGAGAGACAGAAAGTTTCTTTGAGATCACCTCACCGGCGTCCAATTTTTATTTAGGGCACAAGGGGGGGCACCGTTGTACCACAGACGAACAATACTAACAATGGTAAGGTTGGTTGGACAGACAATTTATCGTGCACACGCAAGTGCTGAAAATAATGTTCAAAACAGAAGGCGAAAGGAAAAAGGAAAATAAAACACAATAACAAAACTACAAGCAAAAGGTGCTGCTTCTCGCAGCACCCTGCAGCCTCTGCTATCCGGGGCGGCTCGGGTTTCAGTTATGCTTTGCTGTTCTCTCACGATCACTCACGGGGTTGCCCAGACTTCCCTAACTAAATTGTCCACGTCCCACTCGGGTACATAATAAAGTATGAAATCTTTTGTAGTGGCTGTCTTCCTCAGCCGGGCTTGCTTTCCCTCTTTTCTCGTTCCAGACACTGGCGGTCTTGTTTTATTTTGTTTACGCCAGGTGTACAAACCCCGCTCCTACTGTCATTTCTCCTAGAAGGGCAAGAGTGAAGGAACAGCAAAGAGTTATTTATATTAGTCGATTGACCCCACAAGACCCACCAAGTTAACTACTTGAGCAGTGAGCCTCAGTTTTATCACTTTGTTGCTATAGTTACCATGAAAGCCTGTTGGTGCCATTATAAAGATGTTTAACCCTTTCATCACACTATTAGTCCTATATGCACATTGCTCCAGTGACTCCTGTGGCACCCCCTCTTTTTTTTCAGCTTGCCTACAAACAGTCTCACTTCTCGGCCCAATGTTTGGCTTTCTGCTTGGATCATTATGTGCAAAACTGTACGTTGACATAGGGTTTGTGGATCTTGGTGAGTAACCTGGCACACCAAATGTTAAATAATATACCACATAGATAGGACTGTCAGGATTTTTACATTAAAATGCAATTTTGGGGGAGGGAGATTCCTGCTGTTACAAAACTGGAATGAAAGTCTAGGCCATTATCTCATACCTGAGATGACACTGGTAAATTACATATCCAGAGAAAACAAAAGGTTTGCTTGTTTCTGGGAGCATGGGTCATGCTGCATCTGTAATGGATTGACAAGCCGTCATTATAATTTAAACCTCAATACCATCAATGTAATATTTACCTACATTATAGGGCGGATTCCAAAACACACAGAGTAGGCCATTGCAATGTTTTAATCATTACTGGAAACTAGGCAAAATGTAGCGGTGTAGTGCTGGCCTATTACACATAGCAGAGTTGATGCAACTTGTTTCAAGGTTGTTCAGGTTTCTTTTTGCTGGTGACACACTTTCTTGGGGGGTTTGCAACCTGAATAAATAATAGATGAACATGGACTGGTAGTCCCTAGATTGTTTATAATCTATGTATGATTTGCAACCATCTGTACATGAAGAACCACCATTTCAGAGAATGCATGACATGACAAGCCCACTGTACATTAGTCCCACACTCTTGAAAGAGAAAGTCCCTTCAGATTACATTGCAGTTTCTTTGCACTGTCCTCTTACCATGTGCAGGGTTTCTGTGTGAAGGGGCTTTCACCTGAGCTGAAGAGCTGCTCTTCTGTTCTAACTGCCTGCCATAGGTATATGAAATCCAGGCTATAACAGACTACAAATTGATTGTGTATAAGTAAGAACCAGTGCCATGTAGTGAACATATGTAAACATACAGTGCACATATGAGCATACAGTGCACATATAAACATACAGTGCACATATAAACACAGTGCACATATATACATACAGAGCACATATATACATACAGCTAGGGCCAAAAGTTTTGCATCACCCAAAATTTTAGGATTGAGACATAATTAAAACAAAAAAATGTATATATATGAACACAATTTAGATATTTTATTTAATATAATGTAATCAAAGAAACTACAAAAGTAGTACAGTATTTCATTTTAGATTTAGAAATGTCAATTTCTTTTCATTTTTGTCAGTTTTTCGTGAAGTATATTGAAAACTACAAAGTGTTATGTAATTCAATATGTTAATGTTTCATTCGATTCTATAGGGTGATGCAAAACTTTTGGCCATACTGTAGCTGTACATGCGTACATACATACGTTAGCATAAAGTGATGAGCATGTAAGCCAATACGTTTTCAACAAGGCCTGTTATTTTACAGAAAGTGTGACCATAACCCCCAGGGATGCCCGCTGGGTGGGAGCCTGGTGGCTGGGATTCCTTGTATCCGCAGTCATCATGCTGTTCGCCAGTTTCCCATTCTGGTTCCTCCCAAAGTCTCTTCCAAAACAAGGGGAAGAGAAAATGGAATCGGGAGCAACTGCAGAACAGTCGGAATGTGTCAAAAAAGGATGCCGGGAAGCAACAAACACAAGACCTCTCCCATTAAAACTGGCCGACATTGCAAAAGGTAAGAGAAAAAAATGTTTGGTTCCTACCAAAGTCTCTTCCGAAGCAAGGGGATATTTTACTTTTGGTTGAGGAAAAGAATCCTGTTAGCACATGTTTTCTTTACACAGTGCATGGGAGCGTACAGAAAGGCAACAGAGTGTCTACAACCTGTGGTTATTTTCCTCAGTGTGTATGTTTGAAACTTTTCTTTCTGAAATGTGTTTATCCATCAAACATATAATTGCATGAATAAAAAGCATCAATCGTCATCACCTTGAAAAATAAATTGCAGCATTATAGGACTGAGAGAGAGAGAGAGCAATATTAAGCAATGAGTTTGTTCTTAACACTACATGATAATCAGGACTGTATAAATCAGAGACTCATGTACGCATGTTCTTTCAGCTTTTCTTCCGTCGTTGAAAAAGCTGTTGTGCACTCCAGCATACTTCTTACTTTTATGTGGGAGCATCCTAAAGTTCAATTCCTTCATTGGCTTAGTGACCTTCAAACCAAAATATATGGAGCAGCAGTTTGGACAATCTGCATCCAAAGCCAACTTCTTAATAGGTAATGATTCGTTCAGATCATTCAAAGTGTTCCAATTCAAACAGCTTCTATTCTAAATTCTTTTTTATGTTTTTTTTTTCTAGGAGTACTCAATTTACCTGCAGTTGCTATTGGGATTTTCATTGGTGGACTTCTCATGAAAAAGTATAAGCTCGGTGTGGTTGCAGGTGCTCAGCTGTCATTCGGAACCTCTTTTGTGTCTTTCCTTCTATTGATGACTCAGTTTGGAATAAAGTGTGAGAACTCCAAGGTAGCTGGGTTTACAGTATCCTATTCTGGGTATGTACCTATAAACTACCAGACATTTAGTAAGCCATCCTGTTCACTTCAGATTGGGACCACAGTGCTGAGTGTATGTGGGGAAGTAAGGAATCTTGGGACCTATTCTTTTCCTTACAATCCTAAGATCTACATAAGAATATAAGTAATGTAAGAACGTTTACGAATGCGAGAAACCAATCAGTGATTGTCCTAGTTTTTGATTGATCTCTAAACTTTGTCAAGTAAAGGATCCCAATGATTTAGCATCAACATGGCTAGGTAACCTAGGTTTGGAAAGGTGTAAGTATAGATGGGCACACAAACTTGGATGTGATTGACCATGGAACTGTAATGACTAAGATAGACTATAGGGAGGAGATCCAGGTTACTGGTAATGACTCTGACCTCATGCTGATAACGTCAGCTAGTATTTGGAGGTTAAAGGGGACACTAAGTCAAGTTGAAAAATGTATGGGCTTTCATTGGTGTACTGATTAGAACGGTATGTAATGGTATTAACATAGCAATGACTTCACTGTTTGAGGGCATTGCACTGAACGGTCATTCTTAGACCTTAATCTCATTGGGGTGTCCTTTTCAAGTTTTACCATTCCTGCACCACTCTGAACAAAGAAAATCCATTAAGCCGTCATGGATATAAACGAGCACAGGACAATACCAAAGAGAAAAATATAAGGGGTGTGTGAAACTGTCAAACGACTAGGAAAGTGTGTCAGTTTTAATTTTATCAACTAGATCAATGTTAGGAAACCCTACAATGTCTGTCTTTATTAAGAGCCCTAGACAGCACACGGCACACCGCCACATTCTTTTATTATAATACTAATGCAAATAATTGGCATGTAAAATAAATGCATGTAAAAAAATGTGTAACAGACAACTTTCCCTTAAACATATTTCATTAAGCAAAATGGTGGTTCTGGCAGGCAACTCACTTGATCCAATCACATAAACATCAAGCATATTTTAGGCATTTCCAATAGCAGATAAAATCATCAGTCGAATAGCTAATATCTTATTTGTCCTTCGATAAACAATACGTCCAATGATCGGCAAGGAAAGGATTTATATCTTCCCTCAATCCATTAGTTTCCTGCTGGGCACAAGAGTTTGCCTTCTTCTCCCCAGCCTCCATCTGCTTTTTGGCTATCCTGCCCCCCTGCCCATCTCCCCTTATCTGCGAGCTAATTTATGGGCTGGGGTATCTCAAAAGGCGAGGCCAAATGTAGTGTAAAATATGTATAAAGTTGTAGGGTTATCTAGTGTGTAACATATGTATAATGTTGTAGGGTTATCTACTGTGTAACATATGTATAATGTTGTAGGGTTATCTAGTGTGTAACATATGTATAATGTTGTAGGGTTATCTAGTGTGTAACATATGTATAATGTTGTAGGGTTATCTAGTGTGTAACATATGTATAATGTTGTAGGGTTATCTAGTGTGTAACATATGTATAATGTTGTAGGGTTATCTAGTGTGTAACATATGTATAAAGGGTTATATGTAACATATGTATAATGTTGTAGGGTTATCTAGTGTGTAACATATGTATAATGTTGTAGGGTTATCTAAGTTGTAGGGTTATCTAACATATGTATAATGTTGTAGGGTTATCTAGTGTGTAACATATGTATAATGTTGTAGGGTTATCTAGTGTGTAACATATGTATAATGTTGTAGGGTTTATCTACATATGTGTGTAATATATGTATAATGTTGTAGGGTTATCTAGTGTGTAACATATGTATAAAGGGTTTCTAGGGTTATATGTATAATGTTGTAGGGTATTGTAACATATGTATAATGTTGTAGGGTTATCTAGTAGGGTTATCTAACATATGTATAATGTTGTAGGGTTATCTAGTGTGTAACATATGTATAATGTTGTAGGGTTAAGTGTGTAACATATGTATAATGTTGTAGGGTTATCTAGTGTGTAACATATGTATAATGTTGTAGGGTTATCTAGTGTGTAACATATGTATAATGTTGTAGGGTTATCTAGTGTGTAACATATGTATAATGTTGTAGGGTTATATGTAACATAATGTTGTAGGGTTATCTAGTGTGTTAACATATGTATAATGTTGTAGGGTTATCTAGTGTAACATATGTATAATGTTATAGGGTTATCTAGTGTGTAACATATGTATAATGTTGTAGGGTTATCTAGTGTGTAACATATGTTGTAGGGTTATCTAGTGTGTAACATATGTATAATGTTGTAGGGTTATCTAGTGTGTAACATATGTATAATGTTGTAGGGTTATCTAGTTGTTGTAATGTTGTAATAGACATGGGTTTCCTGACTGGCCTGTATTTCGTTTTTTTGTTTGATATTGGATATGTTTACAAGATTGTAAACACTCACTTTTTGTACTTTATTTCAGAACAAGCCAGATCTCGTACAATGAAAAAATGCTACTCTCTGCTTGTAACAGCGGCTGCACTTGCTCACTGAAGCAATGGGACCCTGTGTGTGCAGACAGTGGGATTACGTATGTGTCCCCATGCCTTGCTGGCTGTAAAGAGACAACAGGATTTGGAAAAGAGACAGTAAGACCACTTTCATTTTAGTCCTACTGCAAAGTTTAAGAGTTTTCCTAAATATGACAGGCAGCGCTTTAGATTACAGGACACACATAAGCATGTAATAACATGGGAATAACTGGGCAGTTACTGTGACATGCAGCTAGACTGCTGTTACTAATTCTGTCTCCTGACGCTGAGATGTAACCAGCAGCACAGAGGAGCCTGGCTCTTTTGCATAGTGGTTAAGATGCTAGTTTAACATAATAACTACTGGTTGAATGAGTGCTGTTACCTTGTAATTACATCAGTCAACACAATTGTGTTCACAAGACAATTTCAGTGTAGTTGCAAAGTAAGAGCAGGAATGATAGGTGACTATCAAGTTATTACAATGTAATTACATCGATATTCAAACTTTGTGATCTAAAGTGTTATAGACAGATTTGTCTGACTAAGTGTTGGCTTCTCTGTATTGCTACTAGTTCAGCTATGAACAAAGTCTGTTTTTTAAATTACAGTATGTAAGAAAATGTTTTTTAAAGGTGCTTTTTTGAATCTTGCATTTTCAAGGTCTTTCACAATTGCAGTTGTGTGGCATTTGCACCTCCTCCATCTGGAAATATCTCAGTCATACTGGGTCAGTGCCCAAGGAAAGATGACTGCAAGAGAAGCTTCATCTACTACCTGGCCGTGTCAGTCATCGGTTCCTTTATAAGTGCCCTGGGGGCCACACCAGGATACATTGTGACAATCAGGTACATCTTCATGCAAGTGTCTCCAATTATTGTGTGTTTACATAATAGTTACTTTGTAAAAACATGTGTACTTACACATAATTACAATGTTATTATGCATAGTTACAATGTACTTAATGTGTAAAGCTTTTTGCACAATATGCAAGTACAGAATTGTATCAGGGTTGGGATTAGGTTAGGGTTAATAATTGCGATACATTTTTTTAATTGCTTGACAGCCGTAATATATATATATATATATATATATATATATATATATATATATATATATATATACATATATATATATATATATATATATATATATATATATATATATATATATATATATATATTACGGCTGTCAAGCAATTAAAAAATGTATCGCGATTTAAAAATATTCTTAGTTAATCGTGGTTTTAATTGCATATTTAATTGTTACAATTACTGCATCCATCTCATTAGTTTGTTTTATTAATGATACTGTTATTATAGCATAATATATTAATTAATATATAATATTAAAGCATGGTGTCAAATTACAAAATGAAAAGAGCCCGGATGCTTGTATTTTACATTGGAGGCTGTGTGGTCCTGTGATTAAAGAAAAGGGCTTGTAACCAGGAGATCCTCGGTTCAAATCCCGGCTCACTCACTGACTCACTGTGTGTGACCCTGAGCAAGTCACTTAACCTTCTTGTGCTCCATCTTTCGGGTGAGACGTTGTTGTAAGTGACTCTGCAGCTGACGCATAGCTCACACACCCTAGTCTCTGTAAGTCGCCTTGGATAAAGGCGTCTGCTAAATAAACAAATAATAATAATAATAATATGGAGAAAATCCGGGACCTGTCAAATTAAGTGAAAGTTTAGAGTTATCCACCAGTCGAGTTAATCGAGGTTGACACAGGGTGATTAGAAAGTATGTTTACCACATCAATGATAAGCGTTGATGTAGTAAACGTACTTTATAATCCCCCTGTATATACCCATAACTTTAACCATACAGGGCCTTTATCAGTCTCATGACAAAGGCACTGGATGGGATACTTGTCTAAAGTGAGTGTTTTGTTACTGTACCTTTTTGAACTGTTACTGTACCTTTTTGAACTGCTTAGTGAAGCAGCTCTCTGCCTTCACTGTAAGTTTAATTCACATGTATTCATCGAATGTTTAAAGTAATGGGTTTAAATCAAGTGGCAAGTGCATACCTATAGCATGCAAGTATAGCAGCCATAATAAGAAGACCATACATGACTGCTCCTAGCATTGAGTTTCCATGGAAATATTACATTCCAGGTGCATCCAACCGGAACTGAAGTCCTTGGCTGTAGGAATGCAGTCCTTGGTTACAAGAACCCTAGGTGAGTGAGAGGACTGAGCAGTCCGGTTATAAGAGCCCGGGGTGAGTGCGAGGACTGAGCAGTCTGGTTATAAGAGCCCTGGGTGAGTGAGAGGACTGAGCAGTCTGGTTATAAGAGCCCTGGGTGAGTGAGAGGACTGAGCAGTCTGGTTATAAGAGCCCTGGGTGAGTGAGAGGACTGAGCAGTCTGGTTATAAGAGCCCTGGGTGAGTGAGAGGACTGAGCATTCTGGTTATAAGAGCCCGGGGTGAGTGCGAGGACTGAGCAGTCTGGTTATAAGAGCCCTGGGTGAATGAGAGGACTGAGCAGTCTGGTTATAAGAGCCCTGGGTGAGTGAGAGGACTGAGCAGTCTGGTTATAAGAGCCCTGGGTGAGTGAGAGGACTGAGCAGTCTGGTTATAAGAGCCCTGGGTGAGCGAGAGGACTGAGCAGTCTGGTTATAAGAGCCCTGGGTGAGTGAGAGGACTGAGCAGTCTGGTTATAAGAGCCCTGGGTGAGTGAGAGGACTGAGCATTCTGGTTATAAGAGCCCTGGGTGAGTGAGAGGGCTGAGCAGTCTGGTTATAAGAGCCCTGGGTGAGTGAGAGGACTGAGCAGTCTGGTTATAAGAGCCCTGGGTGAGTGAGAGGACTGAGCAGTCTGGTTATAAGAGCCCTGGGTGAGTGAGAGGACTGAGCAGTCTGGTTATAAGAGCCCGGGGTGAGTGAGAGGACTGAGCAGTCTGGTTATAAGAGCCTGGGGTGAGTGAGAGGACTGAGCAGTCTGGTTATAAGAGCCCTGGGTGAGTGCGAGGACTGAGCAGTCTGGTTATAAGAGCCCTGGGTGAGTGAGAGGACTGAGCAGTCTGGTTATAAGAGCCCTGGGTGAGTGAGAGGACTGAGCAGTCTGGTTATAAGAGCCCTGGGTGAGTGAGAGGACTGAGCAGTCTGGTTATAAGAGCCCTGGGTGAGTGAGAGGACTGAGCAGTCTGGTTATAAGAGCCCTGGGTGAGTGAGAGGACTGAGCAGTCTGGTTATAAGAGCCCGGGGTGAGTGAGAGGACTGAGCAGTCTGGTTATAAGAGCCCTGGGTGAGTGAGAGGACTGAGCATTCTGGTTATAAGAGCCCTGGGTGAGTGAGAGGACTGAGCAGTCTGGTTATAAGAGCCTGGGGTGAGTGAGAGGACTGAGCAGTTTGGTTATAAGAGCCTGGGGTGAGTGAGAGGACTGAGCAGTTTGGTTATAAGAGCCCTGGGTGAGTGAGAGGACTGAGCAGTCTGGTTATAAGAGCCCTGGGTGAGTGAGAGGACTGAGCAGTCTGGTTATAAGAGCCCTGGGTGAGTGATAAAGGACTGATGCCACATTTACTTAGTTTAGCCAGAAAGAAGTTTGAAAAGCAGCTGGCATTTTGTAGTTGCTTTTCCTAAATAATTTACTTGAGAAGAATACCGATGATTAGAAATTATAAATCACGTAAAAAGAAAGCAACAGTTATGGGTTTGTCAAGTACCAAGTGACAGATGCCATCCCGTGCAAAGAACACATGCCACAATTGTGATGTTAAAAGCACAGGCATGCTCTTCTATTAGCACTTTAAACAGCAGTGGTATTTGGATTGGTCCTGGTTCAGATCAATTGAATACGCTCCGTTTTCTTACGAGTGACTGCTCTCATTGCAGGTGGCATCCCGGCCCCAGTGTATTTTGGAGCGCTGATCGATTCCACCTGCTTGAAATGGGGCAGCAGGAAGTGTGGCGGCAGAGGAGCTTGCAGGATGTATAATTCTGATGCATACAGGTGAGTGGACCCCGGATCAGCACAGCCCCCTCTATCAGCACACACGGAGCTACAGAGACACACACACAGATCACACAGCACATTGTGCTCTCTTGCAGGCTCATTTACCTGGGGTTGATCTCTGCTTTGAGCGGCTCGTCCTATTTCTTCATGATCGCCGTCATTCTGTTGTTGAGGAAACAGTTCAAGCGCGTGGAGAAGAAGACCCAAGACGATGCAGACGGGCACACTGAGATCGAATTCACCCACGTGGACGAAGCTGAGTTAAACCATGACATGAAACTGGTGGACTGCCTGCACGAAGCAGGAGCCAACCCAGAGTAACACAGGATCAACAAACACAATAGAGTCACCCAGCAGGGACAGGATTGAGCGCTATGCAGAACTTTAAAGAGACACAATTATAGAACTCATCAAGTTGAAATAATAATGTGAAAGGGTATATGATTTCAGTTTATTATTATTATTATTATTATTATTATTATTATTATTATTATTATATTTTTTGCAACTTTAGTATGTTTCTGGAATCCTATGCAATATATTGTAGATTTGTTATAAAAAAAATCAAAAAAAATCTTATGACAGTACAATAAATTGAATATAAATCTGAATCAATGTGTTTGATGGAGTTGCAGATGACCAGTCTGTCCAGTCTTTGGGAACACCTGTGGCTCCAGCAGTATCAATCAATAGGGTCCTACATGGGTGTGGAGCTGTCTGACAGCAATCAATAGGGTCCTACATGGGTGTGGAGCTGTCTGACAGCAATCAACATGGGTGTGGAGCTGTCTGACAGCAATCAATGGGTCCTACATGGGTGTGGAGCTGTCTGACAGCAATCAACAGAGTCCTACATGGGTGTGGAGCTGTCTGACAGTAATCAACAGGGTACTGGGAAGCAGCAGTTGAATTGACAGTAAGGGAACTGGTAAAAATGGCGCTAATGCTAATAAGCGTTAAACATTTTGATTTTAAGTCCATGATTAGCACTCCTTTAAGTGGGGGTAACATACCAGTACAGTATTAAGAAGCCATCGTGCACCTATTTACAGTAAACCCATGGGGATGTTTCTAAGCCTTGACATGGGCAGTATACCTTTACTGGCACTTGTTTAACTCTGTAAAAAGTTAACTCTGTCACAGTTAATGAATTACTGATTGATAATATGCTGATCCTGAGGGGTAACTCTGGGACCGATCCCTCATTCCATTGTTTACGTAGGATATTATTGGATACATTTCGTTGATCACATGTATAAGGCATTGTGAGCTCTGAGTGGAATTTGCCAGTATCCCTTCATCAGATCCAGGGTCGAGATTAACTGTGCCTTACCCAGTCGGTCGAGGAGCACATCCACTCGGGGCATTGGATATGCATCAAACTTGGAGATGGCATTAACCTTTCTAAAATCCACACACTCCAAGCCCGAGCATATCCTCCACCTCCTTGCGAATGGGACCCCTGCGGCTCTCTGGGATCCGGTACGGTCTCTCTCGAACCTTGGCACGTGCTGGAGTAATAATAGCATGTGAAATAACATTAGTTCTACCAGGCAAGTCAGAAAAACATCATTAAACCTTTCCACTAACTGGTAGAGGTCACGTTTCTGATCCGGAAGTAACTGTTACCCCATCGGAATGTTAGTTGTAGCTGGTGGACTGACAGTGGGACCAAAATCCTCTTCTAAACTGTCACCAGCTATAAATAGGGCCTCCTTTTCATTCAAGGGTTTTAACAAGTTAATATGATAAATTTTGTTCTTATTTCAGCAATCGGGTTGCCTCATTTCATTGTTCACATTACCAATTCCCAGTATCACCTCGTATGGCCCTTGCCACTTAGCATACAACTTAAACTCCGAAGTGGGAAGTAGCAACAGTACCTTATCAACTGGTCTGAATCCATGAAAAAAAAAGTCTGAATCCATGCTTGTTTGTTGTACTGCTGCTCCTGGTGATGCTGAGCTAGTTTTAGATTCTCCTGAGCCAAACAACCAACCAATTCCAGGAGGTCTCTCAACATGATTACATACTTGACTATGTTTTTGGAAGTCTTTGTTTGCTCCTCCCATCCTTCTTTCACAAGATCGGGGACACCCTGGGGTTGCCTCCCATACAGCAGCTCAAAGGGGGAGAACCCGGTCAAGCTCTGAGGCACCTCTCTCACTGCAAACATCAGGTAGGGGAGGAGTTTAGCCCAATGTTTCTGTTCCTGGTTGACAAACCGCTTCAGCATCTGCTTTAAATTAAAGTCTTTAATTAGTCTGATTAAAATGTTCTGATTAAAACGTTCCACCAAACCGTCCATCTGCAGATAATAAACATAGGTTTGAATGGACTTAATTTGCAATAATTTATACAACTCCTTCAAACATTGTGACATAAAGTTCGTTCCATGATCAGTGAAGATTTCTTTTGGAATCCCTACTCTCACTATAATCTGCACTAACTCTCGAGCAATTGCTGCGGCACTAGTGGATCTCAATGGTACTGCCTCTACTAAAATGTGTGTATATCCAGAGTCAGACTGGCTCAATGGACCTACTATATCCATAGCAATGGGTTCAAAGGGATCTGAGATCAGGGGCAGTGGAACCAGCGGGGCCGGGCGAACCCCCCCGGCGCTACTTACTGGCATTCCAGACACTCCGCTACATATCCCGTCACCTCACTAAAAACTCCCATCCAATAAAACCAAGCCAATATTCATTCCCAAGTCTTGTCACTACCTAAATGCCCCGAACATGGGACATTGTGAACCAACCACAGGATCTCACGCCGAAAAGTCTGGGGAAAGAGTAACTGTGTTACAATCTGACTTGTGCTCGTGGCTTGGGATACTCTATATAGTAAGTGCCCGACAATAATGTGGTGAGGATATGTAAGCGGCCGGTTATCCTCTACATCCTTCCCCTTGATAGACCGAACCTGTTCGAGATGTGTACCAGCGAAGGATAATTTTTCTGTTCCAACGCTAGGTCCACATCTCGGTCCCAGAATTTCGGGATATCGAGTGGAGCTAAAGTAGCTTCAGCATTGGACTCCGAGGTTTCCCCCACCAAACCCCAGCCTTGTTTCATTAACATTCCTTTCCACTTTTCAACCCTTCACTCTCTTTTTGTCTTTTTCGGGCAAAATGGGAATGGAACAAATCAGCATGCAGCAGGAAAATGTTCCCAATAGCTTCCCCCGCTGCGCCCAGGGTCTTATCGGAGACTGGCGTTACAGTTTTATTAATCATTGTATCAAAATGCGGTCAGTCTCAACCTAAAATTATGGGATATGGCAACTTTGCAGCCACTGCCATGATTATGCGGCAGGTATGACATCCAACAGTCAAATCTAATTTAGTGAGGGGTAGTCCTTGTTATCCCCATGGATAAAAGAAATTACTACGACCCCGCATGACTACCAAGGTACCCCCGTCAATAGAGCTTCTTTAATTCAAGTTTGCCCACATCATGAGACCACTAATGCATGGGTGCTCACTAACCCATACATTAACAATGTAAGGCCCCACTCAATCATTACCTCTGGACTTACTTGGTGCTGTCAGGACATAATGGGAGGTCACGCCACACTCCATTGCCGCCGGGCAGTTCCTGGCGAGGTGGCTGACCTCATGGCACCAGTAACAGGTGGGGTGAAAGGGCGCCCACGGAGCTGGTGTGTCCCATTGCCGGTTTGGCAGCGGGGAGGGGTGCTCTTATATTATATAACACAACATTGAATATAAGCTGCTGCCTGCTGTGCAACTAACTAGAAAGAGTTTAAACACACCAGACAACAAACAAACAAACTAACAAAGTAACAAATAAATAACTAAATAACTGGCTAAATCATCAGCAGGAAGTCATCTGTCACACTCTAATCTCTCACAAGTGGTTTTCTCATTATCAAAGCTGGGAGGACTGGATTATTCAAATTCACCCGAGCAGGATATTCTGGCTCATGAGTTGCTCAGCAGTAGGATTGCTGGGCTGAGTGCTGCCTGCCCCTACTTGATCTGCCAGTGAATACGCACTTGATTAAAAATTGCACTCTCCTAACTAACTCTTGCTGACATTGGCTGGACATATCATTTGCTTTTGAAAAAAAAAGTTCCTGTAATATTGATTCAAGGAGGACTTTTTCAGTGTTTACTTTGCTGTTGATTGATTTCATAGCGTCCAATGCATGTTCACGGCCCCACTCTCTCATATAAACTCCTGGAAACCTGATAGCTGCCTTGAGAGGTGACAGATATAACAGAGAGAGTTCAAGGACCACCTTTTTAAGCAAGGGCAAAAGCAAATTGTACGAGTGAATAGAATAATGTGTCATATAAAACTAACAAGAAATAACTCATATAGAATGGCAGGTAAATCATTGCTAGTTTTTAACATTACGGTTAAATTGCTCAGGAATTTCGAATTTGCCTTTGCACTGTGTGGTTGCAAGTGGCACATCATACAGCCAAGGTATCGATGGAATCTCTGAGTGTGACACACGCTTTGCACTAATGTGTGTGTGTTTGTTAAGAAGAGTCCTCAGTGAAAGTGACCACCCATTGCCCAGCACAGCCTTGCGATTCCTTAAGGAAACTTCATTCATGGTTTTGAAACAGCATAGAATCGGTATAGAAAATTAAACCAGCTGAATAATGTTAAGTTAACATACTGAATTACACACCGCTTTGTAGTATTCCATATACTTAATGAAAAACTGACAAACATTGAAAAATATGACATTTCAAAATCTAACATGAACTACTGTACTACTATTATGGCTTCCGGTGGACTTTTGCATATCATGTTGTAGTTTCTTTGATTACATAATGTTAAATAAAAGATTTAAATTATGTTCATATTTTATTTTATTTTATTTATTTATTTTTTTAATTATGTCTCAATCCTAAAATTCTAGGTGATGCAAAACTTTTGGCCACAGCTGCACATACCGTATTACCAACTCTGTATATCCATGGTTTTATTGTTACACTTCAAATTACAAATCCTTTCTCAAGTTGTATTGTGGTAATAATTCTATAGGTCTAGAGTGATTGGTCTTCCACATTCATATTTCATATTTCTTTCCAATAAAATGAATATCAATACTTTAGCTAAATTCAAAAAGTTCTTAACATAAATGCTAACACTAAATTTTAATTATACTTTCCGGATCTATTTCAAAGTTCTTAATAAAAATACACAAAAAATATAATTTTATTTATAAATTCAGGGCTCATTCAAAGTACTTGACCAGTGCATTCATGAACAAGAAGAAAATGACAGACTCCATTGAGAGAAAAAAAACTCTTTAATTTTCATTTAACCACGCATTTAAAGAACAAAGTTACAATGTTTTAAGAATAATGATCAAAGGTTCATAAAACTAATGTTTAAAAATAACCCATAGTATCATTCAATTTCTGATAAATACCCAACAAGCTCTACCCAAAGTCAGTTAAAACCCATCTATAGCATAGAAATATTAGATGTGATTTAAACAGTTAAGTTTACACAGTACATTATATATATAAATAAGTTTAATAATTGTATCAACACATTCAAGTTATTGAAGCAGGTTCCAGCATTTAACATGTTGAATAGCATTACTATTGATAAGAAGAACAGAGCAGCCCCACAGCACACAGACAGAGCCCTGTAAGCTGTACAAGCTTCATGACTCCTACAGACAGGCTCCAAACACCACAGAGGAATACAAGACCACAACTGACACAGATGAAACACTTAATAAACACTTTCCAAAGCAAACAATTTCAACCTGATGGGAAAGGAGTAAATCTGGCAGCAAATAACCTAAATAAAATATTGAAAAAATAGCTACAAAAAAAGACCACCAAAAAATTAAACCCAGAGAAACATGGTTTGATGATGAATATAAAACTGTGAGGGAAAAGCTGACAGTTATTAAACCAGAAACATCATCATCCAAACGACCCAAATTTACTGTGAGACATTAAAATACTACAAACACACCCGAAAAAAGAAAAAGCAACAACATATTGATAAACATTGGGAAACATGGAATAATATCAATTAAAAATGGAATTATCTGGAAACACTATTTTGAAAACCTCTATAGTGAAAAACCAGAGAAAGATCAAACAACAGAACAGAATTGTATTCAAGAAAAACTGAAAAGATTAGAATAATGTATAAAAAGACAACCAGGCTCCCCTAGACACTCCAGTCAATCTGCAGGAGCTAAAGGAGAAGCTGAGATGCTGAAACACAGCAGCCCCAAGCTGCAGGAGGCCCTGCTCAAACTGTTCAACCTCCTCCTGAACGCTGGGCTAATAACACCTATCTATAAAAGTGGAGACAAATTAGATCCCAATAATTACCAAGGTATCTGTGTGAGCAGTAATCTGGGGAAAGTGTTCTGCAGTATAGTTAACGCCAGAATACTGACCTTCCTTACAGAGCAGTGTCCTGAGTAAGAGTCAGATTGGTTTCCTACCAAACCACAGCACCGCTGACCACATTTACACCCTACACACCCTAATAAACAAACAAGTCTACCAAACAAACAAAGGAAAAATATTTGCATGTTTTATTGATTTTAAAAAAGCATTTGATTCAATTTGGCACAACTGACTATTTTATAAAATTATCCAAAGTGGTGTAGGGGGTAAAATATATGACAGAATAAAGTCAATGTATTCAGAAAATAGGTGTGGTGTAAAAATTGGTAACAAAAGAACAGAATTCTGGATCGTGGAGTGAGACAGGGCTGCAGTCTGTTTGTTTATTTACCAGTGTTCCCTTTCACATTCCTATCTCTTTATTTAATTATTCCTTTTCATTATTTACTTTTGATTTTGATGTTCATAATGTTTAAGTTATGTTTATATTATATGCTGTACTTTTATCTGCTTTGGCAATACCGCTAATGTTGCCATGCCAATAAAGCGCCTTTGAATCTTAATTTGAATTTGATAGAGAGAATGTCCTGTGTTCGGTTGTTTTTAAGATTTGAAAATAGGTGTGTCTCCTAGGTTACTGTCACTCAATTGGTTGACTTTTCTAGTCATTCAATTGATAAACCCTCAATCCAGTCATTTGATTGGTAAATTCTCAATCAGAGGTGGTTCTCTTCGAATGAGGTGTGCTTTATCTCGTCATAGTAAAAAGGCAACAACACTTGACACTTTTATCATATTTTAGATCAAATGTCCTTTTTAGCCATAACTTAAATATAATACCTCAGTCTTTTATATGATTCATATTCCTTTTCCCTCAAACATGCTCATATTAAACTGTTATGTTTTATTGTAATACATGAGATTTTAAAACAGGTATTCTCATTACATCGTATTTAAATTACATTTAGTTTTCTCGGTCGTGGTATTTCCTTGGAGGACTTTTTAATTCCAATCTGCTTATAAGCATTTCCAATGTCAATGACAATGTTCAAACTCATTGAAAAAACGTTTTCATGTCTGTTCAGTTAATCTAACAAAGAGATTTGTATTTGATAACCCTTATTTTGAAGAAAAAGGTTTGTATCCTCATAATTCTTGCCAAATTCTTTCTGTTTTGTTGAGAGTTGTAATGTCGTCATCTGGAATACATTTCTCCTTTGTGTTGTGTTCCTATAGATCACCTCAGATCGACTTTACCTCCATTCTCAGTATTTTGTTATTTGACAGGTTCTGAATGGATCAGAGAGACAGTAAAGTCTGTGAGTTAAGTGTCCAAAGTGTGAAACATGTTGTTTCAAGCTGCAGTCAAGCAGTTCTGATAAAAATCTGCACTTGTTTAAACAATTCCACCTAGTCGATCCTCAAAGCAGGAGTTTTGGGATAACCAAAAACGGGTTCTTCCAGTTTATAATTCATTTAAATCTAGCAACCTTTCCAAGGTGTGATATCTTCATTTGCGACTTGTTTTTAACTGCAAACCCGCTTCTAAACCAAGCGATGATACTTGCAATCTTAACAAAGTGTCTGAGGCAGATCTTTTTAACCGATACAGTATTTTGATAATGGTTTTGAAGGAAACTGTCAACAGAGAAGTTTCAATATCTCAATTCAAATCTTGCTCTAAATTGCTTACTTTTTCTCAAAGTAGTTATGTTTTAAGTTATTTACAGTATTCAAACTTTTTTTAGGCAAGTGAAGAATTATTTTTTCTCAAACTCCACATGTGTCATTCATTGGAAGTTTATTTAACATCAAATAACATGTTTTTAGTATTAAAATATTTTTTTTAATGATGTTGCTATACAATATTTAATTTACACCATGCCAAAAATAAACCACTCATCTCTGCTCTTAACTAATAACCTGTATTAGTAAATATATTTGTATTTTAATCAGTATATAATAAAACCGATCATTCTCTAATTGTGTTTATTGCCATCAGCTGAAGAAAGTACTTAACTTATTTTATATGATAGAATTTTTCTAACAAACTGCAGCACCACTTGTTTTGTGCAACTTATAGATCTTACTAATAGAATAATTCATACTGGGGTAGTATGACATATTATGCTGTACCCTTGAGCAAGGTACTTTACCTAGATTGCTCCAGTAAAAACCTAACTGTATAAATGTGTAATTGTATGTAAACATAATGTGTAAAAAATAATGTAATTGTATGTAAAAATAATGTGATATCTTGTAACAATTGTAAGTCGCCCTGGGTAAGGGCGTCTGCTAATAAATAAATAATAATAATAATAATAATTATAGTTCTTAATAAAAGAATAATTCATACTGGGGTAGTATAACATATTATGCAACTTTAGGGTTCTTATAAACTTCAAAAATTCTGATCTTTAAAAAAATGAATAAATTGCTATTATCAGCTTTTTGGTGTAGTAGAATATGAAATGCAAAAGTTCAAATCATTGTGTGAAAGGAAGTATATATATATATATATATACAGTATATACACACACACACACACACACACACACGCACACTGTATACAGTATATCTGTGAATTGTAGTATTGCTCCATTTTTTTGTAAGCCTTCATTTTATAACTTGATGTGCTATAGGCTATACTGTGATATTAAGGTTGCTATGGTATTTTTATTTTTATTCCAGAGCCCATCCCTAGTCCATAGTATTTTGACAGCGCTGCACTGCCACCGCACACACATTCATTAAACAACAGAAGCACATTGGTTCGGTGTGCATTACTGGTGTTCATTTTAAATGTGGTAGTGGGAACGCAAATTGTCTTGTGCAGGGCTACTTGTTTTAAAACAACCTGCTGTTCCTGTGGTGCTCTCCACTTCAATTCATTATGAATTTGTGGCCATTTAAAAATGTATATCTTCAGGACTAGAAAATTAAATAATTAACTTAATTCATGTGAATTGGCATTTATTATTCGTATACATTTACAAGCATTATTTTAAAGTGTTATTAAATGTTACGCACTGTAAAATGAAATGCTTCAGAATTAACCATAGATCCTCTGGAATGGGTTATAAACACACTTTAGTGTTTATTTAAATTGGACTACACTTTACCAACATAAAACATTACAGTATAAAGTACCGGATTTGGTTACACTTTGAAGTAAATAGCCATACATTCCTATGAATTCCAGTGATTCATTTGTTAATTCTGTGGTGTTCGCCTTCAATTCATTTTTACATTATCTTTAGGACTAGAAAAATCATTTCAAAATAACAGCACCACATGTGTTATTCCAAAGCAATTCTGTGCAAATCTATTGAAATCCATATGAATTTGTGACCTGATCCGTACAGTGGCCCTAGATCCTAAACCTGAATGTAACACACCATGCCATCTCAAGTGTTCAGTATTTAACCATATTGAATTCTCAGCATGTTAGCATGCATGACACAGAGTATAGGACTGCATGTAATAAAGATTTCTATCACCTACTTGCACTGCAGTCTGTGTGCATCTTTACACTCACACTACACTGTGTGTAATCACAAGCTAACACGTTTAATCACCAGTCCCTTCAAGGAAACTCATTACAGTTCAGGTAACATGGATTGTGAACTGTTTGTAAAACATGTAAAGAACACAAGTACAGCTAACCTATTATTTGTTATATGGATTCCAGTGCATGTTCGTGTATGTGTGTAAGTTTCTGTATTTAAGTTACCATTAGGTCGTATATTATTTATTAGAGAAATAAATAAAATAAAAAGCTTTAGTAATTAAAATATCTAGTTATGTGCAGTATGTGTTAATCCCGATCGTGCAGTATGTGTAACTTGTTCACAGTGTGTATCATAAAGTCAAAGCCTCCTCCTCCTGGCTTTAAAGATGAGATGAGACATGCCTGATATACGTAAGTAAAGTTGCTGAAAGCAATCAGAGCGCATGCAGCTGTTTGATTTCAACTCGTCATTCAAACCAGAGATCACTAGTTGCTATTATTGTGGTTACTGTTGCCGCAAACCCTATTCTTGATTTATTTATTTAACTTTATTTGCTATACTAATTTTAAATACATAGATAGGACAGGCCAAGATCCCTGCAAAACAAATTCAGATAGCTAGGAAGGAAATTAAAAGACAAGACCAAAACTGTGGTATTTTCTGGGATACTGCCAGCACCTTGCAAAGGACCATATGGACAGTTGGAAATACAAAATAAAAATGCATGGCTGAAATCGTGGTGCACACAGGAAGGTTTCATCTTTCTTGAACATTGGAGCATATTCTACAACAAGGACTATCTCTATAGGTGGGACAGACTGCACTTAAACAAAAAGGGAACCAATCTACTCGGAGAAAGGATCCTTGAGGAGGTCCAGGAGCATTTAAACTAGAAAGAAAGGGGGGAGAAAACAAAAAAACAGAAGGGAGACCACATCAAAACAAGGGCAACAACTCAGGTAAGACCACTATTAAATGTATTTATCTTAATGCTAGAAGTCTCAGAAACAAAATGTTAGAACTTGAAGCTACTGCACTAACAAGTAACTACGATGTGATAGGTGTTACAGAAACTTGGTTGTCTGAGAGTGATGGTGACGAATATAATATTAGTGGGTACATACTATATAGGAAAGACAGGCAGGACAGAAGAGGTGGAGGGGTAGCGCTATACATAAGAAATAGTCTTGAAGCCCAGGTGTTAAATCTGGATGAAGAAAACAACGCCAAATCAATATGGGTCAGAATAATGGACAAAAACTCAAAGGGCATAATAATAGGAGCATGCTATAGACTGCCAAATTCAGATGCTGAGCAAAATAATCTGTTATACAATGAAATTAGAAATGCATGCAGCAAAGGAGAAGCCATACTAATGGGGGGTTTCAACTCCCTAATGCAATTTGTCAAGGTATCGGCTAGAGGGGAGGCATGCCTTGATTTAGTCTTTTCAAATAACGAAGACAGAATAACTAAAACAGAGGTCAGAGAACCATTGGCAAACTCAGACCACAACATGGTCTCATTTGAAGTGATTTTTAAAACCCAAAAAGTAATGACTAAAGCTAAGGTTTGCAATTTTAGAAAAGCAAACTACGAAGGTATGAAACAGAGACTAACCGAAGTAGATTGGAGTAAAATAGAGAAAGCATCCACAGAAAAAGGATGGCTGCTTTTAAAAATGTAGTACTAGAGGCGCAAAACAATTACATCCCAAAAGTAGACAAATCTAAATCTAAAACAAAATGGCCAAAATGGTTTAATAGATCAATTATCCAGACAGTCCACTCATTATTTTCTGCAGGCGTCCAGCCCTGCTAGTTGTTGTTTTAAATGCTTCCGCCTCTGTGGGTCTAATTATGCTATGGTTTCATTTTGTAATCTGATTATTTATTTTAAAGTTGAGATGTTTGGTCAAATTTAAGTGTGTTTTTAAATTTGCTACAAATATAATTTGTTATTCCTGAAACCCGTTGCTACCCACCAAACCTCTCACCCATGGATCTTGACCCCTCCACGCACACTTTCAGAAAGGCTCCGGCACCATTGACTGCAGGCATGTCTCTGCTTCTTCATGTAGCGTTCCTATGTAGTATGTACAGTCATTTCATATGAGATCGCACTGCGGGAAGGGGGGGTCGTCACAGCCTGAAACATTTCCAAAGGGGGGGCCCAGCAAAACAAGTTTGAGATCGCCTGCTTTAAAGGACCATAACTATGTGTATGTATTCTAGGTAATGTGCTAGTGTTACCATTTGTAAACTACTCTGGAGCAAAGTTTCACAGACTTAAAATAATCGGTGCTGGATGCATGCTGATCTGAGTAATGGTCTGTTGGAACATTACTCACAGCGCTACCTCATTTCCTTATGAGACGGTAAGTCAACTCTGCATCAAACATGTCTGCTCTAGAAACACTGAATAATGCATCTATAAATGTGTTAGAAAAGATGCTATAAACAGTTACTGTTATTAAGGATAATAAGAGACTAGCAATCGAGTACGGAGCGAAGGTCTTGATAAGAACTTTATAAGTTTAATCCAGGTGTGCACAATACCAGTCTTCCAAGTCTGCATTCTTCCTGGTCTTTTCAGGGAACATCTTGTATAGTTAATGGTGCCTGATGTCTGCCATCTAAGACAAATATGAGTGCAAATATCAATACTAGTTAATTATCTCTTAAAGCTTCAAAGGTATTGTTGCAGTTGAACCAGGAGAAGCTTCATTTGGGATGATCCAGAGGACTGAACTGACATAGTAAGATTTTTTAAAGTGCTTTTTTAAATGAAATAATAACATTATTATATTCGGATGTATTTCTCCTGGTGACGGTCTTAATCATGTCTGGTTTTGCTTTATTTTAGATTCCAATGACAAAGAATAGCATTACATAGTAGCTGCTTAAGAATGATTTATTCCCATAATGATTGCTTGATGTGTACTTCATATGAGCTCAATATGAATTTAGTATGAAATGATGCGTTAGTATGTATGTTTGTGATTGTTATTAATGGAAATAAAAGTAACGCATTACTTAATGTTACAAATTAAAGTTTAGGTAAACAGAAATCCCATGATACAAAATAAAACATTACAGTATAAAGTATTTCAAAATGTGTTTACAATGTGAAACTCTTAAACTTGAATTACAGTGCAGCATTTTGTTCAAAATGTGACAGAATGCATAGTTTTAAATACATTCTAGTTATTAATAAATACATTACTAAATACATTACTACAATTTTCTTTTCACATGAATGTAAGTGAAGGGATAGTGAAATGGTTTTAACTGAGTATCATTAATTGTATATTGCTGCTTTTATTATTATTAATTTTTTTATAAAGAGCCATAAGAAATACCATGGGCCGAGTAACTGTAAAGATGATTTCAGTTTAGCCTGTCTGCAGTTAATTCCTAATCAGAACCAGCTGTTAATAACTCTTTCTGGCCAGTGCAAAAGCATATTTGGGCACAGTCAGTATTCATTATTGGACAGCTCACAGAAGACTCAAACCTGTTCAGGAAAAATGACAGTGGAGACGAGAGCAGAGGGGTTTTCTGATCCTCCTTTAAAGAAAGAACTGCCTCTTCTTGAAGATCCGGCAGAAACAAAAACAAGAAAATGCTGCACTTCCAATATAAAGGTATGTGCTAATGTGCCTGGTCATTGTGCTGTACGTGCTGTAGCGGTGAACTTGTAAAGATTACTGCTACAAAAGAGCTCTTTATAAAAACACTGACTGACCCAGAAGATACTCAAGGGGGTAATAACCAAGGCTTGAAATGGTAACACTTTCAAATAATGGCCGCAAATGTATAATGAAGTCTGACTGACTACCACAGGAATAACACCTGAATATCTTGCACTTCCTCTGAGTTCTGAAGTCATTCATTTTGAATTCAGTCTTGTTAGTTCATTCAGATTTAATTACCCGTATTCATTCCATGTTCCTTTGTAACAAATGATGTTGATCACGTCTATAAGCCTAGCTTATTACCCATTTAAAAAGCCATACCAACCATCTCATTGCACTGTGTGCTATCAATCTACCCTGTGATTTTATAAAGTGGATATGGCTGTTGGATGCCTCCGCACAAACCAACTGCCTATGAGATATCTTGGTACAATTAGATAATCGTCTTGTCTTCAAGGAAAAACAAATGCTGAGGAGACCCAAATGTTATCCATGTTCCACCAATGCAGAATGGCTGGGTGGGATCTTTGTTCTTCATCTTACCTCAGACATGGGTTTCTGAAAAAGTAACTTCCAAAACAGACGGAATCCTGTACCAGTTATCGCAATTACTGATGCAGAAACACATTTTTTAGGTAAAATACAGCTTGCTCATTAAAATGATAAATCTCTGTATTTAGTAAGCAAGCAGTCCGATGGGGGTAAAACAGGCAACAAATGTTCCAGCCCCATCCCCACAAACCAGCAGGGGTGCCCCAATACTTCCTGGAGCTGCTCTTTTTTGGAGTATCGGATCTGAACTTTATAACACAGCTTCCACAGCCTGCTCTGTGTGCTTGTTATGCACGTGTCACAAAGGGAGTTCAAGGTTATACACACAGTAGCACACGCCACCACATCTCAAACTAATACATTCACAGTACCCTTCAGTGCGGTCGATACAATCAATGATGAGCTTTAAACTGTACAGTAGGTTCTGTATGGCAGGACAGTGAAGATGATGCCATAATGCACAGTGCTATACATTGAAAATGATTCATCTTAGCAATAAAGCAGTGGCCCAATAGGAAATCGACAAACATTATCTACAACCTGAAATGACAAACTATCAGCTGCAAAATAGTACACTGATTTTGATGGGGTAGCATAAGTTGACGTTACACTGGTACTGGATCCCAAATAACTAAACTTAGTGGAAACCCAGTGGAGACGAGACCAGAGGGGTTTTCTGATCCTCCTTTAAAGAAAGAACTGTCTCCTCTTGAAGATCCAGCAGAAGCAAAAACAAGAAAATGCTGCACGCCCAATATAAAGGTATGTGCTAATGTGCCTGGTCATTGTGCTGTACGTGCTGTAGTGGTGAACTTGTAAAGATTACTGCTACAAAAGAGCTCTTTATAAAAACACTGACTGACCCAGAAGATACTCACAACTTTTTAAAGGAATATTTAAAGGGGGGATAACCAAGGGTTTAAAATAATTTTCTTAACTCTTAAGAGCACAATGACTTTCCTACAAGTCCTTTTTCTGTGATTTAGCTTGCCAGACATGATTTCAACTTTCATGACACCACCAACCACGACACTTTAGATTCACTTCCTGTGAAAACGCAATGCTACTGGTAGAAAGGCACCCACATTATTATAAGAGGCACTTTGTTTAATAACTGTTAACTATTTACTAACACTTTAACATGATTTTCTTATTGTGTGTTACTGGTTAGTTCATATATAATAACATATTCATAAACCAAAACTAAGAAAATATAATAATACATTACTATAGTAACATCTTTACAACTGTTTAAACAAAGCAAAGCCCATTTCAATGATGTGATCAACTTGGCTTAGGGGCTGATGGTTGCTAAACATTTTTGGCTTATATTTTTTTTTAGTAGCTTAATAGTTCAGTTAATACAGCAACCGCTGCTTGTTGAGATAGAGCTGGTTGTTCAGTTAATACAGTAACCGCTGCTCGTTGAGATAGAGCTGGTTGTTCAGTTAATACAGTAACCGCTGCTCGTTGAGATAGAGCTGGTTGTTCAGTTAATACAGTAACCGCTGCTCGTTGAGATAGAGCTGGTTGTTCAGTTAATACAGTAACCGCTGCTCGTTGAGATAGAGCTGGTTGTTCAGTTAATACAGTAACCGCTGCTCGTTGAGATAGAGCTGGTTGTTCAGTTAATACAGTAACCGCTGCTCATTGAGATAGAGCTGGTTGTTCAGTTAATACAGTAACCACAGCTCGTTGAGATAGAGCTGGTTGTTCAGTTAATACAGTAACCACAGCTCGTTGAGATAGAGCTGGTTGTTCAGTTAATACAGTAACCACAGCTCGTTGAGATAGAGCTGGTTGTTCAGTTAATACAGTAACCACAGCTCGTTGAGATAGAGCTGGTTGTTCAGTTAATACAGTAACCACAGCTCGTTGAGATAGAGCTGGTTGTTCAGTTAATACAGTAACCGCTGCTCATTGAGATAGAGCTGGTTGTTCAGTTAATACAGTAACCGCTGCTCGTTGAGATAGAGCTGGTTGTTCAGTTAATACAGTAACCACAGCTCGTTGAGATAGAGCTGGTTGTTCAGTTAATACAGTAACCGCTGCTCGTTGAGATAGAGCTGGTTGCTCAGTTAATACAGTAACCGCTGCTCATTGAGATAGAGCTGGTTGTTCAGTTAATACAGTAACCGCTGCTCATTGAGATAGAGCTGGTTGTTCAGTTAATAAAGTAACCACAGCTCATTGAGATAGAGCTGGTTGTTCAGTTAATACAGTAACCGCTGCTCGTTGAGATAGAGCTGGTTGTTCAGTTAATAAAGTAACCACAGCTCGTTGAGATAGAGCTGGTTGTTCAGTTAATACAGTAACCGCTGCTCATTGAGATAGAGCTGGTTGTTCAGTTAATACAGTAACCGCTGCTTGTTGAGATAGAGCTGGTTGTTTAGTTAATAAAGTAACCGCTGCTTGTTGAGATAGAGCTGGTTGGGTATCACTGGATGGGTTTCTTTCTGACTTAATCCAATACATGATCTGTACCTTCAAACTTGGAAACCATGGTTTGATTTGATCAGCCTTTAACCTTTTACAGCACTGAGGAATCATCCTGTATTGCGTCAACTCCATATGGGATTACACTTAAAAATACGTTGTTGAGGAACTCCAGGGGGTCCCCCAGTGCTGGAAAATGCTCTAAAAACAACTGGGGCTTATCATCAGTGTACAGGTTGATCAAACAAACCTCTAAATTAGGTAGACAAACATTTCAGATAGCACCGTCATCAGTGTACTATTTTGCAGCCAATAGTTTTGTCATTTCAGGTTGTAGATAATGTTTGTTGATCTATTTTGGGCATTAGGGTGGCGTGTGCTACTGTGTGTATAACCTTGAACTCCTTTTGTGACACATGCATAACAAGCACACAGAGCAGGCTGTGGAAGCTGTGTTACAAAGTTCAGATCCAATACTCCACAAGAGCATGTGCAGTGGCTCCAGAAAGTATTGGGACATGCCTGCTGGTTTCTGATACTGGGGCTGGGACATAACGCTACCTGTTTTACCACACTCAGACTGCTTGACTTCTAAATATATAGATGATAACCTGCAGACCATGTTAATGAGCAGGCTATACTATACCTCAGGAACAGATTTCGCAATGCTAAATCCTGGTACAATCTGTCTTGGACGTTACAGTTGCAGAAACCCATTTTTTAAGTAAAATGATTCTGAATTGGTAGTAAATGGATAACATTAGTAAGGCAGCATGGTTTTGCTTATACTTGAAGAGTGGACGATTGTCTATTCATATCAAGATATCTTGTAGGCAAGCGGTCTGTCTAGAGGGGTTACAACTGAGAATCTGGCAATTCGTTTCCTATGGGGTGCAAGGTACGGGATAGAATAATGGTGCAAAATAGTAAACTTGCATTATATCTTTGTTGGTATTATATTTTTATATCTTTGTTTTCTTGACAGATGTTTTTGGTAGCTCTATCATTTACATACTTTTCCAAAGCATTATCTGGAAGTTACATGAAAAGCTCCATTACCCAGATAGAGAGAAGATTTGAGATTCCCAGTTCTGTTATCGGGGTTATTGACGGCAGCTTTGAAATGGGTAGGTATGACTTCAAAAGCCCATTTTCTATGCAATTTTATACTAAAAAGGGCATGTCTGCTTGGTTTAAGGGACCAAAACTATGCTTCTGTATTTATTTTAGGTAATTTGCTGGTGCTAACATTGGTAAGCTATTTTGGAGCAAAGTTTCACAGGCCAAAAATAATCGGTGCTGGATGCATGCTGATGTCTATTGGAACATTACTCATGGCGCTACCTCATTTCCTTATGGGACGGTAAGAGTTTTCTTTTGTGGATAAAGTTAGGTCCTAGAACTGAAATTAATTGAAGGCATTTGCTTCAAAATGTTGATTGACTTTATGTCAGATGTTCTTGTTTTTGCACAAACAATCCTTAGCTGTTTGAAAGTCTTTATGCAGATTCTGGTGATTTTCTTCACAGCTATAAATACGAATCAACAATATCAGCTTCAACTAACTCCAGCACAGTGAGCTTCCCGTGTTCACAAGACCCAGGCCAGCTTACAGAGCTTGAGGCCCAGCAACAATCTTCCAGAATAGCGGGTAAGCTAATGTGCACTGAGATCAATACAAAACCAAAAAAAGCTGCCTATCCTATTGAGTCTGTGTGTAATGGGCAGTGTTGTGTGATGCACTGCAGTTACAGATTCTGACCCCTGTCGGTGAGATGAGGTTAAAAGCTCTCTGACCATGAATGCAGATGAGACAGGCTTATTTGCACAGCGGTTAAGAAGCTCACTTGTGGTTTGCGTGGTCGTTGGTTTGTGCCCAGCCTCTGCTGACAATAATAATAAAAAAAAACTTGATATCGTATTGAGTCTGCATCTGCATCTATAACCCTCTCATGGATTGTGTTTTATTTTACACACACACCCTTTCTTTTGTCCAGCTTGTGAACATGATGGAGGCTCCCTGATGTGGGTTGCTGTGCTGCTGGGAAACATGTTACGAGGGGTTGGTGAAGCAACCATTACACCGCTGGGAATTTCATTCATTGATGATTTCGCCAGCCCAGAAAACTCAGCCTTTTACATTGGTAACTCTGCCTTTGACGTGGACATGACTCATGAAAGGCAAAAAGAATGCTTGGCTATATAGTCAAAAGTGTAGAGTACAAATCAAATTAGGTTATGATGACGTTGTATAATGGTGAGTTAGCACAGTGTTCAATTCTGGTTCCAGCAATACGAAAAGGACATTGTGGCCCTGGAGAGAAACCAGAGTAATCCCAGGGATTAAAGGAAAGAGTTACTGTATAGCAATAGGTTAAAGAAACAGAATCTATTGAGAACAAAAAAAGGTTCTAGGGGGGTTTGACAGAAGTTGTTAAAATCTTAAAAGGTGCTATCAAAGTTCAAACTAGCCAATACATTAAACTCAGCACAGCTGACATTAAGTGGAGATAGACTTGGGACAGGGGGTAGGAAACCCTTCTTTACACAGTGTATGGTATGGAGTACCAAGCCTTGTTGTTGATGCTGAATCACTGAGATCCTTCAAGACTCAACGTTCTTATAACTGTCATAAAGAAAACCGAATTGAAGATTCTCTTTTTTCTTCCTCTGTGTGTTTCAGGGTGCCTCCATACCATTGCAGTGATTGGACCTCTTTTTGGGTTCACGCTGGGGTCCTTTTGTGCCAAGCTGTATGTAGACATCGGGTTTGTTGATCTTGGTAAGTCATTAAAAGAAACACAAACTTAGCACAAAAAGTTTGTTAATTATTAAGCTCTGATTTGTGTTTTCTTGTGTATTGCTGTTGTATCATGTTAGCTGTTACTTTGTGCTCAGCACCCTTCAATGTCAAAAATATTGGTTAAAAAAAAGAAAATACTGAGTCATTGCTGTTTCCCCATCTTATGGCTTTTTAAAACTGTGTGCAGCTAGTATCCATTTTGTATGTATGTATTTATTTGCTTATTTATTTAAGTTATTTATTGCAGAAAGTATTACCATATCAATGAAGGATTCCCGTTGGGTTGGTGCTTGGTGGCTTGGCTTTATAATCGCTGGAGGAACTAGCTTGGTTTCTGCATTTCCGTTCTTTTTTCTACCCAAAACTCTGCCCAAAGAAGGGGGTCCAGAAAAAGATTCCACCGCTGCAGCAGAACAAAATCTGTTACAAGGAAACCAGCAAACAAACGCAACAGACGAGCAGCCCAAAATCATAGACGTTGCAAAGGGTACGTTTTATATTTGAGTTGCACCATTGTTTTCTTAATTGTGTACAAATTATATTTATTGATTTTTGGCTTGTTGTTATGTTCTTTTAGTTTTATTACCTTCTTAAGATATTTTGCCATGGTGATAAAGCATGATCTAACGATTTGGGATTTGATACAAAGCTGGACACATCAGCAGCACCGGTGTAGTGTTATTTTCAGGTATGCGGTACTCAGCACACTGCACTTGCTCGCGCATGCCTAAACAACTTCTGCTAAGAAAGCAGGGATGCACCCATTCAAATTTGGTACGTTACACTGTTTTCGGTCTTTTACATTGAATTTATCATATTTTTCCACATTAAGATAACAGTATGTGAATATTTATCATATGCAATTCATTGGGTTTTGTACATTTTTTTACTTCTGCAACTTCGCACTGGACTTCTCATTTTGTCTTGTTCGTCGTGAATTGTTCTTTTCATAGAGAAATTGATTGTCTGTTTCCAGTTTAAGTTTGCAAAAAAAAAAGTATAATTAATGGTAAATGTACCTCTGACAATTGGAAAACACCCATCAGATCGCAATTGATTGCACCTGTACCAAAATCTGACCGCTTACCACTTTCTGACATTACACAGGTCACGTTTTGGTATACGTACCACATTCTGACGATGTACCACTTTCTAAGACTACACCAGCACTGTAACTATGCTGTACCTGATGTTCCGATGCCTAGTTGTCGTTTATTAAATACTCGTGATTCACAAAACAAGACTACAATAAAAAAAAATATTGTCCTGATGTAACAAAAACAGGAAATATAATAGAGTTCAATACAAAAATACCGAGACATAATAAAAGGCTGTTATATGTACTGCAGTATTTTTTACATTTTAATGGTAATCTCCTTTTTCCCTGCAGATTTTTTGCCATCCTTGAAGCGTCTACTCACAAACAAGATCTACGTATTATATCTCATAGCAAACGTTATAATGTTCAATGGGGTCATCATTTTGATAACGTACACACCAAAATACTTAGAGCAACAGTTTGGAGAATCAGCATCCAAGGCTAACTTTTTAATAGGTAAGTTCAAAAATAACTGTTTCCAGTTGTGTAACTTGAATGGTTGTTTTTCATCCAGGAACACTTTACATTAAGTAAATACACAGTAATTAGAGACCCTTGATGTAAAGTGTTACTTTTCCTCTCTCACAATGGTGCTGATGAATTGAGAATTTCCACTACAGGTTTTTTTTAAATGAAATACGATTCCCTCCACAAACATTGCAACAGATCAATACATGCTGATCGACAGGTCATTTATTGCCTATTTTGTCCCACTCAAATCACCTCCACTAAATATCTTGTTAGCACTGAATAGATCATCGGCCCCTCCTCAAAATCCGGTATTTGTCTTGGCAGTTCCCTTGTAAAAATATGGCATAGTATTATTATTATTTGTTTATTTAGCAGACGCCTTTATCCAAGGCGACTTACAGAGACTCGGGTGTGTGAACTATGCATCAGCTGCAGAGTCACTTACAATTACGTCTCACCCAAAAGACGGAGCACAAGGAGGTTAAGTGACTTGCTCAGGGTCACACAATGAGCCAGTGGCTGAGGTGGGATTTGAACCGGGGACCTCCTGGTTACAAGCCCTTTTCTTTAACCACTGGACCACACAGCCTCCTTAACAGTAAAAGCAAAGCAAATCATAGTGAAAATGTGGTAAAGAGGTAAGGGACAGCATATTTAAATGAACATAGTACAACCAGGGACAATGCACGGGAAAACCACAGGTAAACTTTTAAAGAGGTTACCATTGTAGGTTTATTTTTAGGTAAAAGAAGAACAAATATTCCACCCAATCATTTCGTTTTAAAGAGAAGTTTGCCGCACATTTTTATTAGTCTGTTCCACGTTTTCAAGAGCTGGGTCAAACGTCTTTTCATTGTTCTTTAGGTGTTACCAGCATGCCGGCTGTTTCCTTGGGGATTTTCTTCAGTGGCCTTATCATGAAGAAGTTTAAGCTAGATCTCATGGGAGCAGCCAAGATGGGACTGGGCACAGCTATCATTGGCAGCCTCTGTATCTTACCTTATTTTGCATTGACCTGTGAAAACACTGAGATCGCTGGACTCACAGTTTCCTATGGAGGGTGAGAATGCTTTGGCAGAATTATACAGACGGACTTTCAATATCTAGAACTGCGCTTTATTTATTTATTATTTGTATGAGCTAGTTGGCTGTAGCTGGAGTAATGTGACCACTCTTTAGACTGAAATATTTTAATAGAAACAGTGCAAAACATAGGCCAAAGTCAACATGCACAACTAGTTATGGTTGTATTTCAGAACAGGGATTTCAGACTTGGAGAGCAGTGTGTCGGTGGCCTGTAACTCTGGCTGAGGTTGCCTAGTGAACCAGTGGGAGCCAGTGTGCGGAGAGAATGGGATGACGTATGTTTCCCCTTGCTTCGCTGGCTGTAACATATCCAGAGGAAGTGGAATAAACACGGTGAGGCCAACCTACGTAATATTCCATTAATGCTCCCGTTGTCTAATAAACCATTCATTGTTCAAGTTCCTCCAGACTTCTCAGGCTGGGACCTCACTTACTGGGTTCATTACCTTGGCAACATCCATTGTTTAGATTCGACAGGTTTGGCTTGACAGCTGGAATAGACGTTGATTTTTAGTTCTCTTGTGTTCCATCGGTGAGGCAACATTCAAATTGGGTAGACAAAAATAATTAAGTGAGGATAGATTATTTATTAAAACATAGATTAGACAACACTATTACATTATACATATAGCTGCCAAAAAGCAGGTGGAGGCTGGGGAGCAGGGGCATAATGGATTGAAGTAAGTTATAAATCCTTTGGACGTACTGGTTATCAAATGACGAATAAGATACTAGCAATTCGATTGTCGATTTGATCTGCTATTGGAAGTGCCTAAAATATGCTTGAAGTTTACGGGATTGGATCTGAAGTTAAAGTGAGTTCCTTGCCAGAACCACCACTTTGCTTAATTAAATACAAATAAATTAACAAATTGAGAAAAATAGTTTTAAAAATGCGTGAACACTCTAATCATATGCCTTTACATTAAATTGCTTTTTCATTTTCCTTGCTCTAGACGTTTCATGCCTGCAGGTGTATTGAAGCTTTTCCTAAGTCAGAATCTGGGAATTTCTCTGCAGTTCTGGGCCAGTGCCCCCGAGAGGAGAAGTGTTCCAGAATGTTCATATATTACTTGGCGTTCCAATCCTTAAGCTTCTTCATTCTTTCTCTGGGAAGCATGCCGATGTTCATTATAAATCTCAGGTAAACCAGCCTGGCTTCCTTCCAGTAAAGTGCAGTGTTAGAAGTGCATTCTTTAAAGTGTAGTTTATCATACAATAGAGATATACACTGATCTGAGTTCAAGAGCTGCTCTTCAGTTCTAGTTGTCTAATTCTCTTTTACAATAGACACGTGTAAAACAGACTCTGTGTCTGTATAGGAGGAAGATCCAGCACAGGCTTGTGAACTCCTGTGAATCAAGTTTCCATTTCCAGGGATGGAAATAAGACTCCTATTGCATAACACTTTCACTCATTCCAGGTTTTGCTCAGAGCTTGATTAGTCACATTATTACATGTAACAAGCTCAGGTGTGTCTTATTAAACTCACAGTAAAACCAGAAATGGGTCAAACTGCTATGCAATGGGAGTCTGATTTCCATCCCTGCTTTTCTATTGTTGTCAATGCCAATTACTTGAGCCCACAGGGTGGCAGTCACTTAGGTCAAAGTATGTACTTTTTTTTAAATGCTCTTTTATTTTTATTAGTGGTGTCTTTTTCTATTTTTGTCATGTTTGGGTCCTCCAAGCTGTTTTTAATCTCATGATGTCCACACCAATTAGACAAACTGCATCAAAGTGCAATGCTTGCTCTTCTGCTCTATGGACAGGTGTGTGGATCTAGAGCTGAAATCACTATCGGTGGGAATGTATACGCTGGCATTGAGAGCATTTGGTAAGTTTGATTTATTTTATTTTGTTTAAGAAAGATAAAATGATATAAAAATGCAAGAGTGAGGCAGTTGTTACAGAGCTGGACAGGAGTTTTATCTTTTTAAAAACTCATCCTGAAGTCTCATTACAATCGTATTCATCTTTCCTGATTGCTTTTCAGTGCATACATACAGCCCCTAAGGAGTCCTGGTTCATTATTATTATTATTATTTGTTTTTTTAGCAGACGCCTTTATCCAAGGCGACTTACAGAGACCAGGGTGTGTGAACTATGCATCAGCTGTAGAGTCACTTACAACCACGTCTCACCCGAAAGACGGAGCACAAGGAGGTTAAGTGATTTGCTTAGGGTCACACAATGAGTCAGTGGCTGAGGTGGGATTTGAACCGGGGACCTCCTGGTTACAAGCCCTTTTCTTTAACCACTGGACCTCACAGCCTCCTTCGTGCATATGTACAGCCCCTAATGAGTCCTGGTTCATGCATACATACAGCCCCTAATGAGTCCTGGTTCATGCATACGTACAGCCCCTAATGAGTCCTGGTTCATGCATATGTATAGCCCCTAATGAGTCCTGGTTCAGTGCATACGTACAGCCCCTAATGAGTCCTAGTTCAGTGCATACGTACAGCCCCTAATGAGTCCTGGTTCATGCATACGTACAGCCCCTAATGAGTCCTGGTTCGGTGTATAAGTACAGCCCCTAATGAGTCCTGGTTCATGCATACATACAGCCCCTAATGAGTCCTGGTTCATGCATACGTACAGCCCCTAATGAGTCCTGGTTCATGCATACGTACAGCCCCTAATGAGTCATGGTTCATCATGCACAGCCCCTAATGAGTCCTGGTTCAGCCCCTAATGAGTCATGGTTCATGCATATGTACAGCCCCTAATGAGTCCTGGTTCATGTATACGTACAGCCCCTAATGAGTCATGGTTCATGCATACGTACAGCCCCTAATGAGTCCTGGTTCATGCATATGTACAGTCCCTAATAAGTCCTGGTTCAGTGCATACGTACAGCCCCTAATGAGACCTGGTTCATGCATACGTACAGCCCCTAATGAGTCCTGGTTCATGCATACGTACAGCCCCTAATGAGTCATGGTTCATAATGTACAGCCCCTAATGAGACCTGGTTCATGCATACATACAGCCCCTAATGAGTCATGGTTCATGCATATGTACAGCCCCTAATGAGTCCTGGTTCATGTATACGTACAGCCCCGAATGTGTCCTGGTTCATGCATACGTACAGCCCCTAATGAGTCCTGGTTCATGCATACATACAGCCCCTAATGAGTCCTGGTTCATGCATACGTACAGCCCCTAATGAGTCCTGGTTCATGCATACGTACAACCCCTGGCATGAATAAGAGCTGCTTGCTTCTTCTTCCCACAATACAACTGGAAAGTGGTACTACACCGCGGTTGTGAATGAGCCACCCGCCAGATTGGCGAGAGGGGTACTAAACTTGGTAAAAAAAGTCGTTTTGAACGTTGTTTCCCCTGGAGCTGTAAGATGTAAAAATTGCAGCCTGCCCCAAAGTGTATAATCGGCCATTGAAAAGCCTTGCATTCCCACATAGTCGCAGCTCGACAGCGGCTCAATTCAAAAGAAGGGAAGTCAATTAGATGCAACAAGTTTGGTCACAGTTCATGCGTCTGCACTGTTTAATGAGTACAATAGCGATCTCTGCTGTCGGGTTTCTAAAGTGAGCTTACTGGTTTCTAGCTTGAAGGGAGAGCGTGTAGCTTTGGAATACATTGACTGTTTCTTTTCAGGTGGGATCCCAGCTCCAATTTATTTTGGAGCCCTGATTGACTCAACATGCATGAAATGGGGGACCAAGAAGTGTGGGGGTCGTGGAGCATGCAGGGTGTACGACAACATCTCATTCAGGTAACACATGTTGGATCATGCAGGATTTATAACAACATCTCATTCAGGTAACACATGTTAGATCATGCAGGATTTATAACAACATCTCATTCAAGTAACACATGTTAGATCATGCAGTGTGGATAACAACGTCTCATTCAAGTAACACATGTTAGATCATGCAGGATTTATAACAACGTCTCATTCAGGTAACACATGTTAGATCATGCAGGTTTTATAACAACGTCTCATTCAGGTAACACCTGTTGGATCATGCAGGATTTATAACAACTTCTCATTCAGGTAACACATGTTGGGTCATGCAGGGTGGATAACAACGTCTCATTCAGGTAACACATGTTGGATCATGTCACTCTTACTAAGAGCAGTGTGAAAGAGTCATGGAACAGGCAGATGGTCCAATGTCTGCATCCACACGTTAGTTAGGGTTATGGTTATATCATGCAAAGAAAATTACACATGAAGTACATTGTAACTATGCATAATAACATTGTAATGATGTGTAAGTACACATGTATTTACGAAGTAACTACTATGTAAATACACAGTAATTAGAGACACTTCATGTAAAATGTTACCAAAAAATCATTGTGAGCAGAATTTCCCCTAGTTCTGCAAAGACTTCCCATGTCTCCAGATAAAGGTAAGAGCTCTACTCTTATGCTATGTGTAGCACTTAGCACACAAAGGACATAAACAGAAGACTGAGAAAATATCTTGTTCATTCCGATATTCCAAGGCATGTTTCAAATGCAACACCTCCTAATACATGTATTACAGTTTACACAATGAATGTCTTGTTCTTTTGTTGATTCTCTTCCAAAGGAGGTTTATCAGAAGCTGAGCAGATGTATTTTTACCTTTGACCAGCTTCAAGTAGAATCAAATGAGTTTCATTCATGGTGTACATAAGGGGGGGCTCACACTTTTTTCCTCCAGGGGGTGGTCTTAAGAATATAAGAACATAAGAACAATACAAATGAGAGGAGGCCATTTGACCCATCATTGCTCGTATGGTTCCTAGTAGCTGATGGATCTCAGAACTTTGTCAAGTTGAGTCTTAAAAGATCCCAGTGATTCAGCATCAGCAATGTGCTTGGTAATCCTGGATTTCATGATGGACAGTGCTTTGCTGCTTGAAGCCCTGTGCGCCTCATTAACTCTGCTTGAAGCCCTGTGCGCCTCCCTAACTCTGCTTGAAGCCCTGTGTGCCTCACTAACTTTGCTTAAAGCCCTGTGCGCCTTAACCTTAACTCCCTAACTTTGAAGCCTCACCTGCTTGAAGCCTTCCTAACTCTCCTTGCCTCCTCCCTAACTCCTTGAAGCCCTTCCTAACTCTGCTTGAAGCCCTGTGTGCCTCACTAACTCTGCTTGCTTGGCCCTAACTGCTTGAAGCCCTGTGCGCCTTCCTAACTCTGCTTGAAGCCCTGTGCGCCTCCCTAACTCTGCTTGAAGCCCTGTGCGCCTTCCTAACTCTACTTGAAGCCCTGTGCGCCTTCCTAACTCTTCTTGAAGCCCTGTGCGCCTCCCTAACTCTGCTTGAAGCCCTGTGCACCTCACTAACTCTGCTTGAAGCCCTGTGCGCCTCCCTATGCTTGAAGCCCTGTGCGCCTCCCTAACTCTGCTTGAAGCCCTGTGTGCCTCCCTAACTCTGCTTGAAGCCCTGTGTGCCTCACTAAATCTACTTGAAGCCCTCTGCTTTATTTCACAGGATCTTCTTCCTTGGATCTAACTCTGCTTTATTTCACAGGCTCCTCTTTCTTGGATTAATATTGGGCCTGCGCTTGATGGGTTGCGTCTTTTTTGGGTTTGTCATCATTCAGATAAAAAAGAAATTCACAAGAGACCACAGAAAAGCTTCCGCTGAAGTCAAAGTCTTTTTAAAGCAGGACATGAAAAACAACGTCCTTCCTGAGCAGAAAGGTGCTGGTCTGAGTGAGAAGGAAGTGGAAACCAGCGCCTAAACAACCTGATCTGCAGCAGCGCTCTTCAAATCATACCAGTGGAGATCTGAGCTGGAGTCTACACTGGAACAAACTCACATCCTGGGTGCAATGAATACTGATAACAAAGCTACTGTATATCAGAGACACTTTACATTAGCTGTCTCTCAACTACACCTGATTGCACTGGACCATGGTACTCTAGAACATCAAAAATCTGAACTATTTTGGACAGTGGGCAGTATGAATTTTAGAACACACATATTAATTCCATACAGTGAGTCTAGTTTAAATGAATACTGTATGTGTAGTATAATATAAAAACAGTAACATGAAAATAAAAATGGGAAAGGTGAAGTTAAATATCTAACACAGACTCTGTAAGAGTTCAATACAAGATGCTAAACACGGCTCCAGTTTCACAGTAGTGCTCATTACCTTACAACATGCAGTTTGGATTTCTGAGGTTCAGGTGTAGATTGTTACACTGTAGTTACACATGTGGTTGAGTGTATTTACCATGTAATTACTATGTAACTGCCTATAAGCTCAACTGTATCTCATACAAATCACACTTCATGCACCAGAGGGCAGCAGAGTAACATTTTCTTCCACACACTTGAAAGAATTGACAATAGAGTTTCATTTCATCTCGATCTGCATCATCCAGGTACACTTCCATTCATTGAGCATCTTTGAACACTGCCGCTGCAGGTAAAGTCAGTATTTGAGGAAGCTGGGAAATAGCGGCCAGCCTTCTCCACCTGTAATTAATCTGGGAGGTGAACTTCTTTTAAATCGTGTTTTCTGTATGTCTAATCCAATGGAAGCAGCACCCATGCTGGATGTGTACATATGAGGTGGTACTGTTTGCTGGGTCTGTTGATTGATGGCTGGTTTCAATCTTTTTGAGCGGACACAAGCCACAAGCCCATCGAGCTTCTCTTTACTGAACCTCACAGCTGTCTGGTCCAGGTGCTTATCCAAAATATACCAATTTAACCTTCTTTTAACCCTGCCCCTGCTAAACTACAACTACACTATGCAACACTTTACACTGTGTCTCTAATAGTTACTGAGTAAGTACATGCGTACGTACAGTGTTACTATGCATAGCTACAATGTACTTAACATGTAAATATTTTTGAGCGATATATGGAAGTACACAATTGTAGCAGAAAATGGTTAAGGTTGGATTTCGAGTTTGGGTTAGGTTTTAGGGATAGGATTAGGGTTATATCATGCAAAAAGATTACACATTAAGTACATTGTAATTATGCACAATAACATTATATGCACACATGTATTTACTATGTAACTACTATGTAAATACACAGTAAGTACAGATACAATGTAAAGTGTTACCAACAAAACATGCACTATTTCCATAATGTAATGTGCAGAGCTTTTTCCTGTCCCAATATCATATGAATTGCTTTATTTCTTTATTGCTATTTAGATGTGTTGAAAGACAAATCAAATATTGTTGTTACTGTCAGTTACACTTGCCGCTGTCATGCAGTGTGAAAAATGAAAGATTAGTTGAAGTTTTAATGCTGGGGACACAGCCCTTCAAAGGAGCGGTGTTTAAACTGACAACAATCAATAACAAGCAGTCCACTTTTCCCTTCAGGCGAGATGCAACACTGCGGTTTCCCCTGCTTGCGTCGGGCATTGCACTCCCACACGTTAATGTAGTCACCCTTGTTTATATATAGCAAATGATTTTCCTCAATAAAGATGTCAGTGGAAAAAATGAACTGCTTAATGTTTTGCACCTGTAAAGTTACAAGCAAAATACATTTTTCATGAATGTTCGAAATGTTTTTCCTCGTTTCATCGTTGCTGGTGTTATTAGTGGACCAGTAAGATGTACCCATCTCTGTCTGCTGTCACAGAATCCTAAACCTGTGTTTCTCTGTGGAACCGTCATGAAATATGCAGGTCCATAGTCACAATGCTCCTCCGAGCTAAAAAGGGAAAAGTTGTTACAAAGCTCAAAATAAACAAATTGCTCCAACGTGCACCTTAGCTGTGTCTTGCTAGTTTTGTGACATTAGCTTTTCCTTTAACAAATGGTGCAAACTGAGCACGTTGGTAAATGCTTTGTGAATACAACCCACCATGTCTTTGTTGCCTCCTTTCAGGATCTGATTCTTGTTTGTTTCTAAAACAAGAAAAGCTACTGGACAGATGCCATACAAGGCTAAGTGGAGACCACTCAGGCTGAACTCTCTCCTTCAGCGTTCAGTGGGTAAAGAGCCAACAGGAACTGAAGTCGGCCTGTGATCTTCAGTCGGTGCTCTGGTGGCAGTGCTCAGCTAACATTCAAACAGGGCTACAGCTGAAGAGCCATAAGGCAATTGTTTGTTCTAACCATGCAGGAGGGAAAAGGCCAAAGCGGTGATACCTTTTAGGTCCCCAGCCAAGAACGGCAACCCACCTGGAACTGATCTGAACCCCAATCTCTCGATCGCTCGCCTCACCCTGCCCTCCACGTGGCAGGGCTTTAAACAGGTCTGCCACTGTGCATCCCTCAATGACGTAGCTGAACTGGGTCATTCAGCCCACAGAGGTTCCACAGGGTGTGTGTGCGTAGGAGACAACTTCCATTGTCCCCAGCGGGAGCTCACACCTACTCTATCACATCAGGTAGGAACGCAACACAAATATCCATTAAAGCAGGATACACTGCACGACAGCACACACATTGGGAATTAACTCAGCATCCCCATATTCTCAGTACAGAGTTTCACATTATGTTGTGAATATGAACGATTGAATTGCTAGAGAACACAGTAAAATATTGTATCAAAGTAGGGAAAAAAAGACCTTGCTGGCTTGTTAACTTAGGGGTGGGGGGTGCGAATGTTTCATTTATTGTTAAGGAAATGTTTAAGTGCATTCCCTCAGTAGCAGTGTGGGCTGAAAGAGTCTTAATTTAATGAAAATGTGCAGTGATTTGAAATTAAGGAAATTCACAACATGCTGCTATATGGTTTCACTTTGCTTATTGATGTTTTCGGTACCTTTCCCAACATGTTGAGTTGTGTCATTTGTTGTGTATAAATCCAGTTGAAAGGGAGTTGCTACTTCTATTAAGATGCCACTTCAAGCTTACGCCAGCAGGACATATTCACACAGATTATAGTCTGTTTGTAGGACTAGCATAAAGTGTGACACTCATAAAACTGTTCTAGACCATTGAGGAAGCCAACAACAGTATAGAACAGACTATTATTATTATTATCATTATTTATTTCTTCTTTATAAGAAGGGATTTGGAAAATTTTACAAAAGCTTTTAAAAAAACGTCTAAGGAAACTAGTCAGAAAGAAATAGTGAAAAGAGTTAAGAGGGGTTCACTTGATTAGGACATGACAGAATACAGGTACACCGGAGCCTATCATTTTGGATGTATTGTATAACCTACACATGCATCAAGTTGCCAGGTGGGTAAGTATGTTATACAATACATAACTAAAATGATGCTTTTGCCTGTTAGTTTTATTGAAATGTATAATCTCGTTATTCTGTTTTGGGCCTCGATCAAGCAATGGCATTTTTGTTGAACTGTGGGTTTGCTTGGTGTTGCGGATTACAATAATGTCCACTAGGGCCTTGGGTGAGATCCTCAAATTCCTTTCGAACCCGGGTCCCTAAGGGTGAAAGGATTATGAACCATCTGTACCACCTGCACTGGCAAAATGATTGATGCATCTGACGAACAACAGTGCCAGACTAATGAAATGACAGCTTTTGTGTTTGAATTGTGTTGTGGTTATATGCTTTACGCACATGAAGAGTACTTGTGAGAAGAAAAAAAAAAAAGCATTTGATACCATTCAATGCTGCAACAGGTGCATTTTGTTCGTCTGCTGTTTGTTTGTTTAATTATATGTTATGATTATCTGAAGCACAACACATAAACATTAACAATCAGTGAGTGGACTAAGTATCGGTGAGCTGAGCACTAGCCCCCCATGCTGGGCCTCCCACACGATCACCGCAGCAACACATTCTGCGCATTGTTTAATAATAACCCAGACGGCATTCTGATCATTACTTTGATTAATTAATACAACAATAGCCTCTGTGTGTGTTCAGAAATCAGAGAAGATCCATTCCGAGAAATCTGTTTAGCCAGATGATGCCGAGTTCAACTCAGTGCAGTCACATTTTGTGGCGGGCATTTTTTTCTTTCTTCTTTCTTTTTTCTTTCTTTCTTTCTTTCTTTCTTTCTTTCTTTCTTTAAATGCACACATTCATAGTGCCCTTCTGTATGACAAGTGCATGACTTGAAGGGATTCAAAGTGTTATTTTAAAATGCAACGGTTTAATCTTTAGGATTATTCCTAACATTCAGGGGGTTTTCCCAGAACCCCACGCTATAAAGGCACCAATACCAGAAAGTGAGAGCCTTGCTAATGAAACATCATGGACTGACTGTCAGCTTGAGACATGGCTGCTTTCATTATTAGGAAGCACGTATTCCAACCAGGGGAGGTGAGGGGGGCCCTGTGGTTGCTAAGTGAGTGTGTTACTCATTATGCTAAAAGAGCAATTCTGTTGCGTTATTGAGGCTGAACATCCTCAATAACTGGTAAATATACCCTCAACATGAGGCATTATAAGCCAGGTGTGGGTATGGAATATCACAGTCATCTTCTTCTTCTTCTTCTTCTTCTTCTTCTTGTAACTTCATATCCTGTTTCAGTCATCACATCCTTATGACTAGTTTAAAAAACCACTGTGGCCTAAAAAGGGCTCTTCAACATGTCTTCTTTCCAAGTCCAGCTGGTACGGCTCTTTAAGGAAGGCTTAAATACAGCAAACCTACATTGTGCTTGTTACATAAGCAGAATACTTCACCATAGTTACTGGAGTGTTGTGTTTATTTCACTTATGAGGACAGCCGTAAACAACCCACTCACCCCCTTCAGAGGCTCATTGGTTAGTGGTCTGTTTGTGGAACTGCAGTACCCCACAAACATGCATAGAGTATGCTCTATATAAGACTGTTCACAAGATTGGGACGGGGGGGGGGGGGGACGGAGGGCAGGGGATTACTGTAGGTGTTGTTATCTGTATTGTTATATACAGCTGTGTGCAAATTTATTAGAACACACCATTGCTTCTGTCGTTTTGATTTGTTGTGCTTATAAAATTGTCAAAATAGGCAAGTTAGTGATTGTCTAATTTAATTGATGACTTTATTAGGTCACACATGGAATTAATTTAAAATAGTAAGAGAAAAGGAACACAGAGCCACAAACGATAAAATGCAGGAGACTTTGTAGAAGTTGTTTAAGATGCCTAATTAATTCTACATCACTGATTACAGACCGGAACAGCCCTTCACCGCTGAATTGAAATGCTACTGTGGAACAGCCCTTCACCGCTGAATTGAAATGCTACTGTGGAACAGCCCTTCACCGCTGAATTGAAATGCTACTGTGGAACAGCCCTTCACCGCTGAATTGAAATGCTACTGTGGAACAGCTCTTCACCGCTGAATTGAAATGCTACTGTGGAACAGCCCTTCACCGCTGAATTGAAATGCTACTGTGGAACAGCCCTTCACCGCTGAATTGAAATGCTACTGTGGAACAGCCCTTCACCGCTGAATTGAAAATGGAACAATCCTTCACCGCTGAATTGAAATGGAACAATCCTTCACCGCTGAATTGAAATGCTACTGTGGAACTACCCTTCACCGCTGAATTGAAATGCTACTGTGGAACTACCCTTCACCGCTGAATTGAAATGCTACTGTGGAACAGCCCTTCACCGCTGAATTGAAATGCTACTGTGGAACAGCCCTTCACCGCTGAATTGAAATGCTACTGTGGAACTACCCTTCACCACTGAATTGAAATGCTACTGTGGAACAGTCCTTCACCACTGAATTGAAATGCTACTGTGGAACAGCCCTTCACCACTGAATTGAAATGCTACTGTGGAACAGCCCTTCTGAATTGAAACTACTGTGGAACAGCCCTTCACCGCTGAATTGAAATGCTACTGTGGAACAGCCCTTCACCGCTGAATTGAAATGCTACTGTGGAACTACCCTTCACCGCTGAATTGAAATGCTACTGTGGAACTACCCTTCACCGCTGAATTGAAATGCTACTGTGGAACTACCCTTCACCGCTGAATTGAAATGCTACTGTGGAACTACCCTTCACCGCTGAATTGCTAAAACAGCCCTTCACCGCTGAATTGAAATGCTACTGTGGAACAGCCCTTCACCGCTGAATTGAAATGCTACTGTGGAACTCACCCTTCACAGCCCTTGAATTGAATTGCTACTGTGGAACTACCCTTCACCGCTGAATTGAAATGCTACTGTGGAACAGCCCTTCACCGCTGAATTGAAATGCTACTGTGTGGAACAGCCCTTCACCGCTGAATTGAAATGCTACTGTGGAACTGCCCTTCACCGCTGAATTGAAATGCTACTGTGGAACAGTCCTTCACCGCTGAATTGAAATGCTACTGTGGAACTACCCTTCACCGCTGAATTGAAATGCTACTGTGGAACAGCCCTTCACCGCTGAATTGAAATGCTACTGTGGAACAGCCCTTCACCGCTGAATTGAAATGCTACTGTGGAACAGCCCTTCACCGCTGAATTGAAATGCTACTGTGGAACAGCCCTTCACCGCTGAATTGAAATGCTACTGTGGAACAGCCCTTCACCACTGAATTGAAATGCTACTGTGGAACAGCCCTTCACCGCTGAATTGAAATGCTACTGTGGAACAGCCCTTCACCGCTGAATTGAAATGCTACTGTGGAACAGCCCTTCACCGCTGAATTGAAATGCTACTGTGGAACAGTCCTTCACCGCTGAATTGAAATGCTACTGTGGAACAGCCCTTCACCACTGAATTGAAATGCTGTGGAACAGCCCTTCACAGCTGAATTGAAATGCTACTGTGGAACAGCCCTTCACCGCTGAATTGAAATGCTACTGTGGAACAGCCCTTCACCGCTGAATTGAAATGCTACTGTGGAACAGCCCTTCACCGCTGAATTGAAATGCTACTGTGGAACTACCCTTCACCACTGAATTGAAATGCTACTGTGGAACAGCCCTTCACCGCTGAATTGAAATGCTACTGTGGAACAGCCCTTCACCGCTGAATTGAAATGCTACTGTGGAACAGCCCTTCACCGCTGAATTGAAATGCTACTGTGGAACAGCCCTTCACCACTGAATTGAAATGCTACTGTGGAACAGCCCTTCACCGCTGAATTGAAATGCTACTGTGGAACAGCCCTTCACCGCTGAATTGAAATGCTACTGGAACAGCCCTTGCTGAATTGAAATGCTACTGTGGAACAGCCCTTCACCGCTGAATTGAAATGCTACTGTGGAACAGCCCTTCACCGCTGAATTGAAATGCTAATGGAAAACCGCTGAATTGAAATGCTACTGTGGAACAGCCCTTCACCGCTGAATTGAAATGCTACTGTGGAACTGCCCTTCACCGCTGAATTGGTGAGTGTACCTTCAATTCCTTAACCCCTTCAGGTACACAAGGAATTGAGCGGCTGTTCAAGCAGTTGCTTCTCAAAATACAATTGAGTGTGACTCAAGTATCACGAGGAGACTGACTGATTTGAATGACCGGATCCAACCTGTCAGTAGAATTATAAATCTTGTTTCATGCCCCTCATTGTAAAAATAAGGAAGTTAGCATAATTTTATTTGTGGGACACATGGGTCCCTTTTACCTCAAAGAGTTAAAGGCAAAGCCAAATGTCCATACATTTAAAATTAGAAATAATAATAAGAAAGCTAAAAATAAGCCAGGAGTGCTGTGTTTAACTGGTAAAATTCACAGCGTTTGATCTTTATATCTTTTACAGAAGCCAGGAGACCTGTCTCTTACTATAAGTAGATTTTGATTAAATATACACACCTTTTGCGTTTTTAAAAGTATAAGTCTGCTTTTATATTTATATTCCTGTCTAAAATAATAACGTTGTGTGCCCTGTTATGTAAGTAAATAAAGTAATTATTCACAAAATGCAAGCTGCATTTACAGATGTACTCAATATAATGTTCCTTCTTTGAAAATGCTGTTGTTGTTTGACTTTGTTTAGAATTGCATGAGCTAGGTATTTCATTTTATAAAGAGATTCCACATCACTTTGATACTGTACAATCAATTAGATGAGTGCTTAAAAGCATCAATGTGCAACAATCTCACAGAGTAGTGGCAATAACAATGCACAGCTACTCTTTTAATGATGTGTAACGGGTGTTTGTATTTTTTGACCTGGTATTTTTTGAGGACTTGTTTTAATCTCAACAGTCTATTATAAAAATAATAATAATAATAATAATAATAATAATAATAATAATAATAATAATAATAATAATAAATATTTTTAAAACATACTAGTAAACCGATAAGATTAAGCAAGTGGAATACCTAACCGTACAGTTTGAAAAATGATCCAATTGGAAAAACCAAATGATGCTGCTGCTGCTGCTGCTGATGATGATGATGATGATGATGATGCAGTGACGATGCTCTGATCGTTATGTGTCTCCAGCTTCTCGTAGCTCCCTCTCTCTATGTACATCTAAATCACAGGCTATATTTGGATTGGGTGATGTCACAGGTGGGTAAGGTGTGAAGCATATATAACTCCTGCAATCTCTTGAAGCTCAGAGAAACTGAAGCCTAGGTCCAGCACACACCAGACCCTGCTGCAGAACTAGGCTGGACCTGTTCCTTTACTTAACCCTGATTCCAAGATATTAACAGTAAGTAAATGCCTTTATTTGTGTGCCTACCTGCTGTAGAATTCTAAATAGCACAGATTCCTTCTACCGGTACAGAACCCTACAGGCACATGCTCATGTTTAGTTTATACATTTTGAACGTTTAATTATGGGGCATTGATAGTCATTTTTCAATCTTATTGAAAAGATGCTTATATTATTGTAGGCTGGTTTTCTGCTTTAAATGTATGCAGTTTTGCATAGGTTTTGTAATTGCTTTCATTGTCAGGACAATTAATGATACTGTGATGATTGCTCTGATTTTCAGAAGTGTACAATGTGTTACTTGAGGCTGTCTACTGTTCTCATTGTGCTGTCTATGACTCTAAACTGTCTCAGCGCCACCCCGGCAAACAGGTCAGTAACACACTGCATTCAGTAACAAAACTATCATATTGCACTAGACTTAAATACATATACTTCTGTTTCACTAGCTGTACCTTCCAGTCTCATAGCTTCTTATTTGAATCATTTTCTTCAGATTGCACATTCAATTTTCTTTCCTCTAATGTGGATACATGTATCTTTTATTTGTCATTTTTGAGTTTGGAACCTTGTCACAAAATAAGACAACTAATTATATATATTATGTATATATATATATATATATATATATATATATATATATATATATATATATATATATATATATATATATATTCCCCTAGTATTGCAATATGAAGTGACTGTGATTTATTTTTCTCTTTGGAAACCATTAAGGCAGTATTTTATTGGCAGCATGTGTTTGTTTGTCCCCTGCCTGATTCAAGGGAGCAGTCTGATGTTCGACCAGGCAGAGAGAGCTGGCTGCTGCCTGGCTTCGCAAAAAACTCCTTCATCAGCCTCACCCCTACAGAGCCAGAGCAGGAGTCCGTCAAGGCAAAGAGGTACCGGGGTTGCTTTGCTATTTCTCAATTACTTTGCAACGCGTCTGTGCAGCATCAGCGCCGCAGATGAGCGCATCTTGCTATCTACAGTGCACTGCATGGGATGTTGATGCTGACTGATAACGCAAGTGTGTCGCATCACACATGTATGTGTAAGCATCAGACATGTATAATAGTTGTGTGTTAGCATCAGACATGTATAATAGTTGTGTGTCAGCATCAGACATGTATAATAGTTGTGAGTCAGCATCAGACATGTATAATAGTTGTGTGTCAGCATCACACATGTATAATAGTTGTGTGTCAGCATCAGACATGTATAATAGTTGTGTGTCAGCATCACACATGTATAATAGTTGTGTGTCAGCATCAGACATGTATAATAGTTGTGTGTCGCATCACACATGTATAATAGTTGTGTGTCAGCATCACACATGTATAATAGTTGTGTGTCAGCATCAGACATGTATAATATCTGTGAGTCATTGTTAGATATTGGCAATAGAAGTGTATTAGCATCAGGAATTTACAATAGAAGCATGCTAGTCTTAGAAACTGAACTATGATGTCCTCTTCAGTTAAAAATAAAAATGCATGGTTGATCATGACCAGCTACATGTTTCTATTTGCAATATTATATTTGTATATAGAACTGTGGATTAAGGAACCAGACTTTACTGTAACTGATTACAAAGGAAATATGAAAAAAAGAAAAAAAAAGATAGAATTTCATTTGGAATCAGCTGGATCTTTTGAAATGTTTTCTTGAATTGTTTCCATTATTCAGAGTCATGGATTAAGCTTGTCTACCTGTAATGTAACACAAACTAATGCATGAAATGTGTATAGGATCAGGTTTTTAACAAAGTATTTTGCAATGAGCATAGCTGCATTTTATATTAACCAGGCGACAGTTACCAAAGTAATGACAGAGTTCTCTGTTGCAGAGTACAGAGTCGTGTGTCATTATCTCAGTTATAACTGTTACTAATGAATCGAGTTGGGGTAGTAATAAATAATACAAAATGAACTGGTAATGTCTTAATAACATTAAGAATTACAGGTAATGTTTCCCAGTTGATATAAAGATTTTACTCAAATGTTACAGTATGTGTATTTACATGAAGGCGTTGAAAGCAATCAATAAAGCTGCATGTTTAGACCTCATCCGAGCTCTACACTGTACAGTCAATAAAGCTGCATGTTTAACCTCAAGCTCTACAACAGTCAATAAAACTGCATGTTTAGACCTCATCCGAGCTCTACACTGTACAGTCAATAAAGCTGCATGTTTAGACCTCATCCAAGCGCTACACTGTACAGTCAATAAAACTGCATGTTTAGACCTCATCTGAGCTCTACACTGTACAGTCAATAAAGCTGCATGTTAGACCTCATCCAAGCTCTACACTGTACAGTCAATAAAGCTGCATGTTTAGACCTCATCTGAGCTCTACACTGTACAGTCAATAAAGCTGCATGTTAGACCTCATCCAAGCTCTACACTGTACAGTCAATAAAGCTGCATGTTTAGACCTCATCCGAGCTCTACACTGTACAGTCAATAAAGCTGCATGTTTAGACCTCATCCGAGCTCTACACTGTACAAGCTCTACACTGTACAGTCAATAAAGCTGCATGTTTCCTCATCCGAGCTCTACACTGTACAGTCAATAAAGCTGCATGTTTAGAGCTCTACACTGTACAGTCAATAAAAAGACCTCATACACTGTACAGTCAATAAAGCTGCATGTTTAGACCTCATCTGAGCGCTACACTGTACAGTCCTGTCAATCACAAGAGGCTTTTCCTTTTAAAAGATCTGGATTCAATAAAAAGACATCCTAGTGTGAGAACTTTCATCTGACATTACATCCCACGACGAACATTTAAACAGAATTAAGGTACAGGGGAATATTGTTCATGAGTGTGGTTACATACAGTTTTGAATGTACAACCTTTTTTTTTTTGTCAGTGCCTTTTTCCTACAAAAATGTTTGAAATAAGCATGGAAGACTGGTCAAACCAAGCACAAAGAAATATAAGTGACATTTTTCCAACCTGTCTCAACATATCGTATTCAATCTGCAACATCCTCTGATGTTTACATAGACTATATGCATTAAGGCTAGGTCTAGCTTTATAATTATTCTCCCGTCATCTCAAACCACTCAATGAAGAATATAAGCTTGAATTCATAGGAAACTGTTGTTTCGGCAAGTGCCTTCATCAGTGTGGCTGGAGAATTCGAGCATTTACTAATATTTTTGGACTGAATAGAAACCAATTTTTGACTTTGGACATGGACTAAAATGGTATTTCTGCATTGGATTATTTATTATTTTAATGAGAACATTAAAAATGGCTTATTTAAAAAAAAAAAAAAGTTTTGTTTTTCATTTTCAGAGGTCATATGGAAAAGAGGAGGTGCAACACAGCTACCTGCGTGACGCAACGCTTAGCGGACTTCCTCGTCCGATCCAGCAACAGCATCGGCGCGGTCTACACGCCGACTAATGTGGGCTCCAACACGTATGGAAAGAGGGCCGGACTGGCTCCACTCAGCAGAGAAACTCTGAAATATATACCGTTTTAGGACACGGCGTAGTCATGGAAGTCAATTGTAGTTTTCTGTACAAAACAAAAAGAAAAAATAAATAATAAATGTAGTTGTTTTTAAACTGTAAACTACCAGTGCCTTTTTTGGTGTGACGTGTCTGGTTAAGACTACTGTATTTGTGTTTTTAAGTGTACACTGTTTATAAATTGAGTGCATTTAATTTCACTTCTTGATTAAGCATTTAGAATTGTAAAAAAATTGGCGGAGGGGAGGGGAGGGGAGGGGGTCCAAATTAAAAGAGCTGTATTAATCTTTTTTTTTTAATTAAAGAAATTGAAAATACATAATTTGTGTGCTTATCATTATCAAAACATTCAGAGATAAATATATTACATAAAAATATATACATTGTAGGTCAGACTTAAAAAGCTTTTGATAATGTCAATATCTTTATTCGACGTGATGAAGCACGGAAGCTATTGTTAAAGGGTTGTAGAAAAACGAACACAGAGGAATTGCTCAATTCTGAAGAACAAAGGGTTTGAGTCAGCTTCGTAATGAGCTGGTCACAGTGATGGAGTCCAGTGCATTCAGGTATTACACAATGTGCGCTGCACCACACAAGTGAGGCGTGCTGGCATAGCAACATGAAATAGGCCTACACAAAAATATACATTAAACATTTAACATCTGTAAATTAGAAAACAAGATGAATCCACATGCATTATTTAAAGCTTCCTGCCCCAAAAAAAGGAGCAATGGAACTGTGCCATGCAAAGCAACACAAACACAGCGAGCGCTTTCCTGTGCAATGCTGTATGCAGCCCCGAACAAGCCTTTTCTACTCAGTACCCTGCCCTTCAGGAAAACAACAACAACAAATCCCTGCTTTTAAAACGGTGTACGTACAGTACAGAACACAAAACTATTGCTATGAAACACAGGCCCGAACAGGTGCAAAATAAAGACAAAACTACACTATGGGCAACATTCTCAGGAAAAACGTTGCTGTCTCTTCCAATTGTAATGTGTTTGACAGATTGGTGTTTGACATTATCAAACCCTTTTGTTAATGAATGGATTCCGTTACCCTTTCTAGCTTCGCTCGGTTGGTTTGTTGCAATATGTTATCACAGTAATAATGAGCTGTTAGCATGCACAAATGAAGTAGTGCTTATTTACCCTCAGCTTTCTGACACATTAACATACTTAAATGGTGGAAGTGTGTGTGTTTGTGTTTGGCTTTCGAAGTTGGAAGAAAGATTGATTTCATTAATTCAAATGTGCTTTAAAACAGTTCTTGAAACAGTCCTTGAGGTTTTTGTGAATAGGATGCCGAATCCGCTTCTTGTTTATAATTTGATGCACTTTTTTTTTTTAAGTGGTAATCATATTTCTCATAGGTTACAGCCCATTAGCTGGTGAGCTTATGTTCTGTGGCCATTGAGTGTACTGGAAATCCATTACGCACCCCATCCAAACATTACTGCAAAGCAAAGCATGCCATTAGTTTAAATTACTTCAACAACGCGCTGAATCACCACCAGTGGGCCTGTTTGACCCCACACAAATTTAGCTCATAATGAATGCGTCTTGTTTAACATAGAAATTACAACAGCAAAAAAAAAAAAATAATAATAATAATAATAATAATAATAATAATAATTTCACATAAAAAAATGCAGGCATGATTAAATGGTCTGTATATCTCTTCTATTTTAATGGTTACTTTCATTTAAAGAAAAAGTACTTGAGTGGTGGCAGTCACTGTACTAGTGGATGATGATTGCATACCCAATTCATGTTGATCTTACATTTAATGGAGTGTGTTTGTTAATTATTGATACTGTTCCAGCAGGGAAGACATTTCTTGCGAGTCTATCCCCAGAATGGCTTAGTGCTTTAACATGTCACTCATTTGTTTTTGCTGATTCCTTGCAGAAAAGTTGGCAAATGCCAATATGATACCTCTACAATACCAACATGGATTGCAACATGGTCAGTGGTCCTGCTGACTGTGACGCACGAGTACACACTGATAGATACTGCACAGCGGTCCTGCTGACTGTGACGCATGAGCACACACTGATAGATACTGCACAGCGGTCCTGCTGACTGTGGCACTGCGGCACACTGATAGATACTGCCAGCGGTCCTGCTGACTGTGACGCACGCAGTACACACTGATAGATAGAGCGCGGTCCTGCTGACCGTGATGCACGAGTAGCTGATAGATACCGCACAGCGGTGACTGATGATGCACAGCGGTCCTGCTGACACACTGATAGATACTGACTGTGACACATTGATAGTCCTGTCCTGCTGACTGTGACGCACGAAGTACACACTGATAGATACAGCGGTCCTGCTGATAGATACCGCACACTGATAGGCACAGCGGTCCTGCTGACCGTGATGCACAGTACACCGATAGGGCAGCCGGTCCTGCTGACCGTGACACATTGATAGATACTGCACAGCGGTCCTGCTGACTGTGACGCACGAGTACACTGATAGATACTGCACTGACTGTGAGCACGAGTCCTGATAGATACTGAGCGGTCCCAAGGACCGTGACGCATAAGTTACACTGATAGATACTGCACATGTCCTGCTGACTGTGACGCACGCAATTACACACTGATAGATACCGCACAGCGGTCCTGCTGACTGTGATGCATGACTGATAGATACTGCATAGCTGACCCCTGCTGACTGTGACGTGCACACTGATAGATACTGCACAGCGGCCCTGCTGACTGTAGGTCCTGATAGATACTGACTGTCCTGCTGACTGTGGCACGAAAGTACACACTGATAGATATGCACAGCGTCCTGCTGACTGTGACGCGGTCCTGATAGATACTGCACAGCGGTCCTGCTGACCGTGACGCACAGTACACACTGATAGATACTGCACAGCGGTCCTGCTGACCGTGACGACGAGTACACTACTGATAGATACCGCACAGCGCCCTGCTGACTGTGACTAGTACACTGATAGATACCGCATAGCGGCCCTGCTGACTGTGACGCACGAGTACACACTGATAGATACTGCACAGCGGTCCTGCTGACTGTGATGCACGAGTACACACTGATAGATACTGCACAGCGGTCCTGCTGACCGTGATGCACGAGTACACACTGATAGATACTGCACAGCGGTCCTGCTGACACACTGATAGATGCACAGCGGTCCTGCTGACTGTGACGCACGCAGTACACACTGATAGATACTGCACAGGTCCTGCTGACTGTGATGCATGAGTACACACTGATAGGTAGCGGCCCTGCTGACTGTGGACGCACGAGTGACTGATAGATGCACAGCGGTCCTGCTGACTGTACGAGTACACACTGATAGATACTGCACAGCGGTCCTGCTGACTGTGACGCACGAGTACACACTGATAGATACTGCACAGCGGTCCTGCTGACTGTGACGCACGAGTACACACTGATAGATACTGCACAGCGGTCCTGCTGACTGTGCAGTGCACACTGATAGATACTGCACAGCGGTCCTGCTGACCGTGATGCACGAGTACACACTGATAGATACTGCACAGACCGTGATGGAGTACACACCTGCACAGCGGTCCTGTGACTGTGACGCACAGTACACACTGGCACAGCGGTCCTTTGACGCCGAGTACACACTGATAGATGCACGAGTGCACACTGATAGATACTGCACAGCGGCCCAGAGTATTACCTGGCTTTGAGCCGTGTTGTAGCTAATTATTAAAATAGTGAGTTTTCAGTTTATCAATGACTTTTCTTCTTTATTATATATCTGTACAGAGTTTAGACATGATACTGACAGCTCTGTTGAGGCTATTCAAGTATATCAAAACTTTACACAGATGGTCCAATAAATAAACAAATAAGTTCCTTTTTACACTTGGCCAGCATGCTCCTTGTGCTAAATTTCTCTAAAAACCCTGTGGTATACTGCTTACTAGCTCGAGCAAAGGCATTTCTGATGGCACATCACATCAGTAACACAGATTACTTCATCATAGGATCCTCAATGGCACAGCACTAAAAGTTACTTTTAAAACCAGACAAATGTTTTATAATGTGAAATCCTCGTGAATGTCTTCTTACAACCTGTAATGAACTAGCATCTCAACCCACTGGAAAGGCAAGCCCTGTAGGTGGAGAGTACAGTAAGTACAGATTCAAAAAGGAGAGGTGGACTGTCCTTAACAGCGATACAAATATATGCATGTCATTTACAGGCCTTTATAGAATAAGAAAGCCACTCGAAATCCGAAACGACTCCCTAGAGGATGGCCCTTACAAAAGAGTCCGTAAAACCAGAATAAATCAAATAGATGTTTCAGGGGGGAGGAGAGGAAATCAGTCTCCGAGGTTGAAATGCAGGTGAACCAATCTACAAAGCTGGCCATTTGCTTGATAAGGTGGCGTGGATGTGGTGACACAAGCATGACACCTAATCGGCACCCAGCAATGGAGACAAATTGAAGCCAGTGACTGGCAATGACGCTATACTGTGTACATTTCTCCCATGGCACCTTTTTGGAATACATGGTTAGACACATTTAACACAACTGGAAAATGATCTAAACCGGGACTGATGGAAATACATTATCTCTATAGTAATGCTGCTGGTGTTTTCCCCTCAAGGGTGACTTACTGATCCCCTTAATAATAGCAATGAATACAGAACAGAGAGCTACTCGGTAGAGCAAGTGTACACGGTTTACTCATCCAAGCGGTCTTTCCTTTCATGAAAGACAAGAAACCCAACAACGATGTATACCACATGAAAAATATTAGATGCACCAGAGAATCTAAAAGCCACAGACCCTTAAATTACAAACTAATGTATTGTGACTCATAATGATTATTGGCTGTTGACGTGTTGTGTTTTATTTTATTTTTTATTTGGGGGCGTAATTATTCTGGCAGCATAAATAATTGGCTTTACAGGTACTTAATGGTCTGTCAGTTAACTTCTCTTTGAATTTAACTGCATCACACAATGTTATAAGCAGAGAGGACACTGGGGATGGTAGGAGCAATTCATCTGGATCCCAAGGGAATCAGGATATCTTTGGTTAAGGGTATTTTAGCAGCATAACAGCATCAGATCAGCCTTCCTTAAACTGTGTGTAATGTGTGACTCTTTCCAGCCTATTTTTATTGTATTAACTAAAAAGGTGTTTGCCTAACACAGCACATCACACTAACGTGCGCTTGCAAATATTATTTCTAATATTGTGCTATTGTTTCTATTGACAGTGGGGTTTGGGGGGAATGCTTTGTTATAACAATCTGGGATTGTGCGGCTTTTGTTCCACCACAATTATGAAGGCGTATACAGATTTTCCCAAAAGTTTTGAGTCAAAAGCTTTCCCAGAAACCAGCTTCTAAATATCCACAGAAGAAAGGTTTTGTCCATCATACCTTCATATTTAAAAATAATAATAATCATTTAAATAGATTTTTTTTTTATTAAAAAGTTATTTTAGTTGGTATTTTAAATGGAACTGTGACAACAATTTCCAGTAACCCATTTTTTGTGTGTAAAACGAACAACAAATACTACAATGTAATACATCACACGTGTAGTAAATTGATGAACACAGTGAACACAATGCCTAGGAAACTGTAGCATGTTATTATTTAAATCGGTACTATACCAACAGAGCACTGACCTGTGAAGTAACGTTTTTACCTTAAGCTGCCCTTAGTACACCAGGGATGGAAATAAGACTCCTATTGCATAGCAGTTTCACTCTCTCCAGGTTTTACTATGAGCTTGATTAGCCACAGTGTGTATAGGTAACATGCTCAGGTGTGTCTTATTAAACTCACAGTAAAACCAGGAATGGGTCAAACTGCTATGCAGTGGGAGTCTTATTTCCATCCCTGGTACACCGCTTATTTGAGCTCTCTAATATTACAAGTAATAGAAAAGTACTCTATAGCCTACAGTGTCGCGAGAGAGTACTCTGCTAAGGGTAAAGTAGATACTGTATTACATTGCTTTAATTAAGGCAAATTACTGCTCCTTAACATTAATTATGCTACTGTTATACCCTTTCAGAACCAAGCGCTTCAGTTAAACTGTTAAACCTTGACCAGCACTACTTCGCAAAGCCCATTACAGTGTAACACATATGCAAACTGGACCTGGATAACAGATAATATCAAAGCCAGAGGTCTACAGTTCAGTGGCTCACATTGTAAAGGCGCTGCTGAGTCATTATTCAGGCGCTGGTGCATTGACATTTGAGGTCTTGTCGTCTAAGGAGGAAGAATGACTGGTGTTGGTTCGCTCCCTACAGGTCAGAAGTGGACAGCGAGGTTCAGTACCTTGGTAACACCAGCTGCCTGTTGAAAAGAGGTGATGGGTGGAGCTGCAGGTTCAGAGCCGTGTCTCCTTATCTGGCATGACCCTAATCCTGCTATGAACAACGAGCCAAAATGTGGGGATGCTGGTGCAGCGAGCGAGGGGCCTAATCGTGCAATAATCACACAATTACTGGTATAAAACCGAGAGTTTTTCAGACAAGAGCCAAATGCAATCGGAAACCTCTACAGGAGGCTAGGAGTGTATGATAAAAGTTTGGTGAAGATCGAGAGCGCTGTTGTGTTCACTGTGTACAGTGTGACAGACAGACACGATCAGCGTCCAAGCGTTCTCCTCATTTTCTGCAGTGCTATTTGTTTTAGAGGATCTAAACCACCAGCACGTTATTTATGTATGATTTATTTTATGCAAGCACTATGAATAATTATATTTCCTGTTATCCTGTTTTATTATTATTTTATAAACCTCATAGATCACCTCAGAGGACTTTAGAACCTTGAAACTCTTCAGAGCGGTCTTGTCTATGAGTGTAAGTTAGTTCCCTTATAAACAGTTAATACACTAAGAAATTGCCCTTTAAATAAAAGCATTACCTTAAATTTAAATTCAGGTGCTGCATACCAAATAATAGAACAAACTAAAACTTTGATAAAGTTTGAAAGAGGGAAGCTTGTTTTTAGTCATGTTTTAAACAATTAACATTTATTAAGCTGTTAAAAAATAGTTTATTGTGAGAATTCATATGGAAAGAAATATACCCAGTACTTTGATGAGAGTCTACTCTCATAGCTAATCCACTCACTTCAATGAATTCTGTCTCTAAATGCTTGTCTCTCCTTCACAGTACTCATTTCATTGTATGAAATAATATATCAACAAAACATGCTGTGATTTCTGGACTGACATTTACCAATTCAATTCTATATTAAATGAAACATACCCATTCCAAATCAACCATGGGTCTGTTACTTGTAAAGGCACAAACTAAATTGCATCCTACATCTCAATCATTTTTTTTTAAAGGTATCTTTTTTAGGTTCAGTCTACATTAACATGCTAAAATGTTTTTTTCCCCCCAACTCATCATCACCCACCCCCAATCAATTTTATTGACAAAAAAAAAAACATTTTGCAAATAAATTATGCATTCCTTCTGGTTTGAACCACAGACAGGTAGTGTCATCTCCAATCTCTTTCTGTTGCATAGCCTGATACACCTTGTCTAAATGAAATGCAACCCAATCGTGGAACCTGCGTCAAATGTTATAAATAGACGGCAGAAGCATCTGGCCTGGAAAAAAAAAAAAAAAAAAAGATATATTATAAAAGCTGGAATAATATGCCAGAATATTTATCATTTATGGCATGACTTTTTATGTCATCCCTACAAGAATGTTTATCAGCACTGTCACGACCAATTCATTTCCAGCACTCCACTACATACTCTGTTAAAAATATAAGGGTTGGTTCAAATGTTCATGAATTCAGAGTCATTTTTTAATTAAACAGGCCTTCAGGTTTTTGTTTTTTTTCATGTCTTCTACTACCGTTTGTGTCACACACACCCTCCAACAAATAATCATAACAACCATGCTTCTATCTTTACGTAACGCTTTTACGCTGTCATTGTTGCCACTCGAATGATTTGGGGAAGCACTTAAGCATTCGCCTTTTACTTGATGACGTTTGACCTTCTCAGAGCACCGTAGTTTCATTTTGCTTTTTCTAACTCCTTTTAAAATCCGGCTGTTTACTGTGTTTGAGTTGAAATTACACAGCGCATGTTGTTCTTCACACACCGATTGGTTGTTTGAATAATATCATGAACCTAAGCATTCTTAGTTTCTGATAGATATATCTTTGACAGCGTTGCCCGTGTAAACTGAACACCGCGGAAGTGGTCATCCAAACTGACACTGTGTTCCACGGCTTCTCGGTTACACTCAGCTTTGCAAAGAAAAATACTGACAGCGATGGCGGCTACAGAATCGGAGAAGTGCAAGTTTTTAATCGTGGGTGGAGGCATCGCAGGGGTCACATGTGCTGAGCAGGTTAGCGGTTTGAGTTTAAAAGTAGCAATAATTTGTTTGTGTCACGACTGTGGTAAAATGGTGCACATTCTGTTAATGTTATGAATGTCCGTTTACATTTTCAGAAAGCTCACGGTTATTATTGTAAATTGTTATTGTAAGTCAAGTGTACGAGATTTGACCCTTACTTTATTACGCCACAATGTTATTGATTTGTAGGTGTTACTTTGTCATTTACTTCCTGTGTTACACTAAATATTACCCCACCTAGTTTGTTTATGGGCAGCATAGAACACAAGTTCTCTCAGGTGTGTTCCAGCTACCTGTAACAAAATAAACGCTGGGGCACAAAAAATCTGGTAAAGGCAGTGGATTTTACTGCTGCCAGTAATTGTACAAAGCACATTCTTTATATAAAATGAATTTCTCTTTCACAAATAACATAAGGCCGATAGGACAGAGATATGTCTCTTTCTTCAGCCCAAGCGTGCTGTTAAACTACTAGCAGCAGTCTTTTGGAGGTTTCTTACTGGCAGTAGAATTTTTCTCATAATAAGAAACCCCAAAAGGGCTGCTGTCATGCCAGAGTTAAGTTTTGAAAACTTAAAAGGTCCACAGCAAAACTATATGGGACTGCTGATTAAATCCTTCTGTTTAAGAAGTTCAGAAAACATGTTTTGCAAGTAGCCTCTTCCACAGTATTTTTGTTAAATCTTGTCTGTATGTCTCAGTATTGTTATTGTGGTGCTGTTGTCATAGTCATGCTGTTCTCTGGGGTGAAGTCGGCCCTCCCCTGTTTTAACACCCTTATATTATTAGGCAGTGTGATATTTTGGGTTTTTTAGGGACGACAGCAATGCTCGTACAAATCCTGCCCCTGTTCCAGGAGACGGCTTTTCCACCTCTCTCTGCCACAGATATAATGGTGCTGCTGTTTTCTCTTACTAAGACATTGTATTAATATGCAGAGCCTAAGGGCGATTTTACAGAAGAGCTCTTGTATCATAACAAGCAATCATAGCTGCACTGTGACATACTGGAGGCACAGTATTTTACACAAGTGTGTGTTTGTCAGGAAATTTAAAGCTGCAGAGAGGCACTCAATAATTTGGTTTTGCACAACTATGTATAGTTGCACGATATCTTCCAATGTGTAACCTTCTGCACACTCTGTTTTATCAGTCCAGTTCGTTTATATTCCCTATAGTTAGTTTTAACTGCCCATTCTCTGAGTCACATACCACTGTTAAGAACAATTCTTCCACATCCCATACTGATCCGTTCATCAGTTTATACGTGTTCTTTTTAATAGGTGCGGTAGTGTGCTCTAATGATAGATCTAATCCCTGGCAGAGGAACATACAAAGATTATTTTGTAGATGTCCTGTTTGTAATTTGTAATGAAACACCACGTAAAAAAGCAACAAGAAAAGAGAAGTTTCACCAACCTCGCAAAAGGAGGCTGTGTGGTCCAGTGGTTAAAGAAAAGGGCTTGTAACCAGGAGGTCCCCGGTTCAAATCCTACCTCAGCCACTAACTCATTGTGTGACCCTGAGCAAGTTACTTAACCTCCTTGTGCTCCATCTTTCGGGTGAGGCTAATTGTAAGTGACTCTGCAGCTGATGCATAGTTCACACACCCCTAGTCTCTGTAAGTCGCCTTGGATAAAGGCGTCTGCTATATAAACAAATAATAACCTTGTTTTTCTCTTTTTCATCCACATCCTTCAACTGAGGACTAATTAGAATGGAGCTCTGTGCCATATTGAGAGCACAATAAAGTGCCTCATTTTCCCCTGTATTTTATTAGATACTGTCATTCCGCATGGCTTGTAACTACATGTGGAAGTTGAAATTACATGTCGTAACATCCCTAGTTTGATAAGCTTAATAACAGGGTGCAGTCAGTGCTGCTATAATTACCGGATCTGCTGTTAGCCTTTGCACTTCTCATGATCTGTATAAGGTAAACTTCTGGGAATGAGCTTCTACCCAGTAAAGAATACTATACTGTACCCAGCAGCGAGAGCCAATCACAGCGCAGCACTGCAGAGCACCACAGGGGCTTGTGTGCAGTTTGGAACACCAGGGATACTTGGGTTTGTACTTGCATTGTTACAGGGATACTTGGGTTTGTACTTGCATTGTTACAGGGATACTTGGGTTTGTACTTGCATTGTTACAGGGATACTTGGGTTTGTACTTGCATTGTTACAGGGATACTTGATTTGTACTTGCATTGTTACAGGGATGCTTGGATTTGTTGTTACAGGGATACTTGGATTTGTACTTGCATTGTTACAGGGATGCTTGGATTTGTACTTGCATTGTTACAGGGATACTTGGGTTTGTACTTGCATTGTTACAGGGATGCTTGGATTTGTACTTGCATTGTTACAGGGATACTTGGGTTTGTACTTGCATTGTTACAGGGATACTTGGGTTTGTACTTGCATTGTTACAGGGATACTTGGGTTTGTACTTGCATTGTTACAGGGATACTTGGGTTTGTACTTGCATTGTTACAGGGATACTTGGGTTTGTACTTGCATTGTTACAGGGATACTTGGGTTTGTACTTGCATTGTTACAGGGATACTTGGGTTTGCTCATTGTTACAGGGATACTTGGGTTTGGCATTGTTACAGGGATACTTGGATTTGTACTTGCATTGTTACAGGGATACTTGGGTTTGTACTTGCATTGTTACAGGGATACTTGGGTTTGTACTTGCATTGTTACAGGGGATGCATTGTTACAGGGATACTTGGGTTTGTACTTGCATTGTTACAGGGATACTTGGGTTTGTACTTGCATTGTTACAGGGATACTTGGGTTTGTACTTGCATTGTTACAGGGATACTTGGATTTGTACTTGCATTGTTACAGGGATACTTGGATTTGTACTTGCATTGTTACAGGGATACTTGGGTTTGTACTTGCATTGTTACAGGGATACTTGGGTTTGTACTTGCATTGTTACAGGGATACTTGGGTTTGTACTTGCATTGTTACAGGGATACTTGGGTTTGTACTTGTATTTTTATGCATTTATTTAGAACTCATCTTCAAGTCCAAAGCGTTAAAAAACAAAATGCTAGTCTTGATCTAAAAACTGAAATGTATCAAAAACCTTAATGAGCATAGGCACAGTCCTGGAAGGAATTAATTTGCCCATGCCTGTAGGAGATAAATACATGTCATCAGTTGTATTCATTGTGTATGCTCTTGGTGTATTCCCTGAACCAAAACTGCCACTAAAATAATGATAAACAATTAACATTAGGAACAGAAGAACGAGGCCATTGAGAAAATCAGTGGTGGTCCAGTTTCTTTAGCTAATTGATCACAGACATTTGTCTAGATGGTTCTAAAAGGATCCCAATGATCCCGCACCGATCCTAAGTCTGTTTCCATTCAATGTCCAGCTGTGTCCTCTGGACCTGGTTTCTATGCTGCATTTGAAATGGGGACTAATAAGGAGTCACTTGTGTTGGCTCTTTTTAAAGACTTTGAAGTCTCCCCAAACCCTCCTTTGTCCTCGTATAAGCAGGTTCAGTTCCCTCTGTCTAATAATGCAGACATGTAAAGTTTTACATGTAACTAAAACCTTTGTCTTTTTATAGCTTGCCTCCCAGTTTCCATCTGATGAAATCATCCTACTCACCGCGTCCCCTCTAATTAAAGCTGTAACAAATTTCAAACAGGTAAGAGATTAAAAGCCACTACTGTGTATGAGATGCCTTGTTGAGTCCTAGTACTGTAACGAACCTTAGACACTAAACCAGAAGATACAGAGAAGACTTTAGTAAGTACTTTCTTTTAAGTAGAATAAAGTAGATTTTTTTTTTTTGCACAGGGTTTAATTACCATGTATTTAACCCAGGAGGTGTGATGCAGTTTTGTGCTCTTATGGAGGAGCAAGACTTTTTGACTTAACTTTTTGGGAGAGAGAGCTAATAAAAAGAGTGTTTTTAACCACTATTGAAACCAGCCCTGGTGTCCTGCCTTTTCTGCACCGGCGCTGGAAACCCAGCGCACAGTCGCTACATTGTTGTCAGAAGTGGAGGCGAGGCAGGTACCCCGACACACACCTGGATGCTGGCAGGGAAGAGTGTAGAAATGCAAAACTAGACTTGCAGAGGCAAATCTAGATTGGCCAAGCATCGGTGTTGAAGCTTTTGACGAAACTAGACTCGCCCAAATTAATGGCATGGGCAAACCAGATTCGCCCAGCATCGATGTTGAAGCATTGGGCGAAAATCAACTGTCCTGGGCTAACCCCAAAATGGATGTGATAGTGGCGTTAGGTTCTGATTCATTTCTTACACATTTCAACTTTATGACTGTTAAACTTTGACATAGCCAAGCCACCTCACTGTTTGACAACAGAAACATGTGCACAGTGGAAAGAAGGCTTGTACAGCACACAGTGCTTACAGTGGTTGCGGTTATATTGTGTATACTTTTACTTTGTGAGGTGCTTGTTCCAAATACGTGTATCAGTATATGAAATGCTGGTGCAGATGATTTGAACCTCACTCCTCGCTCAGTCTCTGCCAGGGAAACTGCTACAGTAAGTTCTAACCCTAACCACTCCTCACTCAGTCTCTGCCAGGGAGACTGCTACAGTAAGTTCTAACCCTAACCACTCCTCACTCAGTCTCTGCCAGGGAGACTGCTACAGTAAGTTCTAACCCTAACCTCACTCCTCACTCAGTCTCTGCCAGGGAGACTGCTACAGTAAGTTCTAACCCTAACCTCACTCCTCACTCAGTCTTTGCCAGAAAGACTGCTATAGTAAGTTCTAACCCTAACCCTAACCTCAGTCAGTCTCTGCCAGGAGACTGCTACAGTAGTTCTAACCTAACCTAACCTCACTCAGTCTCTGCCAGAAAGACTGCTACAGTAAGTTCTAACCCTAACCCTAACCTCAGTCAGTCTCTGCCAGGGAGACTGCTACAGTAAGTTCTAACCCTAACCTCACTCCTCACTCAGTCTCTGCCAGGGAGACTGCTACAGTAAGTTCTAACCCTAACCCTAACCTCACTCAGTCTCTGCCAGAAAGACTGCTATAGTAAGTTCTAACCCTAACCCTAACCTCAGTCAGTCTCTGCCAGGGAGACTGCTACAGTAAGTTCTAACCCTAACCCTAACCTCACTCAGTCTCTGCCAGAAAGACTGCTACAGTAAGTTCTAACCCTAACCCTAACCTCAGTCAGTCTCTGCCAGGGAGACTGCTACAGTAAGTTCTAACCCTAACCTCACTCCTCACTCAGTCTCTGCCAGGGAGACTGCTACAGTAAGTTCTAACCCTAACCCTAACCTCAGTCAGTCTCTGCCAGGGAGACTGCTACAGTAAGTTCTAACCCTAACCGCAGTCAGTCTCTGCCAGGGAGACTGCTACAGTAAGTTCTAACCCTAACCCTAACCTCACTCCTCACTCAGTCTCTGCTACAGTAAGTTCTCACCCCATTCTTTGTTTTGAACTGGAAGGTCTCTAAAGTTCTAGAAGATTTTGATGTGGAAGAGCAGCCCCACAGTTTCTTGGAAGAGAGGAACCCGAATGTCCGAGTGATCCAGTCTGCAGTGAAGGCACTGGCAGCAGACCAGCACGTAACAAATGCACCTTCTTTGTTTCCCTTAATACTCGGGTTTGCTTTTCTTTCATAATACTGTTCGCTACCACTTAATAAATCAATAATCAATAAATCAGAAACTCTGTGTGTCTCCTACTGTAGTGTTCCGTAGTGGCCCACAACGTCCTTGTATAGATAGATATGTATAGCTTTTGTAGTTATATGTCTTTTAATATTTATTACATTTTGGACATATAGAAGAAGTTGTATATGTAGACCCACGTCTTGTGCGTGTGTTCATTTCATTTCGAATGTGATAATGAATCTATTGCACTTTGCTTGTGCACCGGCTAGCATTACAAGCAGAAGCATGTGGTTTCATTCACAGATCAGTCACTATGATCTCTTGCAGGTTCTGGGAGTGTTACAAGACCTGCTTTTCATGTTCACTGCATCAGGCATTTCCAGAAGTGTTACTGCTTCTTACTTAAACAAGAATGGATTTGTTTTTAAGGGTAGTTTGCCTGGTAATAAGTATTCTCATTTCTAATGAAGCTCACAATAATAGCATTGAAGTTTGCTGTAAATGATTGTGGAGGTCCTTGTAAGAGAGTAGCGTGACAAGTGTCCGAGTGGGCAGGAATTATGCATAAGAAAGACTACACAGTAAACTGTTCACTATTACTGCTTCCATACAAAATCTAAATTTAGCACAGTCTTTTTAACAAAGGGTAAGGCTTCAAACGCTTCTCTCCCTTACCACATGGACACAAGGTCAATAATTGTGGCCAGCACTTGAACACAATACCCTAACCCGATGGTCCTTGACTCCAATACATTCCTGTCCAGCAGCACATCTGAGCTTAACTTGTCAGTTGGGGCGGTCAGTTAATCAATTACCACATGCACATGGGCTGCTTGGACGTATTGACAAGACTGGGTAGTACATCTCATCTTGGAATGCACTCATCACACAATTAACAAAGACATTTTCTACACAAGTGCTTTTATATTTTATACCTTTAAGTATTGTAAAACATTCAAGATTTCTTTTTACCTTGCTGCCTTTTGCCATGTTTGTGTTAGACTTAAATCAGACGGGTACATTATGTAATTTACAAACAACAAACATTGTAGCGTACCCATATAGCCGATGTTTAGATCTTAAATAGGCCTTGTTTATAAGTTGTAATTAGCCAAATGGATACCCAGGCATTTTCAGGATGCTTTTAGATTTCCTGTATGTATGTATGTATGTATGTATGTATGTATGTATGTATGTATCTATCTGTCTATCTCTATCTATCTGTCTATCTCTATCTATCTATCTATCGGCACTTCTTGCTCTGATCTGGAAGCTCTTTAGCATACTTCAGCAGTTCAGTCTACTCTCGCAGAGTCTCCTGGGTGTTGTGGTGTACAGGAGAACAGTGGGACAGGCAGGCAGAGGGAGGGGATTGGGGGAAAAAAAATATATACAGCCAGCACTAAAATATACCAATCCACCAGATCAGAGTTTAAAACTATGCATTTACCTGAAAATGCAAGCTTGTTTTTTTTTTATTTATTTACGTATTTATTTGATTGGGGGTTATATTAGATTATATATATATATATATATATATATATATATATATATAAAATATATATTGATATATATATTTTTAAAGTGGTTAGCTAGGTTTGAAGGAGAAAAGGGTTAAAGGGATAAAGTCCTCAACACTGCCTCTGTGTGGACGTTGATGGTAATACATTAAGGTACTGTAACTAACCTTGTTGTGGTGATCTTTTTTTAACATGCTTGTTTTTGGGGGATTTTAGACAGTATGCACCGAAGATGGGAGACGTTATGTATATGAAAAGTTGTGCATATGTGCAGGAGCGAGACCAAAGCTGATCACCCACGGCAACCCTCACGTGCTTGGAATCCGTGACACAGACAGTGCACAGGTAAAGAACGGCAGGCAGTGTGAGGACTGGGGTTGTAACGAGTCATCACGTATCGACGAGACAGTCTTTACTTCTTGTGTCCAAAAGTGTGTTTTAGTTGGTATGAATACATACCCTCCCTATCTCATGTAATTTTTGTTTCTTAACAAGAGTCCATTGTTAAATGACCATTTGATCTTATTATGCATCATACAAGCAGCCAGTCAGGGCCGCGACAGGTACAGTATCGTGATACATTTCATACTGTGACATTAGGGTATCATTACACCCCTAGTGGGACCTCCAGAATTCCCAAACTAGTCCCAATGCACTGTATAAAGGGCTTTGTATAAGTAAGAGCCATCTCCATTCACTGAGCTGACACTTCTGTTCAAGTTCTCTTTTGATTTGCTGGCAATGCACAGCAGTGCTCCAGAGGTTTCTTGTACTTACTCTTTCAGTGACAATCGATTTCCTGCATCTTATTAATAGTGGGGCCCTGTTTGTTGCTTTTGTTTGCATGCAGGTTTTTCAGAAACGTTTGTCCAGTGCCAGAAGAATTGCCGTGGTGGGGAATGGAGGAATAGCTCTGGAGCTTGTGTAAGTACCTTTCATGTGGTTTGATAAACAAGCAAGTAAGAAAGGAGTCCCCAGACACAGAGAGAGGATTGGAGCACAGAGTTTCTCAAAGACGAGGAGCGTGTGATTAAATGATTTGGTTTTGCAGGTTCCTTTGGCATTAGCTTAACAGGGTGTTTGCTGTCCTCACCAGGTATGAAATAGAGGGATGTGAAGTGATCTGGGCTGTAAAGGATAAAGCCATGGGAAACACATTCTTTGATGCTGGAGCAGCTCAGTTTTTAGTTCCTCAGTTGGAATCTGCGAAGCCGAAGGCTCCAGCAATTTGTAAAAGGACTAAATACAGCACGGAAGGTAAGCTTGTGTTATTAGCACTAGCAACATTACCAGTGCTCCCCTTTACTTGTACTTCTGTTTCTTCCTGATCACTTCTGATGATGCAGGCCACTCCCACGGTCTTGGTTCAGTGTTAAAGTCTGTTTAACCAGCACATTGCTTACATCCTGCATGTATCGATAGGCTTTCCTCTCTGTTTATTTAAAGGAATGAAATTGGCATTTGTATTGTGCAGAAAGGCTGTGTTCTCTTAGGGTTTCATTTGCTGTGACTTGAGCTGCTCTTAAGGATCACCCTTGAATGCACCTGTGACCGCGTGTTCTAATCGCAGTTTATTTCCAGCTTGCTTTGTTCTAGGTCCTGAACACCAGGAACAAAGTGCTGCTGAAAGGGGAGAGCTTGGCAGCGCCCTGGGCCCCGATTGGCATGAAGGAATAAAACTGAAAGGGACTAAAGAGGTCATTGTTTTAGGATACTAAAAATTATCAGGCACATGAGTATGCAGCTTTGTGTTTCTCTTTACCCTGTGGAAAATTAGCTGTCACGCCCTAGAGTTATATATAGTATGCCAATTCCACTGGACTGTAGGCATTGGTGGGTTATAGTGCATGTTATATATTGGAAATATAGAGTGGTTTCAGATACTCAATCAGTCATTTAGCAGTCTGATGGTATAAAACATGGTTATTGATGATAATACAGTATAACAAATAAACTAGACTGAACAAATCTTCTGATAACATCATGACAAACGATTATTGCTGCAAACCTTCTCAGAGCCGACACATATAAATAAATACTTAATTAACTTTCAAAGACATAACTTTCAGTGACAGTATATATTTTCCCCATTTATCAAAAATAAACATGACAAATAATAAAAAGTAGGCCACTCAATGTCCACTCATTCAATGTATCTGTATTAACTCCTCTGGGGTTGTCACAGCTCCTAGTCGACCTGTCGCAGCAGGTACAAGCTTTCTGCACATGTCTGCGGTATATCTTAAACACACTTCAACAGGACAGTTATGAAGACTTTCACCACCCTCTTCAACCCAAATTCTCGATTAGATTCAGAACTGGGGTGAGAGATATGGAGCATATGTTTCCAACACCCAGTGTTAAAAAACGGAATCAAAACCAGCAGTGTGTTATTACTCATGCTTCCATTCAATAACATCCATTGATTTGTGTTTTACCAACAGTAACGGTTTGATACTTTGATACTTGGTATTTATTAACACATTTTTAATACGTCGTTTTCTCCGGGGCACCTTATTAACAGTGTTTTTGTTTTTCAGGTTTCGCACAAAGTCCACTTTGAGTATCAGTGTGAAATCAGTCAAATAAGTTATGAAAACACCCTGGCATTCCCAGAGCATGGTTCAGATCAAACAGAATCAACAGCAGATAAAGGTGCATGTAGTGCGCTCATGCAAGGATTCATTGGATAAAGGGGCATGTCAAAGTCCCATGCATTTAGGATTCATTGGATAAAGGTGCATGTCAAATCATGCATTTAATTCATTGGATAAAGGGGCATGTCAAAGTGCGCTCATGCATTTAGGATTCATTGGATAAAGGGGCATGTCAAAGTGCGCTCATGCATTTAGGATTCATTGGATAAAGGTGCATGTAAAAGTGCGCTCATGCATTTAGGATTCATTGGATAAAGGGGCATGTCATGCGCTCATGCATTTAGGATTCATTGGATAAAGGGGCATGTCAAAAGCGCTCATGCATTTAGGATTCATTGGATAAAGGTTCAAAGTGAGCTCATGGATTCATTGGATAAAGGTGCATGTCAAAGTGCGCTCATGCATTTAGGATTCATTTAAAGGTGCATCATCATTGGATTCATTGGATAAAGGTGCATGTCAAAGTGCGCTCATGCATTTAGGATTCATTGGATAAATAAAGGCTCATGCATTTGTCATTGGATAAAGGTGCATGTCAAAGTGCGCTCATGCATTTAGGATTCATTGGATAAAGGTGCATGTCAAAGCTCATGCATTTAGGATTCATTGGATAAAGGTGCATTCAAAGTGAGCTCATGCATTTAGGATTCATTGGATAAAGGTGCATGTCAAAGTGTGCTCATGCATTTAGGATTCATTGGATAAAGGTGCATGTCAAAGTGAGCTCATGCATTTAGGATTCATTGGATAAAGGTGCATGTCAAAGTGCGCTCATGCATTTAGGATTCATTGGATAAAGGTGCATGTCAAAGTGCGCTCATGCATTTAGGATTCATTGGATAAAGGTGCATGTCAAAGTGCGCTCATGCATTTAGGGGTTCATTAGTTCAGTACAGTATTTGTAATTGAATGATTTTGTTCTTGGGTATAAACAATCTCACATTTTGGATTTTGTTTAATGCAGTATGTGCAATAAAAAGACCCTTCATCCCTATCTAGTGGTGACTTTGTAGATTGCATGTCAAAAAATGTACACTGGAGAGAAGTGTATATGGGATATTAAGAATGTGCCCTCTATCCCTTTTTAAAACATGAATCCAGTTCAAATGTATTGCAGATCAACTGTTTTTTTTTTTTTTTTTTTTTTTTTTTTCCCAACCTCCAGAGCTTTGGCCAGTGTACATACAGTTAACCAACGGGAAGACGTATGGCTGTGATTTCATTGTTAGTGCAACCGGAGTTATCCCAAATACTGAGCCTTTTGTCAGAGGTAACAATGTAAGCATGGATACTTCAGTTTTGCTGTTTACTGCAGCCTTCCATAGTTCAGCATTGTAATGTTGTAAACACACATTATATAATTATATTATATATATATATATATATATATATATATATATATATATATATATATATATGTGTGTGTTTTTAACATTAATCAAAATCAAAAAGCACGTCACAAAACACTGCGTGCATTGGTCAAATTATATATATAATTTGACCAATGCACGCAGTGTTTTGTGACGTGCTTTTGGATTTTGAACTGCAGGGTAAACCACTCAAATCTATAAATCTGCTTAAGAACTGACAGTCAAAGAATAGTAGGTCAAATTTCCATACTGTTCACTCAGTGGCCACAGGATGGTGCTCGAAAACCTTTTAGTTTTTAGATGGGTAAAAAAACAATACTGTATATATACAGTATATGATTTGACCATTTGCAAAGTTTTATACAACATCTCTGTTAATGTGAAGTTGTACAAAGTTTTTCATGTTCAAATATTCTTTCAAAATGTAAACACATTTTTGAATATTCTTTCATTTAAAATGCTGCTGGAATATTAATTTGTTCATACAGCTTTATTTATTTGTTTGATGTTGTAGCTTGAAGTAGCTGAAGATTGTGGCCTTAAAGTCAATGAACACATGTGCACCTCGGAGCCTGACATCTATGCAGCTGGAGATGTGTGCACAACTGCATGGGAGCCCAGCTCTCTGTGGCAGCAGGTAAGACTACAGAGATATTGATCTGGACACACTGTGCATTGTGTCTCTGATTTACTGTGTATTTACACAGTGGTTACTTAGTAAATACACATGTACTTACACAATTACAATGCTATTATGCATAGTTACAATGCACTTAATGTGTAAATATATATATGTATATATATAAATGCAGTTGTAGCAGAAAAGGGTTAGGATTATGTGCAAAAGGTTTTACACATTAAGTACATTGTAACTGTGCATAATAACAAATATGCATGTATTTGTTTTACTAAGTAACTACAATGTAAATACACAGTAATTGGAGACACTCAGTGTAAAGTGTGTGTGTCATGTTCTGTATGTATTTTTTTAGATGAGGTTGTGGACACAAGCCAGGCAGATGGGATGGTACGCAGCGAAGTGCATGGCAGCAGATACACTGGGACAGTCTATTGAGATGGACTTCTGCTTTGAGCTCTTTGCACACATCACTAAGTTTTTCAATCATAAGGTGAGTATGATCCATGGCATGTACTGAAACACGCTTTCCACAGTCTTCTGGGTCCAGAGGTTTTGGTTATTATGTCCAAGTTTTCAGTCAAATAAGTGGTTTTCTGTCTTCCAAAAAAGACTTCTAGTAAAAACGTTTGCCATTGCATTTGTTTCTTTTAGTACTGTATTTCTTATATATAAATAAAGTAAAATAAAAAAAAACACACCACTTCACACCTCTTCAGAAACAGTTCAATAGGCATGTGCGATGAATTCATTCTGGAAATGTGTACAAATGAAAAGCATTTTTTTCCCCCAGAATGACCAAACATCTCTGATCTCCCATGCACATACATGTACCACTCTGTGTTTTCCAGGTGGTCTTACTGGGAAAGTACAACGCTCAGGGCCTGGGCAGGGATCACGAGCTGCTGCTTCGATGCACTAAAGGTCATGAGTACGTGAAGGTGGTCATGCAGCGCGGGAGGATGATGGGCGCTGTGCTCATTGGGGACACAGACCTGGAGGAAACATTTGAAAACCTGATCCTGAACCAGATGGACCTGTCTGCATACGGGGAGGACCTTCTGAACCCCAATATCGATATAGAGGACTACTTTGATTAGTGAGGAGCAGAAATGAATATCAGTGTAAGATCGATGGTGCTCAAGGGACACTATAGAAACTCTTTTTATTATTAAGTGAAGGTAAAGAGTACAACCATAATAATGTGTGATGATGCAAATGTAAAGCATAAAAAAGCCAAGGACTGCATGGTTATTTTTTTTTTTTTTTTTAAATTTCAAAATGTATTGCAGTGTACAGTTTGTTTAATAAAAGCCTACACTCTTTATAGGTTCGGTAGTGATTGCAGAACTAATTACATTTTTTTTTTTTTTAAAAGCATGTGAATTACACAAATAAAAGTGCTTACAATACCACACTTTTGCATAAATGAGCTGTTCTCACCCAGCAAAATGTGTGGATTACTGTTGACTATGCTCTGAAAATAAAATGCCCACATTACAAAATAAATTTGCTAAAAGCAATGGACACTGTGTAATCACTCAAAGAACCTTTACTGTCTTAACGTTAGCGTACGTTTATTATGACGTGGCTAGTACGGTCGATTATACATTAACAAAAGTCAAGGCAAATCAAAACCTTGTTACTAGAAAACGGAAAGTGAAAATATTACAATAGGATACCTGAGGCAGACAACAACGAATGCATTCTGAATTACAGTACACATTCATCTCCAGCTGGCTAATTGAACAGCAAGTAATTTATTTTAATCACATCATGCTAAACAAATAAGTATAAAGTTTTGTTTTAAAGCAGGTAGGCGTTCTCCGGAATAAGCTTTTAATGTTGGCCTAATTAGGACACACCACATACTGTACCTCCTGTACAGGTCATTAGTAATTAAGGCTCATGGGACAATCTAGAATCATACAAACTGCTTTGCAATAGTCTGGCACTTAGCACAGACTAATTTAAATCAGAGTACTCATAAGGAATACAAGTATACTTTACAGACTACAGTAAGTGCCATTTAACAGTGTATACTGTAACAGATACATCCAGATTTATAAAAAAAATTGTGTACTACGGATTTCTGTGAAAATCCAAAATTATGCTTGCGAGTCTTGATTGGTACAGCTTTGTATTTCAGGTATTGTGCAGAATACCGGCAGTATTAACCCATTATATTCCAAAGCCATAGAAAGAAGTGCTTAGCAGTTGAGCTAGAAGGCTCAGGAGAGCTTAATAATCATAATTGTTTTATGAATTGCTAAAATGAAACCCTGTTCACTGCTGTACTATTCTGCAAATGCAAACAAAACCAAAATGTAAAAAGAAAGTTTCAAATAAACAAAATAAAACTACAGAAGAGCAAAAACACACAGATATCCAGGCCTGAAAATGTTGACTAATCTATTTGGTAACCTTTCTGTCACTTCCTAATGGAGCATTTCCTCTGCATACTGACCCGTCTCCACAGACTCCTAACAGTCCTGATTAACAAAGGCCCACAGTTGAGTCTCATATTTCTGAGGGGGCTTTATCCCCGTAATCAGAGTCTCGCAGGTTTTCCCTGGAAATGCAATTGATCCTTTGCAGCTGTTTGGAGTAATAGCTGCGCAGGTGACGCAGTTCTTCAACCGCAGCTGCAGAAATAATTGACATTTCAGATGGAGCACTCGCCAGATTTGCTTTGTGTTGGCACTTGTGTTCCCCTGTAGGAGCTTGAGCGGTGTCCTGCCTGTTCTTTCTCTTCTTCTCTTTGGGTGTGTCTGCCTTCCGCTTCGCTCTAACTGGTGAAGCTCCAGCTGGGCATGCTGAGGGACTGTCCGCGTGGCTTTCTTTCTCTTTGTTATCTATTTGCACGTCAACCTCTATGGCAGCATATCCCTGTATCAACTTTCCCTCTGCATTAACACGGCGAGTTCCTCTTCTGAAGCCTGGGTTTCTAAGGGGCTTGGGTTACATTGTCCAGCTTGGTCACGCTGCAGGTTTCTTGTTTTTGTTGATTTTCTCTTTTGTACAGAGGGGTTGTCCCTAATAGCCAATGTAGGAGAGCTCTCTGCCTCAGATATTGGTGGCAATACATCATCCTGCAGGAAGATTCAGAAACAGAATTAATACTTTAAAAAGGAGCAGAACAAAAATCATGCATCGTCATGCGTAACCCACCATGCGCTCTCTAGCGAACACGTTAGTACCCATGTTACAGATTACCTGCTGTTAGTATGACACAGCATGAATCGTAACATACACTGGAAACATGCTCCATTTTATTTATTTTTATATTGAGGCTTCACTTAAGGTGATGAAAAGAAAGGGATTGTTATAAATTGGAAATTAGGTAATTGACTGTACTTTTCTTGTTCTCCTGGTCAATCACTTCCTTGATTTTCTTGGATTTCCGGCGTCGGCAGGAAGAGATCTTTTCCGCTGCCCCCCATCCTTCTTTATTCCTGCACTATTTATACCTCCTCCTCCTCCTCCTCCTCCTTGTGCGCTTGTATGGGCAGACTGTGTCTTGGAATCCATAGAGGACTTTACCTGTGGATTATCAATGCAATCCAGGACCATGAGACCGTATATAAAAACTGAGAAACAGGGATTAAAGCTTATAGTTATATCCAGTGGTAATGCCAGCACTGACAAAGCGGTATACTTAGAATAAAAAAAGCTTGGAATAACAATAAGCTTGCCTATTCCTGGTCTTGTTACTGTAACAGGAGGGCACAGTGTATTAAAAGGACAATGCTAAAAGCCTGGTCGGGGTTAAATTAAATGTATTTTTTTTAACAAACAGACAGACGGACAGCACGGCACTGCTGGGCATTTTTTAAAAAAAAATTTTGGTGCAATACCGCTAGTCTGCACCCAGGCACACATGAGAGGTATGCACGACGCGACTGACAATGCTGTAGAAAAATTTAATCGTACAGTACAGTAGTTGTCAGTACCACACCGTAGGCTATGTACTCAAATATAAATTTACATATATATGGCCAAAAGTTTTGCATCACCTAGAATATTAGGATGGAGACAATTACAAAAAAAACAAAAAAAACACAACACCCACCAAACACTATTAACAATTTCTATTTGACATCATGCAATCAAAGAAACGACAAAATGATATTGCAAAAGTCTACCGGAAACTACAGTTGTAGTACAGTATTTCATGTTAGCTTTCTAAATGTCATTTTCTTAATTTTTGGAAAACTATAAAGTGATATGCAATTCAATATGTTAACGTAACATTATTCAGTAGGTTTCATTTGACTTTATAAAAGCAAAAACAGTAATTCTATAGGGTGGGATACAAAACCTTTGGCCATAGCTGTAATACCTCCCCATATAATCTACTAAATAAAAAGTGGTTTGTTTATCAAAAGTTGTTTTTGTCATTTATGTGCAGGTGTATGAAATCAGCAATCAACTTAGCAAAGAAACATACAATATGTTGCTGACAGCAAGCAGCCTACTACTGAAGTGTTCGAAAATATATCCTTTTACAGACAGTTTAGTAAAAATAGTAGAGAACTACAGAAATGATTAAAATAAATAAATAAATAAATAAATAAAGAAAAAAAATAGTATCAAACTGGCTACAGGAAGGCTGCTTATCAGGGGCGATGTATAAAATACTGACCTGCCTGTCCTTGTATGAAATATGGGAGGGATCAAACACTTCAAGGTAGACAAATTTCATTCATGATTTTTTCTGTCAAGCACATGTCATAACTTGGCAGTGATTGGTTAATCCACTGATGGTACCGCGCAGCAGGCAGAAAAAAAAAAAAAAATCGCTCTGGATTTGATTTGAATTGATTTGAATTGAGCGTCACCGCGGGACGACACCATATGAAAGCAATGGCAGCGATACAGGCAGCGAAATGCCTCGCATGCCGGGCCGTGCCTGTTTCACGCTTAAGTGAGGACTGAAATAAGCAAAAGCACTCGGGACAATTTATCCTCACTGCAGCTACAAAACAGAAGATAACAAATGACTTTTAGCAGAATGTGTTTGGTTTTTCTTAACACAGCGATGGTAATACATATTGGGAAAGATTTACTGGAATTATTAAGTTAGCTTTGTCTTTTTTTTTTTTTTGGTGACAATGTGATGTGACCGAAACAACATGAATAACTCCTGAAGTTCTAACAGGACAGGTACAGCATAGCAACTTTAGAGAGTGACGAGAGTTCAGTCTGGAGTGGGATCACAAAGACTTACTGGATCAACGCCAGAACTTCTTCATTTGCATCATGATCTTGTGCTTCTCGTTCTTCAGCAGATCAGCCTTCGGGCCCAATTTGATGTAGGAAATTGTAGCATATGGAGTAAAGCTAAAATCCTCTCTGGAGAAGTTGGAAAAAAAAAAAAAAATTATATATATATTATATACAGTGCCGTGAAAAAGTATTTGCTCCTGGTCTGATTTTCTGCATTTTTGCACATTTTTCACATTGTATTTGGTCAGATTTTTTTGTGGGTTGTAGTAGTACATAGAGGGAGTCTGAGAAAAAATGACACCAAAGTTTGGTGCTTCTTTCATTTGTCTGGTGTGCAAGGTAATCAAACATGCAATCTTCAGGTGTTAACTCAACCCAATTAAAGGGATAATTAGGGTCAGCTGTTTGAGTACTTTTGGTTAACAACCAGGCCTGATTTGGGCCAGATAAGTTTATTTTTATCATCTAAGAAATATCGCCAAATTGAGAAGTATTCTTTCCCACTCAGATACTGAGAGATTGTTGCATGCTTTTGTATCTTCTAGAATTGATTATTGTAATGCCCTATTCTCTGGTACATATAGCCATGTTATATCTCGACTGCAACTTATACAAAATGCTGCAGCTAGAATTTTAACTGGGACTAAGAGACTAAGAAACCCAGCAGGTATTTAATTGAAGGCAGTTGGTGAAACCTGAATGAAACTTTGAAATGATATCGCTCCTTTGTGCTCAATGCCTAGGCGTTTTGTCAATCACCAAAGACATTTTGTTAAATGGCGGTGTGACATATCTACTGTGTGATATCAAGGAGGTACGAGTTGCGCCGTGTCAAAGTGTGCACCTGAGATACTGCTGCACCAGCAGGTGAGCGATGACCATCTCCATCTCCAGTCTGGGGAGGCTGGACGGAGGCACGCCCACGACCCTGTGCTTGGCAGCTCCCTTCCCCATCCAGGAATCAATGGTCTTCAGCAGAGTGAGCTTCTCATCCATCTGCTGAGCCTGCTGTAGGATCTGAAGCAGGTCCCTGCAGTGGTCTGCCACGTCCACCGACTCCGAGGCTGGAAGGAAGAAAGACCCACTCAAATAAAAAAAGTGTGCCATCTTTTAATTCTACTTTTTATTATAAAAAAAAAAAAAAAAAAAAAAAAAAAAAAACACCTCTTACCCTTATAAAAGTTCCCCACAGTGAAAGCAGAGCGAAGTGTGGTATGGTATAGCATAGGTAAGCACTGTAAAGGCCAGCAAGGTCTGGTAAAGCATATTAATAAACATGGAAAACATGGCTATGGTTAATGCGTAGTGTAACCATGGGAAAACTGACAGTGAAAAAATACAGGGGGGGTAAACTTTTATAGAGGTAATTCCCAGAAACCAATGAATACGTTCCTTCATGCAGAAAAAATAAATCGAATCAAAAACACATTTACCATATTGTTTGCGTCTTTCTTAATGGTAAATGTTAGACCTACAAAGTGACAGTAATACATACAGTATTAGGGAAGATGCACTGTCGTTATTATACTTTTAAAGTATTTAAAATGTCTTAACTTTTGCCTTGCCTGTTGTAGCACCATTCACACCTCTGCAAGGCTAATGTCTAGTAATGTTCAAACTCAGCACAGAAACACTGACAGCCTTTACACTTCACCACATCCTGTCATGCAAGTATATAAATCAAAATGCATTTTAACACTGATATTAGCTACAGGATCTGGACTTATCGAAGACACTAAAAAAAAAAAGACTTCTAGTTGAAACGCATGTCATTTCATTTAAGCTTCTTTCTGTGTTTTTTAATTTAGCACTAGTTATGGATGGAGTAGGAAAGAGGAGCCCCTATGCTTGCACACATAGCAGACACACTCACTATGCTATTGTCTAATGGTAAAATGGAAAAGACACTGGCAGTCAAAATATGCAAGTCTTGCAAACACACAGGAGGACATTATTTGAATGAAACAGTGCAGGTCACGCATTGCAGACACTCACATGGATTATGACAGCATTGATCACACATCTTGTTGCAATGCTTTGTATCCCACACTTCATCAAAATGCTTTGCGATCAGCACGCGGCGACACCTGGGAGCAAGATACCAAATTAATATTGCTTCATTGCATGGTTGAAATGTTTTATTATATACTGTATATAGATATATTGGAGCTGGGACATGTATTCGATCGCTGCTTGAAATGTATTCCGTGGCTTCTGATTTTCGGTTTTAACTGATAAAAAGTGATAAAACACCCTCAATACAAAAAATGAAATCGGTGTATTGCCAATAAACACCGCAAAACACTGGAAATGGTTACTCAATTCACACTGACCATTTAAAAAAAAGAACCTACTACAAAAAAACTAAAACAAAACTACTGGGCAATGTCCCTCCTTCCTGACTCGTTTCTATCATTGATTTGTTCTGAATACTTTAAACCCACCCAACTACTGAGTGGCAGCAAATTCTACATTTCTATTGGAGACTCTGCTTGAGAGACACAAAAACCCCAGAAGAATGTACCCGTGACTAAGGATTTCGTTGTGGAAGACAGCAAAAGGAAAGAAGGTACAACTAAGTGTGCAAGTACTGTCAATTTACTACCACTGGGATAGAAAAAATGCCCAAGCATTTTGGAAAGTAACCGAAAATAGTAATTTCATAGAGTATGTAAAAAGATGTACATAAAACTCAAATAGCTAAAAAATAAGCACCGAAAAATGAAATTAATAAACCGAAAAACAGAAGATCTATTTAAATTTTACAGAATTGTTGTGATTGTTCCAACTGCTTTCGTGTGAAGCCAATTTAATTGACCAACGGTGATTATTTAAGTAATTTGTTGCCACTGCGGAAGCTCATTTTAACAGAATACTGCAAATTGTAATTTTAATCAATGATGTGCTGGAAATGATTAAAAGGGAATGAGAATTGAAAAACAGGAGCTGATGCCAACCCTGATTCCTTAATATAACAGAATTTGAAAATGACTGCATCAAAAAGATACTGTATCATGCAAGGAATATAATTCAGAAGTAATGGTCTGAATTACAGGAGTGTTTCTCTCTTTCCTTTATTTTGTAAATGGATGCAGTACAGAGTTGATTTTACTGTTACTGAGATTATTATTATTATTTTATATTTCCAGCCAATTAAAAATTAAACAATATTCGTTTAAATTTAAGGAATATTCAAACATTAAAAAAAGAAAAAAAATGTTCATCCTTCCACAAATTTATATTTGAACAGTATATTGAATGTTTAAGATAAACAAGCAAAAACACATTTATTATAAACTAATGAATATATACTTTCCTTGACTTGCATGAGGGATAAGGCTAATTTTGAATAATTAGGAATTATTCTATACTGTACCTGGTTGCATCCTGGCAGTAGGACACCATTTGGTAGAGCTTCTGTTGACCTACTTTCTCCATTACAACCATCGAACTTACTTTAAAGATGTCTACAAAACTGTAGTACAAAATGCAATCCGCATTCCGGTCATCTTGACCTACAAATACAAAATACTAAAAAATAAAAAAACTGAACTCGTTTACATGCACAGCATCATATCCCTTTGAGATTAAGACCTGTCCCCTGGATTCAGCAGAGCACCTTTCAGGACAGACACTGTTACTAAAGATGTTAACTAGACATGCTCATAGTCAGAACCTTCCTCAGTGTTGTAGAGGCACGTCAATCATGTGTTAGAGCAGGAATTCAGTTCTAAACAGAACATACTTTGAGGCTTATTAAGAAGTGTCATGTATTCATAACTTGTGCAAGGGGGCGGTGGAGCACCCTCAAACAAACACTTAGCTGCTTCGTGCAAGGGGCTAAAAACACAAAGAGATTGACCAGGAAGGACACAACGTAGTGCATCAGGTCAGCCGAATATAAAACCAAGACACAGTGTAGAAGATCCATTTTAAAACATGTGCTGGTGTTCAGCTGCGGCTAGTTAGTGGCAGGCTGTATTATGTTCTGCAGTATTTAATGTCACCCCCGTCTCTGTTACCCATGTACCGCCCCAGGTGGACTGAAGACCAACGGGCCACCTCCGTTCCTCCGGTCAAGCCAATCACCCCTTTGCACCTAAACAACCGAAGCAGCAGATGTTTCCAAGCTACTTAACCCAGAGTAAAATGTCACGTAATGAAATAGCTACTATTTGCAGGTGGGTGCAACTGAAATGTGCATCTTCCTGGCTGAATTGAGTGTGAACCGACACATTTAAACCAGTGCAGAGATCTATCACAATAGCCCTTTCAGAGAGTTGGGTTTCAGCAAGCGATAGTTTAGTACCTGCACGGCCGCTCTCCTGGTAGTAATTCTCCATAGATTTGCTCATTGTATGATGAATAACAAACCTCACGTTAGGCTTATCAATCCCCATTCCAAAGGCTACTGTTGCCACCACAACCTACAAGGAAACAGATCAAATGCAGTTAACTCAATTGCACATAGTATAAATATATAATATATATTTTTAAATATATTTATAAATATATATATAACTAAAAAATATATATTTTTCGGGATAGCTTTATAAACCAAGACCAGGACCAGTTAACTGCAGCACTGGGACTTGTATTCTACTATGCTGACACTGCTTGAAATGTACTTGGAAGCCAAAATGACCAAATATCGGAATCTACAAATGACTGCATCAAAAAAGACAATCATGCAAAGGGACCAATACATAAACGCACATTCTATTACTACAGAAGAGAGTTTCTCTCCATTAATAGGGAATTACACGGGGTTCAGATTTACTTTACCCCCCCTCCCTCTCCCTGGATATCAATCAACAGGATTCACAAGTGAGTGAGTGAGTGAGTGAGTGAGTGAGTGAGTGCTTTTCCAGTCTCATTAATAACTGCTTTGATTCACATTACAGGACTCTTAAATCAATAACTTGCTACCAGCAGCTGCAATCAGTGGCATGGCTATTAGACACTTCTACACATGCTGGCCACAGTACCTGGAGTTTGTTCTCATTCCACTCTTTATGCACATTGGACTTCTCAGAAGCTTCCATGTTGGCATGGTAAGGCTTGGCCTTTATTCCCATTTTCTGCAGATTTACAGAGACTTACTCAGAGTCCTTATGGGAAAGGCAGTAAATGATACCTGTGGAAAATTCAGATATAGAGGCTGCTGGTAATTATGTATACAATACAGATACCATGGAAAAATAACTGAGGTGATAACATGCATTGCAGTCAATTGCCAGGGCACTTCCATTAATAAACAGTACCTTTATTAAAATACAATAAATCCACAGTATTGATTTTTTTTATTATTATGGCCATGTACTGTACCTGACTGATCTTTGTATCTCTTATTGATTAATTTCACAATGTCTTCAGTGAAATCTTCAGTGCTTGACGGTTTCAGACGTACCTTTAAATAAGCAAAGGCAATATTCAGCAATATGAAGCAGCGGACCAAAAAGCCAGAACACATCCGCTGCCTGGGCACTATCTATCTGCTTGGATTTGGCATTGCCCTGGTGTGGGGAATGTTTTCCTGGTGTTCTCCTCCAACGCCTCATTTTACATTGGCGCTGTTCAGATCAAGTCCATCCAACAATGCTGCAGCTGTACCCTGATGGCGATGGCTACTTTCAAGAGAATGCACCCATCCACCATGCCAGAAACAGGAGCCAACGGTTTGAGGACCATGAAACAGACCAGGGGCGGCCAAACTTCCTGACCCTGAGAGCCGCACAGCAACATTTCCATACATTTCCATACAGTCAAGAGCTGCAAGACACGTACTGTAAAGCATTTCACCGGGAGTCGCACTTGAACTGCAAAAGAACCGCACGTGAGCCGCGTTTCACCACCTCTGACGTAGACTTTAGCCACCTTCCATGGCCAACACAATCCCCTGATCTCAGTCCAATTGAGCATGTTTGGTATTTAAATAAATAGTCTCACAAACTTATTGGTCCTAATATATACAGTATATGGACATTGGTGTTTTCATTGGAATTAATACACATTAGGTTATTAATACCAAGAACAAATGCAAGTGGAGGCAGCTAGGTTGCAGCACCAAAACCCTACCATGTATAATTTCTAAATGAAAAACTCCCCATCAGTGCTGATTGCTGAAATCTTGCTTCATATTCATTGATCTCTGATACATTCAAGTAAAAAGCATCCAACTTGTGGAGCTGGATCTGAGGAGGATTTATTCACAGTATGTATTTATTAATTTGAACACACCTCATAATAAAGGTTAGGCCTATTGAACGAAGCAGACAGCGTAATGGTATCTTTGAGGCACAGGATTTCCTCGCAGTCCTTGAGCACGCTCTTGGTGGCAGTCGCAGTCAGTCCGATCAAAGGAACGCTTGGGAACTGTCGTTTCAGGATACCAAGGACCTTGTAGTCTGGATATTGAAACAGAAGGAGGTTTACAAACCACATGGGAAGAGCAAACACATCAGAATAAATCAATCGCACACTCAATATTTCCAGCTGAATAACATCTGTATTGAGGCGTCACAATAAATATCCCGAGACATTTCAACAGCAACGTCTTGTGCAAACACATCAACATACGCACTAGAACAACGACCCGAGCCCCGACTGCTTTGTTACGGATGGCTATGGGAGAGAAAAGCTTTTATTAGACTAACATGGTTCCTTTAAGGAATACCAGCCTCTTAATCCTCATGGAGTACCCTAACCCTAACCATCATGGATACCTGGTCTGAAGTCATGTCCCCACTGGCTGCAACAGTGCACCTCATCCACTGCAATGCGTGTCAGCCGGCCAGCATTGTAAGCTTTTTCCAGGTTGGACATGAAGATTTTGCTTTTAGCAATTTTCTCCGGGGTGACGTATAGCAGTTTCATATTAGACGTCTTGTCAAGCATCGCATTCTGAACTGATTTAACATGTTCCTGGGAAAGAAAAAAACACATTTCTGCTTTGCTCCAGCCTCAGTCCTAATCTTCACAGAAATATAAATGGATACAAGATTACCTTTGAGCTAGATGTATTAATCGTAGCTGCTGAAATCCCTAACTTATCCAAACTCATAAGCTGGTCCTCTATCAAGGAAACCAGTGGAGCAATTACCAAGGTAAACCCTGCAATAAAAAGAATGTTTCATTAATTTACACAGTTCCACCAAAAGCATGTGTTTAAATAAACAGATGTACCTGCTTAATGATCAGTGGCACTTCTTACATCCCCATTTCCAGAGATTAACTAAAATGTGGAAACTGTATTTGGAAACTGAGAATACAAATCTACCTTGGCATCCTGTCTACTTTATACAATCATACAAGTCCCTTCTAATCCACAGTGAACCGATTCATCCTGCCACCACATCACAGTTTACTACCTGTGCAGCCAACCTGGGCCTCAGACACTAGGGCTCTGTGTGGCAGGTGGGGTCTTAATACATGCTGGACAGGAAGTTCATTTATAGTGTGGCATCAGGATAAACCAGCTTGGTCTCAGTCAGAATGAAAACTAAAAATGTACAGCAGAACGACAAGGGTGAATATTAAACAGAAGCTGCAGTGGACATTGCGAGGGGAAGGAACCCTCGGGCAGCTGGGCATGATCAGGAACACGATCAGGAACCCTCCCAGACATGGTGATGTTGATGGTCTCGAGCTGCAGGGCCGGAATGCGAGAGTTTGAACATTCGAGAGCTTTCTGAACCTTCTTGGACCAAGGGAAATCTGGGAAAATAAGCAGTCAAGGAAATACTGTAAAACACTAAATAACTGCGGCAACTTCATTTTGCAGATGTCTCACGTTTACGCATGCAAACTATACATATACTGCATATAAATGATGCCAAGTTTAACAACAATCAACATATAAAAACCTTGCTTAGTGAAGCTTTGCAAGTCCAACTTTTTGCTTGGCCCTGCATCCTTGGTGCACTGTTTCAGCTTCTTCTGCAACCGGTCCTTGCTGGCATTCAGTTCCTTCTGACGTTCCTGAAGATCACTAATCTGTAGCTCCACTGCCTTCTGTTCATTCTCAATGGAGTCCAACTCCTGCAATATCTCTGCAAGAAACAGAACATTTTCACAAACCCAGCAAACACAATCTTGTAACTCCCATCACTTTGAAACTCCACCCCCTAGCCCAACCCACCCCCCAAACACATGCGCACACAAACCTAATGCAATAAATCCTGCACATCTAAAGAAAGTCTACACATTCTTTTCAGGCACTGTTTCTTTTTCAACTCTAAAAAGATTTTTTTTTTAAAAAAGAAAGATTTTAAAAGTTACCTACCAGCAGTATCGGCCATTTCAAACACCAGTCTGAACAATGAACATTCAGGTCCTCAAATAATTCGCTATTTTTCAGAACACCTGTAAAAACATTTTAAAAAGCACTTGGTTCTTCGTTCATTTTTTGAACAGCATATAAATATATTACAGGACGTTTAATACAGTGACAAGCAAATGACCTTTTAAGGTAATGTGCCCTCTCCCCTACTGCTCCAGCCCAGTGCAGAGAAGGAGGCTGTTAAGTACAGTGCTCATATACTGTATTGCTGCTGCATACATTCTCCAAGACTGTCACTATAAAGGAGAGCTCCAGGTCTACAGGATTGCTGCAGTAGTGAAACCCCAGTTGACAGCTTGGAAGAAGACCCATCCAACTGAAGAACTGAACAGAGTGTATCATATCAATGTACAGTATAACCTCAATTCCAAACCCACTCTAACAAACTGACTGCTCAATCAAGCACACCACTAGAAAGCAGGGACATTCAAACTCAGATCTTCACTACACTCATCAAATGTGATCCATGGGCCCCTCCCCACTCTATGACTTGACTCCAATGACTGTAATGACAGTGTGTGCTTGTTTACTGACTTGCAGGTTGCAACACAACTTAACAAAAAAGTTTAAATACATAAGCATGTTTACACTTTTGAAGTTCATTGGCTACAACACCTTCATACACAGGTATGTGTGTGTGTGTGTGTCTTTTGTCCTCAAACAGTTCATAACAAACCATTCAGTCAGCAGGTCTCCTGGATCAATCGTAGTACAGGAGTGGAAAGGTCAATATAAAGTATTAATGTCAACAATTAAGATGATCTGCTTCCCGCCTCCATGATAAATAGGTGATTTCCAACTAGCATAACCGTTAGTCAAATACAATACAATACAATACAATACAATACAATACATTAGTGGGGGAGAAGGTGGGGTGCTATCACACTTGACAGTTCGGGTATTTCCACAGCAACAGCCTGGCATGCTTGTTGTATTTTGCGCATTCAGAATAGTAACACAGGCTAAAGACTGCGGAAAGCACCTAATGAATTAAGAGTTGGCAAGGCGAACTTTCACTTTCAAGTTTAGATAAAGAGAAGATGCGATACCTTTTTTTTGGACTAAACAATAACTCATAACAAGCTTTCAAGACCTGAAAGGTCTCCTCTTCAGATGAATGTAGAAAAGAGAGAAAAGCTTGGGATTATTATTTTTCAGTTCAGTAGTTCATGACAAACCCCACGACGCAATGTTTTACATAAACAAACCTTACTGATGAGGTATGCGAAGCAATTACTTTATTGATGAGGTTTGCCCAGCAACGAACATGAACAGACAATTTGGCATAACACCTACTTGGATCGAAGATCCTCTACCTGGCTGTAGGACACGGCAGGAGACCCCCAAAAATTATCCAAGCAGATCTCAATGCCGTGAGTAGAAATGGAGATGGTGACTGCAGGAATAAAATAGTGAGAATTATGATTGAATCCAGCTCAGATTGGGATCTGCTGCCTCGCCATTAGACGAGGCAGAACCGCCCTCCACCAAAAAAAAAAAAGAAAAGGTGCATGCAGGAGGGGAAATTATTCAGGGTAAATAAACCTCTGGGAATCCATGGCTAAGTGAATTGCCTTTCCTCCATGCAGACAATCTGGGAACTAAAGAGAGGGTTGTGAACAGCGGTGCTGAGAGAAAACCGGGAGGAAGGCATGGGAGAGAGAGAGTGAGAGGAGAAAGAATGAAGGGCTGGAAAGACTGAAGGACCGAGTAAGGCTGTTGAACAGAGGAAGGAAAAGCCGGTGGGGGGGCTACGGGGGCCTGTTGGACACCTGCAGTGGACAGAAAAGAAAGAAGGACGAAACAAAGTGGGGGCCTGTTGGACACCCACAGAGGACAGATGAGAGGGAAGGAGCGTGGTCGGAGCCTGTTGGACACCCACGGAGGACAGATGAGAGGGAAGGAGCATGGTCGGAGCCTGTTGAACACTCATAAAAAGACAGAAGCCGTCTGAACACCTGCCGACAAACTTAAAATTTTGAACGCCTGATGAACCCAATAGGGAGGGTAGGACACCTGGTTGAACAGGGGCCAAAAATATGTTTCCTGCCAGGATTCACAGGAGTCGATACAACCACAGGGGCCGTGGGATGCCTGTGGCTAAAGCAGGTAATTGAGCTGATGCGGGGTTGCTGAAATGCGTCTTGACTGATTGAAGTGGAGGCAGCGGGAGTTAGAGCAGCAGGGTTACGTATCCAAAAATGTCTGCGCCCGCGGTGGCCAAGAAGCAGTGGAAGCTGTATGGCAGGAAGGTCCTGGGAGCAGCGTAAAGGAATATCGACTAGAAAAACTGTCCTCTAGGACATTTGCCAAGCACTTCCAGCTTTCATTTCCAGAGCTCGGCACCTCTCCGACATCAACCCACCCTGACCCTAACCCAACCCCAGCCCTAAAACCTAACCACTAAGAATCATCTGATGCCCTGAAGACAGTTTCTAGTGGATATTCCTTTGTGCTGCATCCTGGGAGGCGGCGATCAGAAATGACGTCATAGCGGGAGTGACCAGGACTTGATTGCAGAGGTGAGGTAAATATTGAATAGGCTACTTGCATGTCACACTTCTGCATTTAGCTATACCGGTAAAGCAGCTGTCGTGGAAATTCTAATAAAAGGAAGAGAGACTGCGAGTTCCAAACACACAGGCCTTTATTTCTTAAGTTTGCAAACTGAAAACACTCTCAACACACAGGGTGCTAGATAATCATCGAGCAGTGTTCCAACATACAGAGTTAGATCAGTTTCTTATATACCTTAAAACCGTCAGCAAGGCAGAGGGTTAGCCAATGATGATTCAGATATTAGCATATAAGAAAAAAACAACTTATAACTATGCATACATGGCATATAGCTAAGCAAGCAGATAACAGGATGGGTGGTTTGGGTGTACGTGCAAAAAGACACGTCTGGCTCATCCTGTTATCTTCACAGCCACAGCTGCAGTGTAGGCATCTTGCGGTTCCTTGTTCTGACTATCTTAAGCAAAGCATACAAGGTTATGTGAGCAAGGTTATAGGAGTGCAAAATGCCAGTACATTATGTCGAGCCAATCCTATTTTCTGTAACATTTCTATTACACAGCTTCCGGTCACTGCAAATTCCATGTTTGCTGCTGCTACCGCTCAAGCTTTCAATCTTACTTTCACCAGCAATTTCAAATTTATCATCAGATATTACAATGGATATCTTTTATACGAGATGTCTTCAAGACCTTCCGACGTTAACAACAAACGACGTGCACAGCATTGCAAAAGCCTCATACAAAGCTCCATAAAGCAAGAGTGAAAAGGGGTTCAAGCAGTATCTCCAGCTACCTCTGTGCCTATGAAGGGGAGTTGTTACATTTTTGTCAATGTATTTATTTTTTCTTTTTAAATCAATATTGCTCGCCTGAATTTTAAATTGTTTCAGTTAGCATGTGTTACTGTCGTTATTTTTATGTGGTGCATAATGCGTTTATAACCAAGTTGACAATCTAAAGGTTATTGAACACTCCCACAGGCGATCAGACCCTGAAAATTGACATTTTTTTAAAAAAAACGTTTAACATTTTCTTTTCTTTTTTATTAGCATTCCAGCTTACTTAATTATGCTTATGTTTAACTTGTATGTGTGCTGTGTTTCTTAATATGCAAAGTCTGCTGTAATTATATACGAGTGTGTATATAAAAAATATTATTATAAAATTACTCTCCAAACTCGAATTCCTTTTTCTGTTAGTGTCAAACAAAGACAAGGTGACAGTAGAATCTAGATAAGGGCTCACCGTTTCAAATCCTTGAAGAATGAGAAGCCGCACAGTTTAATAGTTGGGTTAAAAGTTCAGAGTTCCAGTTCTTGTATCTGTTTTGTATATAAAGAATAACAATGAACACAAAATTGTACAGTTTCACGACATTATCATTAAAAAAGAAATGTACTGTTAACATTTGTAAATATTTGCATGCTGCGAATTAAATAGCTTACGCCCGGTACACAAATGTGTGCTATAAACATACTTCATCAAGACCGTGCACTACATTATATAAACGTATAAACTCTGAATTAATTGCTTACATTAAGTGAATAATACTAACCGTATTATTCACTTTGATCATCCTTTCGAACTAAATTGTAATCTCAGTTTAGTCCAATGAAAGCTATCCCATCTCCTCTTTCAGTATAATCCCTGGACTGATGCGCCCACCACTCTCAACGACTTACAAGTTTAAAACAGTGACATACAGCAGATATTTAATTACACAAAGTCGTGTATTAATTTGATTTGCAGAGTGCAAAGTCCAGAACGTGTATTTGCTAACCCGTTTTACTGTGTCTAGCGTCCCATTTACTCGTAAATCACACGAAGTTGTTTTCAATGAATACATTTTGCACCCGCTATTAAAAGATTGCATTTAATAAGCTAAATCAAACCCATTCAATGTGATTATAACTGCACCACTCATTAAAACGGATTGTATTAATTTCACTGTATTCTTATTTTTTAAGTATGCAGTGCTAGTTGAGGCGAGATTTCCTAAACTAAAAAAAGTCACAGCAGTCGCGCCTTATCCAACTACAATACAGTAATAATAATAAATAAAAAGCAAAGCACGCACTTCTGATTGCACTGGTGACAAAGCAAGCCCCTACCGGCAATACAGTTCGAAACGTAAAAGACTGCCGGCGAGTAGCAATCCAAGTGCTGCTTAAAATGTGTGCTCCTTATTCGAAACATCTACCTGAGCGGCGAAGAAAACTCGCCACAGCTAATACAGTACTCCTCCGCCTTCCCTTCTTTTCCTGGGTCGCTGTTTCAATTTCACCTCGCCAAAAATCCTGCCCTCTACGTCATTTTTTCCTACCCGTATTCCTGAAGAGACACGCCCCAACGAAGCTGGGGGAGTGACGACGGTGTGATTTCAACCGATAGACTGCTGTGATTGGATACAAACTGAGAGGCTACGGCTGCTGTGATTGGGCGCGGAGTTTTGAAGCAGGGAGGGAGAGGAGGCGAGAGAGTAGTAGAATGACTGAGCATTAACAAGACGGACAATATATAAATACAGTTCATTTTTACAATATATAAATACAGTTCATTTTTACCTCAGAATCAAATAAGTTGGATTGTTATGGTGCCATTGTATTATTTATTTTATTTTATAATAGAGATAGATATGGTAATTTAATGCACATTATCTGTCATGTGTATGACTTCTCAGGATTTCTGGCTCTTCAGCACATTTGATTGACATTTGCAATATGTTTTTCATGTGTATGACTTCTAAGTTTCCCAGTCCATTCAGTCTTGACTTTAATCTACTTCCGTTTACATTTCAATCACTGTTATCAACTTTGGGCCTTTACAGGGCACATATGAGTTATGGACGAACCCTTCACCAGTATGATCTAAGAATAGGTTGATGGCCTGCAAGTAACTTTGGAACTGCAGGGTTTTAACACAAGGTCTGTCAGGTTATTGGCTATATGCATCTGCATAGACGAGGTAGTGCCCCTGTTGCTGGAACGAAACTCTTTTTCTAGGCACATATTTCAGTTCAGCATATGGCCTAATAGTGTATAGTGAGTTTAACTTTAAATCCAGGAGCTTTGGCAGATGGTTCAGCACTGCCCATGAGCGCTCAGCTATCACAGCTTCCATGAAGGTAATGTGTGTGATATGGTAGACTCAGACGTTTCACAAGGAAAACACAAGGAGGCTGTGCCACGTCGCATGCAATGAGATGGAGATGTAGTTAAGAGGGTTAGCGCCAGCACCAATTCCATGACAAACGCATTTGATTTGAATGCTGACTTGATAGCGCTCACCAACATTGCAACTGGCATTGCTGCACCCGCAGAGGTTGCCACCAAGCTTGCTACTGCGAATGATGCAGGAATCAAAGCAATGAAACAGTTTGTGGAAGACAGATGAAACTCAAATACCACTGGATTATTGAACCATTGCACAAGCTCAACATCAAGACATTTCCATCTCTAAGAAGATCAAATCAAAAGTTAGTAGTGATAAGACACTGACTAGCAATGCAGACAGGGAGTTGTTTAGCTGTCTTGTAGTAGCTGCACAAAGAAGAGAGATTGGTCTGAAGGAGGTTTTCACACATGAGCTTTTCCATATTCTCTAGCACACTCTGAACAAAACTGCAAAGAGTAAGCTATTACCTGAATTAGAAAAAGAAACAGAGTCAGTTATATCAACTGCCTGCATCCAACATGCCCACAGCTTGGATAGTGGATGGCATGGCTGTGTCACAAAGACGGCCGGAGTGGGTGGCGTCAGACCAGAAGCAGGAAATAAACAGAGACTTGGGGTTTTGATGAAGCTGAGCGCGTGATCGTGCTCAGCATTTAATAATTAAACAGAACAGAAAATAAAAGGTTTTAAACACAAAACAGGACACGGCACTTGCACCAAAATAAATAGACAAACAAAACGTACTAAACACTTAACAAACGGTGCACGGAGAGACAAACAAACACGGTGAGTACAAACACTTATAGATTATTTCACTTTACTTTAACGTTTCTCCTTCTCTTTCTCACCCGTTCTCCACTCTCGAACACCCAACCCCGAGTGAAAGAAATGTGCATCTATATATACTGTTGTGCTGGGATTCAATTACTAATTAATTATTCACTTGAATCCCAGCACGTGAATTAATTCTGTGCAACCCCGTGCTCACATACTATACTTTAAATGCACGTGCAGTGATGTGCAATCCCGTGCCTAAATACAAATATACAATTTAAATCACACGTGAAACACAGACCCGTTTATATCCGTGTACCAATCTCTATACACCAACATTAACACATGCAACATACAACACATAACACACAATGCACACACAGGGGCGGGGCACATTGCCACATATACCCCTGTAATGCGCCACACATGGCCTCAACGGCCACCTCCCCCTTAAAACCCAGCAGTCCAGGACAAAGTCTCGGGCTGGGAAGGAGGCTTCAGTGGGCCCATGGCTGGCCATGCTGTCAGCACCCCTGCCGGTAGTGGCACGGCTGACAGCATGCTGGTTCCTGCAGGAGCTTTGTTGCGGGGAAAGTGGTCTCCTGACCTCTCCCCTGTCTTTGTATGTAGCTCCCTTTGGTGGGGCTCCACCACAGTACTTCCGGCAGCGAAGAAGCTGCAGTGGGAGCAGGTCTCCGGACCTCCCCCACGATCTCCGGCAGCGAAACTGCTGCAGTGGGAGCAGGTCTCGGACCTCCCCCACGATCTCTGGCAGCTAAACTGCTGCAGTGGGAGCAGGTCTCCTGACCTCCCCACGATCTCCGCAGCGAAACTGCTGCAGTGGGAGCAGGTCTCCTGACCTCCCCACCTTCTTCGGGGCCGGCAGCTCCCCTTGGTGGGGTTCCGCCACAGTACTTCCTGCTGCGATTGCGAGCAACAGGCAGCCCCAGGCTGGCGCGGAGCGGCTGGCAACCCCAGGCGATGCGGGCGGCTGGCAGCCCCAGGCGTTTGCGGAAGACAGGCAGCCCCTCAAATGCCAGACAGGCATCCTTGGGCATTGCAAGCATCCTTGGGCGGCGTCAGAGGCATTTCCAGGCATCCTTGGGAAGCGTCAGGCATCCAAAAGCGAGGCAGGGAGTCAGGACAAGCTGGGGTGCGGGTGTTGGCCCTCTTTCGGCCTCTGCGGCCGGGCGGTTCTTCCCCATGCTTCCCTCAGCAGCCTATGCAAGGGCTGCTGAGGACTGCCAACTTCACGTCCTGGTCCTTCTGGTGAAGGGAGGCAGCTCCTGCCCTCCCCTGATGATGGTGATGGAGGCAGAGACAGCTCCTGCTGCTCTGCTCCTGGGCGGTGGAGGTGGCGGAGGCAGAGGCAGCTCCTGCTGCTCTGCTCCTGCCGGTGAAGGTGGGAGCAGCGTGTAGTCTCCTGGCAACGAAGGTGGATCCAGCGTAGTCTCCTGGCGACGGAGGTGGGAGCAGCGTGTAGTCTCCCCCTTTTTCAGGGGACTGGTGCTGCTCTGCCTCTCTTGCAGGGGACTGGTGCGGCTCTGCCTTTCTTTGCAGGGGACTGATGCGGCTCTGCCTCGGAAGGGGAAACCAGCAGGCATTCTTCCTCTGCTGGTGGAGATGGGGACAGCAGGCATTCTCCTCTGCTGGTGGAGGTGGGGACAGCAGGCATTCTCCCTCTGCTGGTGGAGGTGGGACCAGCAGGCATTCTCCCTCTGCTGGTGGAGGTGGGACCAGCAGGCATTCTCCTCTGCTGGTGGAGGTGGGACCAGCAGGCATTCTCCTCTGCTGGCAGCTTGGGTCCTAGGGCTATGGAAGCCCCGACTTCCCTCTCTTTGGGCTGTGGGCACCGACTCCTTCCTTTTGGGCTGTGGACGACCGACTCCTCCCTTTTGGGCTGTGGACGACCGACTCCCCCTCTTGGGCTGTGGACGTTCGGGCTCCCCCCACTCAGGCGTAGGATATCGGGCTCCTCCCACTCAGGCGTGGGACGTTCGGGCTCCTCCCACTCAGGGGGGACCTCGGGCTCCTCCCGCTTGGGCTGTGGACGCTCAGGCTCCTCCCGCTGGGCTGTGGACGCCAGGCTCCTCCCGCTCAGGTACTGGCGAGCTGGCAGGGGGGCATCCCGACCAGTCGTGTCCCCCTTCCTCACATCGCCCGCACCAGCTCCGTGGCACCGGAGCAGTCCCTCCAGCGGTGATCCACCTTTCCGCACCAGGTGCACCAGGGGAACAGGTTCTCTGGCTCCTCTGGCCGCTGTTGCAGTTGTGGTTGGGGCGGTGGGAGCAGCAGTCTACCTCCCCTGCTGGTGGTGGAAACTGAGGCGACCCCTGCTCCTCCCTCCTGATGGACAGGGCAGCGGGCCTATTCTGCTCACCTCTGCAGATGGGGCATAGTTGGGGTAGCTGTCCGAGGGGGTACCAGGGGCAGTTGGTGCTGGAATGCCCAGGCTCAGCGCAGCAGTAACACCCGGCTGCTGTTCCTCCGGCTGGTGTTGTGGTTGCTGTTGCTGCTGCTTTCCCTTTCCCCTTCTCTTCTTACTCCTCCTCCCTACCTTCCTCTCCTGGGCCGGTTCCTCCTCCTCCTCACCTTGAAGGGGCAGAACGCCACCGTGTGAAGTGAGACCCCACAGGCCATGCACAAGCCTTGGTCCCTCGAGGCCCCCGAGGAGGTCCTCCAGGTCCTGGCAGCCGCACTCTCCAGCCTTCCATTTTCCCTTTTTTTTTTTTTTTTTTTTTGAAAAAAACAGTCCTGTGTTTTTTTTGTTTGTTTGTTTTTTTTTAAACACAAAAACCCTCTCCTGGTCTGACGCTTGAGGCGCTGTTATCCCACGATGACACCACGTGTCACAAAGACGGCCGGAGTGGGTGGCGTCAGACCAGAAGCAGGAAATAAACAGAGACTTGGGGTTTTGATGAAGCGCTCAGCATTTAATAATTAAACAGAACAGAAAATAAAAAGGTTTTAAACACAAAACAGGACACGGCACTTGGCGCCCAAAATAAATAGACAAACAAAACGTACTAAACACTTAACAAACGGTGCACGGAGAGACAAACAAACACGGTGAGTACAAACACTTATAGATTATTATTTTACTTCTTTACGTTCTCCTTCTCTCTCTCCCGTTCTCCACTCTCGAACACCCAACCTTGAAAGTGACAGAAACGCGTGCATCTATATATACTGTTGTGCTGGGATTCAATTACTAATTAATTATTCACTTGAATCCCAGCACGTGAATTAATTCTGTGCAACCCCGTGCTCACATACTATACTTTAAATGCACGTGCAGTGATGTGCAATCCCGTGCCTAAATACAAATATACAATTTAAATCACACGTGAAACACAGACCCATTTATATCCCGTGTACCAATCTCTATACACCAACATTAACACATGCAACATACAACACATAACACACAAATGCACACAGGGGCGGGGCACATTGCCACAGGCTGTTATACAAATTGTCAGGCAAGGAGGTGCAACTAGCTTTGGAGATCTTGCTGAGTTGGTCTTCAGAAAAGTATGCTTGCCTCTACAGAGTTATGAGCTGCAAAAGAGTAGATATTGTCTTTGATCGATGTGATGTAAAAGATTCAATTAAAGCTTTTGAGCGTGCATGAAGACAATCCTCACAAAGCAATGTAGTCAGAATCCATGGTCCCAAAACACCCATCCCAACGCAGTGGAGGAAGTTAATTGGAATTCCCAAGAATAAATAACATCTGGTAAAATCCCAGTCAGAATCATGGTGTGATATGGCAGAAACTTTACTTGGCCCAGCTCAGAAAATGGTTATTGCAGGTGGATTCAAGGACGGCCTCATTGCTCGCATAGTCACTTCAGATGGAGTTCTAACCAAGAAGAGCTATTCTCATCGCACGAAGAAGCAGATACTTGGCTTCTAGTTCATGTTGCACATGCTTCACAAGAATACCCTTGTGTAGTGGTGTGGTCTCCAGACACTGACGTTGCAGTTCTTTGTGTACATTTTATTCACAAGTTGGAAGCAACTCAAGAGCTTTGGTTTCGTACTGGTGTGAAGGATAAAGCCAAGTTTATACCAACCCACACCATAGCAGCTGAACTTGGCCAAAGACTGTGCAGAATGTTGCCAGCAGTACACACACTGACTGACTGGGGGTGATTCAACCAGCAGTCTTGCAAGGGTTGGCAAGCTAAAGGTCAGGAAGAATCCACACACATTTAGAAGCCTTACCAAGTTTGGCACTACAGTGGCGAGACCTCCTGCACAGTTGAAATCAGTAGAACTTCTCTATATAACCCTTCTCTATGACTCAGCGACTGACTCGGCAAATGTAAATGGTGTGTGATATAATAAGCTTTTCTGTGGCAAACAGGCCCGCAATGAAGCCATCCCCCCAACTTATGCAGCATACCAAGCACACAAATGACCAGACCCTTATCTGGAACCATGCCCTGGAGGCTCAGCCTGACACCCCCTCCCCAGTTGGAAATGGCTGGCATCATGACAAGGATGGACCCATTTCTCCAACACCAATGACACAGACACCTGAAGCACTCCTGGAACTCATTACATGTGGGTGTAAAAAAGCCAAGTGTGAGTGCAGCTGCAGCTGTTCCAGAGGACTTCTAATCCTCTAAAATTGTCAGTGTGGAACCAGATGAGTCTGACACTATGATTCAGACGTAGACATGTGAGACTGAACCCTGTACCCAGTGCAAATCCGCCATCTTTATTGAATTATTAATTTTTTTTTTTGCATTGGCCCATATACGTAAAGCAAAACCATTTAAAAAATGTATTAACACTAGGATGTATATTTTCTGATTGTCACATTGCCTGCAATGTTGTGTGGTGCAAGTAAATAATTAGTACACAGTTATATTTATACAGAAATAGATGTATTCACGTAAACGTTTTGAAAACTGTAAATAACATGTTGAAACAAACTCAAGAGAACAAGCAGGCAAGCCTAAATAGACAAAAAAAGAAATGCAAATCAAACACTAGGATTGTAGCCTTTTCAATTTTTACTCACCGGAAACTATTTACAAACTACAGTACATTGTGTGGTTTTGCTTTACCAAGGACGAACCACAGAATGCTGGCTTGTTTGAGCTCACTTAAGAACATAAGAACATAAGAAAGTTTACAAACGAGAGGAGGCCATTCAGCCCATCTTGCTCGTTTGGTTGTTAGTCTGTACTTATTGATCCCAGAATCTCATCAAGCAGCTTCTTGAAGGATCCCAGGGTGTCAGCTTCAACAACATTACTGGGGAGTTGGTCCAGACCCTCACAATTCTCTGTGTAAAAAAAGTGCCTCCTATTTTCTGTTCTGAATGCCCCTTTATCTAATCTCCATTTATGACCCCTGGTCCTTTTTTTTCTTTTCAAGTCAAAGAAGTCCCCGGGTTGACATTGTCTATACCTTTAGGATTTTGAATGTTTTGAATCAGATCGCCACGTAGTCTTCTTTGTTCAAGACTGAATAGATTCAATTCTTTTAGCCTGTCTGTCTTTACGATACATGCCTTTTAAACCGGGATAATTCTGGTTGCTCTTCTTTGCACTCTTTTCTAGAGCAGCAATATTATTTTTGTAACGAGGTGACCAGAACTGAACACAGTATTCTAGGTGAGGTCTTACTTGAACTTGAACATGCAGCAGTTTTTTGTTCAGGTCATCCTGAGTCTGTACACCCTGTGTTTTGTGAGGAGATGCGGAGTCTGTACACCCTGTGTTCTGTGAGGAGATGCTGAGTCTGTACACCCTGTGTTTTTGTGAGAGATGCTGAGTCTGTACACCCTGTGTTCTGTGAGGAGATGCTGAGTTATTACACCCTGTGTTCTGTGAGGAGATGCTGAGTCTGTACACCCTGTGTTCTGTGAGGAGATGCTGAGTCTGTACACCCTGTGTTCTGTGAGGAGATGCTGAGTCTGTACACCCTGTGTTCTGTGAGGAGATGCTGAGTCTGTACACCCTGTGTTCTGTGAGGAGATGCTGAGTCTGTACACCCTGTGTTCTGTGAGAAGATGCTGAGTCTGTACACCCTGTGTTCTGTGAGGAGATGCTGAGTCTGTACACCCTGTGTTCTGTGAGGAGATGCTGAGTCTGTACACCCCCTGTGTTCTGTGAGGAGATGCTGAGTCTGTACACCCTGTTTTTGTGAGGAGATGCTGAGTCTGTACACCCTGTGTTTTGTGAGGAGATGCTGAGTCTGTACACCCTGTGTTCTGTGAGGAGATGCTGAGTCTGTACACCCTGTGTTCTGTGAGGAGATGCTGAGTCTGTACACCCTGTGTTCTGTGAGGAGATGCTGAGTCTGTACACCCTGTGTTCTGTGAGGAAATTTTAACAAGTGTCCACCTGCACGTATAAAGCCATTTTTTGTTTACAAAATAAAAATGGGAACCAGGAATATTCTTATGATGTAATATGAACGAGAGACCAGGGTATGGCAAATATATTGAAAAAAGCTGGACACACATATATACTGTCATGTTACCCATCATTGAGAGGGAATCCAGTGGCTATTAGTGTTTTGTTAGCACCCTGATGTGCAGTAGTATACCTTTATAATGAATACAGTATTTAAAACTTTTGTGTAATTGAATAATCTGTCCATTTAACATGCTTTAATGAGCTTTATTAATTATTTTTGTCAAACAAACCTTTTTTTATGACTAGAATTTGTTTTTGTCTTTTAAGATAAATTGGTAATAATTCGTGCCAAAGAAACCTTTACATGACTCAAAGGTGTTTCTGTTTTTTTAAATAAAATGGTTAAAATCCCATTTTATTGGTCATTTCTCCTTTCAAACTTTTCTTGACAACTTAAGTACATTTTGGTGGCTTTTTAATAACTTAATAAAAAAATAATAATTTTGACATAATAATAATAAAAAACCTTGCATTGGCATACCTTGCTACCACTTTACAACACCACATCCACCCTAGAAAAGCACCTAAGGGATACGTCTATCAAAATAACATCGCTGTTGGTTTCTGTACAGGGGATGGTATGTCATGAAAAATACCTGTCCTGGGCCCCCAGATTATAAGCACCGATTCCCAGTTTGCATTGCCCTTTGTGTCACAGATGACTCATTTTATTGTAACAACCATGTCTAGTGTCCTGTTGTTTCTTTTCTTTGGTATGAATACATACCCTCCCTATCTCATGTAGTTTTGCCCCTTAACAAGGCATCCAGGGACTGTTAAATGACCATTTCTTTCTTATTATGCATTCATCTATTTGCCAGTCAGGACTCAACCTCTATGGAATACATTTCATACTGTGACCCTGTATCATTAACCCCTTTGGGACCCTCCTGCATTCAAAAGTCCCAATGCACTGCATAAAGGGCTTTGTGTAAGTAAGAGCTACCATCTCCATTCACTGAGCTGACATCACTGATTTGATGACTGAAGTGCCTCTTCTGTATAAAGCATAAAAAAAAGCCAAGGACTACCTGGGTTTCTAATTTTTTTTAATTTAAAATGTCCAGCAATTTGTTTTGGTAAACGCTACAGGTTTCTTGTTTTTCTTTGTTGACTTTTTTTATATATTTTGTACAGAGGGGTTGTCAAAATAAAAATAGCCAATGCATAAATGAGCTCTCATCACTCAGATATCGTGTTGTGGCAATACATCATCATTATGACGTGGCTACTGCAGGAAGAATTTTAACAAAACAGAATTAATACTTTAAAAGGAGCAGAAAAACAAATATCATGCATCTGAATTACAGTAACATTCATCCTGGATGGCTAATTCAATGCAAAGTAATTTTTCTCTGTTAAACAAATACGTTAAAGTTGTGTTTTTACAGGATTACCTGCTTTGTTATTGGTATAGGACACAGCATGAATCCTGTAAGTCATACACATGGGACAATCTAAACATGCTCCATTTTATTTAGTTTTTATATTGAGGCTCATAATGAATACAAGTTCAGACTACAATGTGGCGTACTAGTGAAGGAAAGGGTTTGTTATAAAATTAATAATAAAATAATAGGTTTTTTAAATTGCTACTGCAAACACACACTTTTCTTGTTCCAGGCCTGGTCAATCTATTTGGTAACCTTGATTTTCTAATGGAGCATTTCCTCTGCATACTGACCCGTCTCCACAGACTCGAACAGTCCAGGAAGAGATCTTTCACATTTGGCACTTGTGTTCCCCCCCCTTTCCTTCTCTTTTATTCCTGCACTATTTATACCTGAGGACTGTCCTCCTCCTTCTCCTCTATTTGCGCTTGTATGGGCATATCCCTGTATGTGTCTTGGAATCCATAGAGGACTTTACCTGATTTGTGGATTATCAATGGGCAATCCAGGACCATGAGACCTGCAGGTATAAAAACTGTTGAAACAGGGATTAAAGCCTTATAGTTATATCCAGTGGTAATGCCAGCACTGACAAAGCGGTATACTTAGAACAAAAAAAAAGCTTGGAATAACAATAAGCTTGCCTATACCCTGGTCTTGTTACCTGTAACAGGAGGGCACAGTGTATTAAAGGACAATGCTAAAAGCCTGGTAAGGAAAGGGGTTAAATTAAACCTTTCTTTTTTGTTAAAAAACAAAAACAGATCTTTTTGGATCTTAATATTATCCTCACAATCGTGGGAAGACTGTAGCTAAGACTTTGATTTGTTGCAATCCAGGAACCATCCGATATAAAAACTCAAATCAGGGTTAAAGTGCAGTTATATATTACCTTCTGCAACATAAAAAAGTGAGAATACTTACCATTCCTTTACAGGGGGAGGCTAAAAACTATTAAATTAAACCTTTGTTTTTGTTAAAAATAAAAAACAGATTGTCATATTTTATATATCCGAGACTCAAATATATATTACCTTCTATATGAATACTTACCATTATATATGGGAGGCACTATTATTTATATATATCTTTAATGGATCTATATATATATATAAAATCTATATAAATATAAATCTATAAAAATAGACACACACACCTCATATTTGTTATATTTGAAATAATTACATGTTACCAAATATAGGGTGGTTGAAAAGTTACCATGAGCAGGTCATTTTTGAACAGCTCTGTACATTAGAATTGGCATTCCACTAGAGCAGTGGTTTTCAAACTGGGGTACGCGAGAAAAACCCTGTAATGGCGGACAACGCTTTTCTTTTTTTAACCACTTTGTAGTACTTTATGACTTAGCAATCAAATCAAGAATGTTGAATCTCCTTTCAAATCAAAGCACAGCCGTACTGGTGTACATTTCCTTTCTGTTGGGCGAGGTTAACTGAATACAGCTGGCTGCTGACAGCGAGTGTGCGTTGAGCGCACACATGGCTAACTTACATATTTAAAATAGCAGAGCGGGATTGTCATTGTATGATGTTGCTTCTTTTAAAAATGTGTAGTACTTACTAGGTAAGTTTACTCTCTAGAGTTTAAATGTTCAGTGTTAGTAGTTTAATCAGTTCAGTGTTTTATCTACCTTTACGTTTTTAAATAACCGTATTATTGAGTTGAGCAGGCAGCCGGGCTGCCCTACTCAGACAGTGAAATCACTCACTCGTTCTGCGCTGGAGCTGGAGCGACACGACTGTTATCTTTACTTGCAATGCTTGTGTGTGTTTTTTTCATTATTTCATTTGTTGAAGAGCTCCTTTGGGCAGCAGTTCATTGAATTTATTTTTTTTCTCTCCGTACTAGTCCGGTACGCATTGGCCCCTAAAAGAGGTGAATTTCGCAGTGACCCCTTAATTTCCTGATTTCCACAAAATCTCGAATTAAGCAGACCCCTAATTATGACCCTAAAATCAGATGGGGGCTCCCGAGTGGCGCATCCGGTAAAGGCACTCCACGTGGAGTGCAGGATGCGCCCTATAGCCTGGAGGTCGCCGGTTTGAGTCCAAGCTATTCCACTGCCGACCGTGGACGGGAGCTCCCAGGTGGCGGCACACAATTGGCCAAGTGTCTGAGGTGGCTGCATGGCAGGCCAGCAGAGTGAAAAGAAGCGGACAGCTGATGGCACACGTTTCTGAGGACGCGTGTGTCTGTCTTCGTCTCTCCCGAGTCAGCGCGGGGGTGGCAGCAGTGGGCTGGGTTGAAGTAAAAATAATTGGGCATTTCAAATTGGGGAGAAAATCAGAAAAAATAATTGGTGATTCCAAATTTAAAAAATTTAAAAAAAAAAACAATAGATGGGGGTAAGCGGTAGACTAGATTATTTGGAAGGGTGTACAGGGCCTAAAAAGTTTGAAAACCACTGCACTAGAAGACAGAGGAAGACCCTATGTTTTCCGTCATTAAATCGGGGAGCAGTTACAGTGCAAAATATCTTGCTAGCAATAATTCCTGGCAAGTTTGGGACTGAGTCCAAGGTATAAGAAAAAACAAGAATGAAATTACATGACTCTTAATAAATACAATAAAAACAAAATTTGTCATTTTTCAGCGTTAGTAAAGAAGTACATAAATAAACCACACTCATCTGGCTGTAAAAATAAAATAAAAAAGACCGGTGACCAGGATCGTAAGCAGTCTCAAAATCATAAGAGATACAAAAGACACAAATAGACCTGCAAGGAGTCCCTGAGTAGCTCTCCTGGTAAAAGCACGGCCGCATGGTGTCCAGGGTGAGTCATACAGTCAGGGGAGCGCAGGTTCGCATCCTGGCTGTGCGGAGCCGGCGGACTTCGCTGGGGATTCCGAAAGGAGCGTGGCATTGGCTCCGGCAGGTTAGGGAGGTAAAACCGTCAGGGACCGTTTCTCCTCATCGTGCTACAGCGGACCCTACTGGCCAGGCACCCGGTGAGCTTAGGTCGTAGGATCGGAGGACGCCATGGAACCTTCAGGTCCCTGTGCTGTGTTGGGAATTGCTACATTGACGGGGAAAAAATAACTGGACATTCCAAATGGGATTTCCTTTTATAAAAATCGGGGGTCAAATAATTGGGCACACTAAATTAAAAAAAAACAATAAACCTGCTCACATCCTCGCAACGGTTCCATTTAAGGTAGCACAGTCATCAAGTAAATATAAGAGAGGGAGAAAGAGAAAAGAAATTGAGTATAGAATAAAAAAAAGCATCAAACTAATAAACAGTTTTACAAGGAAAAAAATACATACTACAGTTTAAGATCACATCCAACTATAAATAAAAAACAGTACTGTAAAGTGTTAGGCAAATACAAGGGTAAGATATATGGCCTCAGCTACTTATTAAAAACAGACTGAAATAAGCAAAAGCACTCGGGACAATTTATCCTCACTGCAGCTACAAAACAGAAGATAACAAATTACTTTTAGCAGAATGTGTTTGGTTTTTCTTAACACAGCGATGGTAATACATATTGGGAAAGATTTACTGGAATTATTAAGTTAGCTCTGTCTTTTTTTTTTTGGTGACAATGTGATGTGACCGAAACAACATGAATAACTCCTGAAGTTCTAACAGGACAGGTACAGCATAACAACTTTAGAGAGTGACGAGAGTTCAGTCTGGAGTGGGATCACAAAGACTTACTGGATCAACGCTTGTGAACTTCTTCATTTGCATCATGATCTTGTGCTTCTCGTTCTTCAGCAGATCAGCCTTCGGGCCCAATTTGATGTAGGAAATTGTAGCATATGGAGTAAAGCTAAAATCCTCTCTGGAGAAGTTGGAAAAAAAAAAAAAAAAATTATATATATTATATACAGTGCCGTGAAAAAGTATTTGCTCCTTGTCTGATTTTCTGCATTGTTGCACATTATTCACATTGTATTTGGTCAGATTTTTTTGTGGGTTGTAGTTGTATATAGAGGGAGTCAGAGAAAAAATGACACCAAAGTTTGGTGCTTCTTTCATTTGTTTGGTGTGCAAGGTAATCAAACATGCAATCTTCAGGTGTTAACTCAACCCAATTAAAGGGATAATTAGGGTCAGCTGTTTGAGTACTTTGGTTAACAACCAGGCCTGATTTGGGCCAGATAAGTTTATTTTTATCATCTAAGAAATATCGCCAAATTGAGAAGTATTCTTTCCCACTCAGATACTGAGAGATTGTTGCATGCGTTTGTATCTTCTAGAATTGATTATTGTAATGCCCTATTCTCTGGTACATATAGCCATGTTATATCTCGACTGCAACTTATACAAAATGCTGCAGCTAGAATTTTAACTGGGACTAAGAGACTAAGAAACCCAGCAGGTATTTAATTGAAGGCAGTTGGTGAAACCTGAATGAAACTTTGAAATGATATCGCTCCTTTGTGCTCAATGCCTAGGCGTTTTGTCAATCACCAAAGACATTTTGTTAAATGGCGGTGTGACATATCTACTGTGTGATATCAAGGAGGTACGAGTTGCGCCGTGTCAAAGTGTGCACCTGAGATACTGCTGCACCAGCAGGTGAGCGATGACCATCTCCATCTCCAGTCTGGGGAGGCTGGACGGAGGCACGCCCACGACCCTGTGCTTGGCAGCTCCCTTCCCCATCCAGGAATCGATGGTCTTCAGCGGAGTGAGCTTCTCATCCATCTGCTGAGCCTGCTGTAGGATCTGAAGCAGGTCCCTGCAGTGGTCTGCCACGTCCACCGACTCCGAGGCTGGAAGGAAGAAAGACCCACTCAAATAAAAAGTGTGCCATCTTTTAATTCTACTTTTTTTATTCTTAAAAAAAAAAAAAACCTCTCTCTTACCCTTATAAAAGTTCCCCACGGTGAAAGCAGAGCGAAGTGTGGTATGGTATAGCATAGGTAAGCACTGTAAAGGCCAGCAAGGTCTGGTAAAGCATATTAATAAACATGGCAAACATGGCTATGGTTAATGCGTAGTGTAACCATGGGAAAACTGACAGTGAAAAAATACAGGGGGGGTAAACTTTTATAGAGGTAATTCCCAGAAACCAATGAATACGTTCCTTCATGCAGAAAAAATAAATCGAATCAAAAACACATTTACCATATTGTTTGCGTCTTTCTTAATGGTAAATGTTAGACCTACAAAGTGACAGTAATACATACAGTATTAGGGAAGATGCACTGTCGTTATTATACTTTTAAAGTATTTAAAATGTCTTAACTTTTGCCTTGCCTGTTGTAGCACCATTCACACCTCTGCAAGGCTAATGTCTAGTAATGTTCAAACTCAGCACAGAAACATTGACAGCCTTTACACTTCACCACATCCTGTCATGCAAGTATATAAATCAAAATGCATTTTAACACTGATATTAGCTACAGGATCTGGACTTATCGAAGACACTAAAAAAAAAAGACTTCTAGTTGAAACGCATGTCATTTCATTTAAGCTTCTTTCTGTGTTTTTTAATTTAGCACTAGTTATGGATGAAGTAGGAAAGAGGAGCCCCTATGCTTGCACACATAGCAGACACACTCACTATGCTATTGTCTAATGGTAAAATGGAAAAGACACTGGCAGTCAAAATATGCAAGTCTTGCAAACACACAGGAGGACATTATTTGAATGAAACAGTGCAGGTCACGCATTGCAGACACTCACATGGATTATGACGGCATTGATCACACATCTTGTTGCAATGCTTTGTATCCCACACTTCATCAAAATTCTTTGCGATCAGCACGCGGCGACACCTGGGAGCAAGATACCAAATTAATATTGCTTCATTGCATGGTTGAAATGTTTTATTATATACTGTATATAGATATATTGGAGCTGGGCCATGTATTCGATCGCTGCTTGAAATGTATTCCGTGGCTTCTGATTTTCGGTTTTAACCGATAAAGTGATAAAACACCCTCAATACAAAAAATGAAATCGGTGTATTGCCAATAAACACCGCAAAACACTGGAAATGGTTACTCAATTCACACTGACCATTTAAAAAAAGAACTACTACAAAAAAAAACTAAAACAAAACTACTGGGCAATGTCCTCCTTCCTGACTCGTTTCTATCATTGATTTGTTCTGAATACTTTAAACCCACCCAACTACTGAGTGGCAGCAAATTCTACATTTCTATTGGAGACTCTGCTTGAGAGACACAAAAACCCCAGAAGAATGTACCCGTGACTAAGGATTTCGTTGTGGAAGACAGCAAAGGAAAGAAGGTACAACTAAGTGTGCAAGTACTGTCAATTTACTACCACTGGGATAGAAAAAATGCCCAAGCATTTTGGAAAGTAACCGAAAATAGTAATTTCATAGAGTATGTAAAAAGATGTACATAAAACTCAAATAGCTAAAAAATAAGCACCGAAAAATGAAATTAATAAACCGAAAAACAGAAGATCTATTTAAATTTTACAGAATTGTTGTGGTTGTTCCAACTGCTTTCGTGTGAAGCCAATTTAATTGACCAATGGTGATTATTTAAGTAATTTGTTGCCACTCACGGAAGCTCATTTTAACAGAATACTGCAAATTGTAATTTTAATCAATGATGTGCTGGAAATGATTAAAAGGGAATGAGAATTGAAAAACAGGAGCTGATGCCAACCCTGATTCCTTAATATAACAGAATTTGAAAATGACTGCATCAAAAAGATACTGTATCATGCAAGGAATATAATTCAGAAGTAATGGTCTGAATTACAGGGTGTTTTCTCTTTTCTTTATTTTGTAAATGGATGCAGTACAGAGTTGATTTTACTGTAACTGAGATTATTATTATTATTATTTTATATTTGTTTAAATTTAAGGAATATTCAAACATTGAGGAAAAAAAAAATGTTATCCTTCCACAAATTTTATTTGAACAGTATTTGAATGTTTAAGATAAACAAGCAAAAACAATTATTATAAACTAATGAATATAACAATATTTGTTTTATGAATTTGCGAAGGAATTTATTCAAACATAAAGATAAAAAATTTTTGTGAAGAAAAAAATGGGACACAATCATTGGACAAATTTTTGGATATTTCAAACAATAAATAAAAACTGAAAAATATTAATAATGTTTGTCTCTATCAGTTTTGCACATCGAGACTGAAATTTTTGCCCATTCCTCCTTGCAAAACAGCTCGAGCTCAGTGAGGTTGGATGGAAGCATTTGTGAACAGCAGTTTTCAGTTCTTTAAACGATTGGATTCAGGTCTGGACTTTGACTTGGCCATTCTAACACCTGGATATGTTTATTTGTGAACCATTCCATTGAATTTTGCTTTATGTTTTGGATCATTGTCCTTGGAAGACAAATCTCCGTCCCATCTCAGGTCTTTTGGACTCCATCAGGTTTTCTTCCAGAATGGTCCTGTATTTGGCTCATCCATCTTCCCATCAATTTTAACCATCTTCCCTGTCCCTGCTGAAGAAAAGCAGGCCCAAAATTGCCACCACCATGTTTTCAGTGGGGATGGTGTGTTACTGTGAGCTGTGTTGCATCCTGGCATTGTTGCCAACACCATTTTGGTTTCAGACCAGAGCACCTTCTTCATGTTTGGTGTGACCTACTTTCTCCATTCGACCATCTTTAAGAAATGGCTTTCTTCTTGCCACTCTTCCATAAAGGCCAGATTTTAAAGATGTCTACAAAACTGTAGTACAAAATGGGCCAATCCGCATTCATGGGCCTCTTGGCTGCATCTCTGGTCATCTTGACCTTCCATTTCAAATTACAAAATGTTTAAAAAAAAAATAAAAAAAATATCTGAACTGGTGTGTTCCTTGTTCTTCATGATGCTCTCAGCTTTAAGCGGACCTCTGAGATACCACAGTGCAGGTGCATTTATACGGAGACTTGAAGACACAGGTGGTCTATTTATCCATTAGTCATTTAGGTCAACATTGGATCATTCAGAGATCCTCACTGAACTTCTGGAGGAGTTTGCTGCACTGAAACTAAAGGGGCTGAATAAAGCCCAATTTTTCAGTTTTTATTTGTTAAAAAGAGATGTTCCACTTCATGATTGTCAGAATTCTTCTTCAGTTTCATATCTTTATGTTTGCCTAGAGTATAAAGTTCAAGGGGGCGAATACTTTCAATCCTTGACTGTGAGGGATAAGGCTAATTTTGAATAATTAGGAATTATTCTATACTGTACCTAAACAGAGGACACCATTTTGAGCTTCTGGCTTTTATTCGACCATCGAACTTACTTTAAAGATGTCTACAAAACTGTAGTATATTACAAATACAAAATAATAAAAATAAAAAAACTGGCGGTTTGGAGCATATCCCTTTGAGATTAAGACCAGTCCCAAACAAGCACCTTTCAGGACTGACACTGTTACTAAAGATGTTAACTAGAGATGCTCATAGTCAGAAAGTGTTGGGCTCAATCAAAAGTTCTAAACAGAAAAGGAAAGTGTTGACCAGGAGGGGGTGGGACCCTCAAACAAACGCTAGTGCAAGGGGCTAAAAACACATTCAGGAAGGACACAACGTAGTACATCAGGTCCGACCCCGAATATAAAACCAAGACACAGTGTAGAAGATCCATTTTTAAAACATGTGCCGATGTTCAGCTGCGGCTAGTTAGTGGCAGGCTGTATTATGTTCTGCAGTTTTTAATGTCACCCCCGTCTGTTACCCATTTACCGCCCCAGGTGGACTGAAGACCAACGGGCCACCTCTGTTCCTCCGGTCAAGCCAATCACCCCTTTGCACCTAAACAACCGAAGCATCAGATGTTTCCAAGCTACTTAACCCAGAGTAAAAATGTCACGTAATGAAATAGCTACTATTTGCAGGTGGGTGCAACTGAAATGTGCATCTTCCTGGCTGAATTGAGTGTGAACCAACACATTTAAACCAGTGCAGAGATCTATCACAATAGCCCTTTCAGAGAGTTGGGTTTCAGCAAGCGATAGTTTAGTACCTGCACGGCCGCTCTCCTGGTAGTAATTCTCCATAGATTTGCTCATTGTATGATGAATAACAAACCTCACGTTAGGCTTATCAATCCCCATTCCAAAGGCTACTGTTGCCACCACAACCTACAAGGAAACAGATCAAATGCAGTTAACTCAATTGCACACAGTATAAATAAATATATATTTTTTAAATAGCTTTATAAACCCTGCTATAACTAAAAAAATAGTTTCGGGATAGGGGCATAGACAAGACCAGGACCAGTTAACTGCAGCACTGGGACTTGTATTCTACTATGCTGACTGTTGGAAAACATGGAACAAGTATTGAATAGCAGTTTGCTACGCATGAGGAATGACGGCTGTATTCATGTTATTTTTCTGAAAAGTGATTTAACATTGGATAGAAAAAACTGTTAGTTCCAAAAATGCAAGCACTGCTGTGATAGATGAAAGCTGCAATATGGTAGAGAAGTTACTCTGAAGTTGTAACAACTGAAAAAATTATGTCAAAGCAAATGGCTGGCCCGGCTGTACAAACAAGTCCTTTGATCTCCAGCCCTGACATGAAAGAAGCTTGCCTTTGGGAGTTCACTGGGGTATAAAACTAGTTAAACAGGTTTTGCTTAGAAAATACAGCTGGTTTATGAGGGGTCATAAAGCTAGTTTTTCAAGGGGACCCGAAGGAGCCAGGCTCTAAGACTTCAAGAGAAAAGGTCTCAAGAAGATGACAAAAACCAGATGTATGGACCTTTTGGCACCAGGGGTTTGAAGAATGCACTGAGTTCAGAGATCTTCACACTAGATCACACACACACACACACGCACACACACACACACACTCACACACACACACACACACTCACACTGAATGAAATATATGGTAATAGGATAATGAGTTGTACCTTTTCTATTGGTTAAGTGTCCACACCTATGCAGAAGGGTATTTAATGTCATGCAACAATTGTAAGAACGAGTATTCTGTTTGTCCTGTACCTGGGACCAGACTCCCTGCATATTTCAATAAACCTAACAACTGAGTGAAGAAAAGGACTCTGTGCATTTTCTTGAATCTACTTACTCATCATCCTCTTTTTTAAGTTACATCACTGACACTGCTTGAAATGTACTTGGAAGCCAAAATGACCAAATATCGGAATCTACAAATGACTGCATCAAAAAAGACAATCATGCAATGGGACCAATACATAAACGCACATTCTATTACTACAGAAGAGAGTTTCTCTCCATTAATAGGAGGAATTACGGGGTTCATTTACTTTACCCCCCTCTCCCTCTCCTGGATATCAATCAACAGGATTGAGTGAGTGAGTGAGTGAGTGAGTGAGTGAGTGAGTGAGGGGGGGCTTTTCCAGTCTCATTAATAACTGCTTTGATTCACATTACAGGACTCTTAAATCAATAACTTGCTACCAGCAGCTGCAATCAGTGGCATGGCTATTAGACACTTCTACACATACTGGCCACAGTACCTGGAGTTTGTTCTCATTCCACTCTTTATGCACACTGGACTTCTCAGTAGCTTCCATGTTGGCATGGTAAGGCTTGGCCTTTATTCCCATTTTCTGCAGATTTACAGAGACGTACTCAGAGTCCTTATGGGAAAGGCAGTAAATGATACCTGTGGAAAATTCAGATATAGAGGCTGCTGGTAATTATGTATACAATACAGATACCATGGAAAAATAACTGAGGTGATAACATACATTGCAGTCAATTGCCAGGGCACTTCCATTAATAAACAGTACCTTTATTAAAATACAATAAATCCACAGTATTGATTTTTTTTTATTATTATGGCCATGTACTGTACCTGACTGATCTTTGTATCTCTTATTGATTAATTTCACAATGTCTTCAGTGAAATCTTCAGTGTTGCGGTTTCAGGCGTACCTTTAAATAAGCAAAGGCAATATTCAGCAATATGAAGCAGCGGACCAAAAAGCCAGAACACAACCGCTGCCTGGGCACTATCTATCTGCTTGGATTTGGCATTGCCCTGGTGTGGGAATGTTTTCCTGGTGTTCTCCTCCAACGCCTCATTTTACATTGGCGCTGTTCAGATCAAGTCCATCCAACAATGCTGCAGCTGTACCCTGATGGCGATGGCTACTTCAAGAGAATGCACCCATCCACCATGCCAGAAACAGGAGCCAGCGGTTTGAGGACCATGAAACAGACCAGGGGCGCCAAACTTCCTGACCCTGAGAGCCGCACAGCAACATTTCCATACATTTCCATACAGTCAAGAGCTGCAAGACACGTGCTGTAAAGCATTTCACCGAGTCGCACTTGAACTGCAAAAGAACCATACGTGAGCCGCGTTTAGCCACCTCTGGCGTAGACTTTAGCCACCTTCCATGGCCACCGCAATCCCCTGATCTCAGTCCAATTGAGCATGTTTGGTATTTAAATAAATAGTCTCACAAACTTATTGGTCCTAATATATACAGTATATGGACATTGGTGTTTTCATTGGAATTAATACACATTATGTTATTAATACCAAGAACAAATGCAAGTGGAGGCAGCTAGGTTGCAGCACCAAAACCCTACCATGTATAATTTCTAAATGAAAAACTCCCCATCAGTGCTGATTGCTGAAATCTTGCTTCATATTCATTGATCTCTGATACATTCAAGTAAAAAGCATCCAACTTGTGGAGCTGGATCTGAGGAGGATTTATTCACAGTATGTATTTATTAATTTGAACACACCTCATAATAAAGGTTAGGCCTATTGAGCGAAGCAGACAGCGTAATGGTATCTTTGAGGCACAGATTTCCTCGCGGTCCTTGAGCACGCTCTTGGTGGCAGTCGCAGTCAGTCCGATCAAAGGCGGCTTGGGAACTGTCGTTTCAGGATACCAAGGACCTTGTAGTCTGGATATTGAAACAGAAGGAGGTTTACAAACCACATGGGAAGAGCAAACACATCAGAATAAATCAATCGCACACTCAATATTTCCAGCTGAATAACATCTGTATTGAGGCGTCACAATAAATATCCCGAGACATTTCGACAGCAACGTCTTGTGCAAACACATCAACATACGCACTAGAACAACGACCCGAGCCCCGACTGCTTTGTTACGGATGGCTATGGGAGAGAAAAGCTTTTATTAGACTAACATGGTTCCTTTAAGGAATACCAGCCTCTTAATCCTCATGGAGTACCCTAACCCTAACCATCATGGATACCTGGTCTGAAGTCATGTCCCCACTGGCTGCAACAGTGCACCTCATCCACTGCAATGCGTGTCAGCCGGCCAGCATTGTAAGCTTTTTCCAGGTTGGACATGAAGATTTTGCCTTTAGCAATTTTCTCCGGGGTGACGTATAGCAGTTTCATATTAGACGTCTTGTCAAGCATCGCATTCTGAACTGATTTAACATGTTCCTGGGAAAGAAAAAAACACATTTCTGCTTTGCTCCAGCTTCAGTCCTAATCTTCACAGAAATATAAATGGATACAAGATTACCTTTGAGCTAGATGTATTAATCGTAGCTGCTGAAATCCCTAACTTATCCAAACTCATAAGCTGGTCCTCTATCAAGGAAACCAGTGGAGCAATTACCAAGGTAAACCCTGCAATAAAAAGAATGTTTCATTAATTTACACAGTTCCACCAAGAGCATGTGTTTAAATAAACAGATGTACCTGCTTAATGATCAGTGGCACTTCTTACATCCCCATTTCCAGAGATTAACTAAAATGTGGAAACTGTATTTGGAAACTGAGAATACAAATCTACCTTGGCATCCTGTCTACTTTATACAATCATACAAGTCCCTTCTAATCCACAGTGAACCGATTCATCCTGCCACCACATCACAGTTTACTACCTGTGCAGCCAACCTGGGCCTCAGACACTAGGGCTCTGTGTGGCAGGTGGGGTCTTAATACATGCTGGACAGGAAGTTCATTTATAGTGTGGCATCAGGATAAACCAGCTTGGTCTCAGTCAGAATGAAAACTAAAAATGTACAGCAGAACGACAAGGGTGAATATTAAACAGAAGCTGCAGTGGACATTGCGAGGAAGGGCGTGCACAGACAGTACCCTCGGAGCAGCCCGCTGGCAGCTGGTAGCACAGACTCTTCCCTCCTCCGGTGGGCATGATCAGGAACACGTCCCTCCCAGACATGGTGATGTTGATGGTCTTGAGCTGCAGGGGCCGGAATGCGGAGAGTTTGAACATTCCGAGAGCTTTCTGAACCTTCTTGGACCAAGGGAAATCTGGGAAAATAAGCAGTCAAGCAAATACTGTAAAACACTAAATAACTGCAGCAACTTCATTTTGCAGATGTCTCACGTTTACGCATGCAAACTATACATATACTGCATATAAATGATGCCAAGTTTAACAACAATCAACATATAAAAACCTTGCTTAGTGAAGCTTTGCAAGTCCAACTTTTTGCTTGGCCCTGCATCCTTGGTGCACTGTTTCAGCTTCTTCTGCAACCGGTCCTTGCTGGCATTCAGTTCCTTCTGACGTTCCTGAAGATCACTAATCTGTAGCTCCACTGCCTTCAGTTCATTCTCAATGGAGTCCAACTCCTGCAATATCTCTGCAAGAAACAGAACATTTTCACAAACCCAGCAAACACAATCTTGTAACTCCCATCACTTTGAAACTCCACCCCCTAGCCCAACCCACCCCCCAAACACACGCGCACACAAACCTAATGCAATAAATCCTGCACATCTAAAGAAAGTCTACACATTCTTTTCAGGCACTGTTCCTTTTTCAACTCTAAAAAGATTTAAAAAAAAGATTTTAAAAGTTACCTACCAGCAGAATCAGCCATTTCAAACACCAGTCTGAACAATGAACATTCAGGTACTCAAATAATTTGCTATTTTTCAAAACACCTGTAAAAACATTTTAAAAAGCACTTAGTTCTTTGTTCATTTTTTGAACTGCATATATACACATTACAGATGTTTAATACAGTGACAAGCAAATGACCTTTTAAGGTAATGTGCCCTCTCCCCTCCTGCTCCAGCCCAGTGCAGAGAAGGAGGCTGTTAAGTACAGTGCTCATATACTGTATTGCTGCTGCATACATTCTCCAAGACTGTTACTATAAAGGAGAGCTACTGGTCTACAGGATTGCTGCAGTAGTGAAACCCCAGTTGACAGCTTGGAAGAAGACCCATCCAACTGAAGAACTGAACAGAGTGTATCATATCAATGTACAGTATAACCTCAATTCCAAACCCACTCTAACAAACTGACTGCTCAATCAAGCACACCACTAGAAAGCAGGGACATTCAAAATCAGATCTTCACTACACTCTATGACTTGACTCCAATGACTGTAATGACAATGTGTGCTTGTTTACTGACTTGCAGGTTGCAACATAACTTAACAAAAAAGTTTAAATACATAAGCACGTTTACACTTTTGAAGTTCATTGGCTACAACACCTTCATACACAGGGTGGTGTGTGTGTGTGTGTGTGTGTGTGTGTGTGTGTTTGTCCTCAAACAGTTCATAGCAAACCATTCAGTCGGCAGGTCTCCAGTATTAATCATAGTACAGGAGTGGAAAGGTCAGTATACACAGTGGTGTAGTGCTATATTTAGAAGCCCCCCCAAATCTGCTCGTCTCACTGTCCTATTGCAGCCGCTTATAAGAGTGAATGAGACTGAGGTTTTGAAACAGAAGTGCATCCGTTTGCAAAAAAAAGACACGTAAGACCGCAAGTACCCTTTATTTGCTTGTTGCGATTGAGTTTTATCTTTTAAATAAATGTTTAGCTTATTTTATCTACATTATTTCTTATTATATGGGTCTAAAAATAACAACTGTTTCAATTATTACATCTAATTGTAAAACGTTGACACCTCAACACAGCGTTGATACAGGTTCCCTTCACCTCATTATTCACACCTGTTGTTCCAGACCAGACACGCTATATTCAAACTTTTTCATTATTGATCTCAAGGGTTTCTTACGGTTATTGTATTTTTTGCTTATTTGTATGGGTTATACACATGCATGTATATCTCCATATATTAATAGGAGCAAAACAGTTCAATATTCTACATGAAGTATGGAAGCGGTGCTCTCCCTGCCCGAGAGAAGTGGGGGAGGGGCTCTCCGCGACCCCCAGCACTACACCCCTGAACATAAAGTATTAAAGTCAACACAATTAAGATTATCTGCTTCCCGCCTCCGTGATAAATACTAGGTGATATCCGATTGGCATAACCGCTAGTCAGATACAATACATTAGTTGAGGAGAAGCGGGGGCGCTATAACACACGAGACAGTTCGGGTATTTCCACAGCAACAGCCTGGCGTGCTCGTTGTGTATTCAAAATAGTAACGCGGGCTAATACTGCGGAAAGCACATAATGAATAAACAGTTGAAGAGCCGAACTTTCACTTTCAAGTTTAGACAAAGAGAAGGAAATGCGATACATTGTACTGGACTAGTTAATTAACCCTAAGCTTCCAGACCTCAGGTCTCTTCTTCGGGTGAAAAGTAGGATAAAGAGCTTTGAGGTCTTGAAAGCTTGGGATTAAGTATTGATCGGTTAGTCCAATAAAAGACAGCTCCTTCTCTTTTTCTACCATGAGCTCACCATTTCCTATCAACGAGTTACAAGTTTAAAACGGTGACATACAGCAGATATTTAATTACACAAAGTCGTGTGTTAATTTGATTTGCAGAGTGCCAAGTCCAGAACGTGTATTTCTGCTAACCCGTTTTTACTGTGCCTAGCCCCCCGCCCATTTACTCGGTTTTCAATAATGAATACATTTTACACCCGCTATTAAAAGATTGCATTAAAGAAGCTAAATCAAACCCATTCAATGTGATTATAACTGCACCACTCATAAAAACGGATTGTATTAATTTCACTGTATTCTTATTTTTTAAGTATGCAGTGCTAGTTGAGGCGAGATTTCCTAAACTAAAAAAGTCACAGCAGTCGCGCCTTATCCGACTACAATACAGTAATAATAATAAAAAAAAACGCAAAGCACGCACTTCTGATTGCACTGGTGACAAAGCAAGCCCCTACCGGCAATACAGTTCGAAACGTAGAAGACTGCCGGCGAGTAGCAATCCAAGCGCTGCTAATATACTTACCACTCCTCCGCCTTGTGCTCTCCTTATAAATACTCCTACTAAATACACAAATACTGTACATATTTTCACAACCAGTTTCAAGGTCAATATAAACAGTGGTGTAGTGCTATGTTTAGAAGCCCCCCCCCCCCAATCTGCTCGTCTCACTGTCCTATTGCAGCCGCTTATAAGAGTGAATGAGACTGAGGTTTTGAAACAGAAGTGCATCCGTTTGCAAAAAAAGACGCGTAAGACCGCAAGTACCCTTTATTTGCTTGTTGCGATTGAGCTGTATCTTTTAAATAAATGTTTAGCTTATTTTATCTACATTATTTCTTATATATGGGTCTAAAAATAACAACTGTTTCAATTATTACATCTAATTGTAAAACGTTGACACCTCAGCACAGCGTTGATACAGGTTCCCTTCACCTCATTATTCACACCTGTTGTTCCAGACCAGACACGCTATATTCAAACTTTTTTCATTATTGATCTCAAGGGTTTCTTACGGTTATTGTATTTTTTGCTTATTTGTATGGGTTATACACATGTATATCTATCTCCATATATTAATAGGAGCAAAACAGTTCAATATTCTACACGAAGTATGGAAGCGGTGCTCTCCCTGCCCGAGAGAAGTGGGGGAGAGGGGCTCTCCCGCGACCCCCCAGCACTACACCCCTGAACATAAAGTATTAAAGTCAACACAATTAAGATTATCTGCTTCCCGCCTCCGTGATAAATACTAGGTGATATCCGATTGGCATAACCGCTAGTCAGATACAATACATTAGTTGAGGAGAAGCGGGGGCGCTATAACACACGAGACAGTTCGGGTATTTCCACAGCAACAGCCTGGCGTGCTCGTTGTGTATTCAAAATAGTAACGCGGGCTAATACTGCGGAAAGCACCTAATGAATAAACAGTTGAAGAGCCGAACTTTCACTTTCAAGTTTAGACAAAGAGAAGGAAATGCGATACATTGTACTGGACTAGTTAATTAACCCTAAGCTTCCAGACCTCAGGTCTCTTCTTCGGGTGAAAAGTAGGATAAAGAGCTTTGAGGTCTTGAAAGCTTGGGATTAAGTATTGATCGGTTAGTCCAATAAAAGGTATCACAGCTCCTTCTCTTTTTCTACCATGAGCTCACCATTTCCTATCAACGAGTTACAAGTTTAAAACAGTGACATACAGCAGATATTTAATTACACAAAGTCGTGTGTTAATTTGATTTGCAGAGTGCAAAGTCCAGAACGTGTATTTCTGCTAACCCGTTTTACTGTGCCTAGCCCCCCGCCCATTTACTCGTAAATCACACGAAATTGCTTTCAATAATACATACATTTTGCACCCGCTATTAAAAAAGTACATTTTATTATTAATTATTTCTTAGCTGACGCCCTTATCCAGGGCGACTTACAATTGTTACAAGATATCACATTATTTTTTACATACAATTACCCATTTAGAGTTGGGTTTTTACTGGAGCAATCTTGGTAAAGTACCTTGCTCAAGGGTACAGCAGCAGTGTCCCCCACCTGGGATTGAACCCACGACCCTCTGGTCAAGAGTCCAGAGCCCTGACCACTACTCCACACTGCTGCCCTACACATTAAACAAACTAAATTAAACCCATTCAATTGGATTATAACTGCACCACTCATAAAAACGGATTGTATTAATTTCACTGTATTCTTATTTTTTTTTAAAAGTTTGCAGTGCTAGTTGAGGCGAGATTTCCTAAACTAAAAGTCACAACAGCCGCGCCTTATCCGACTACAATACAAACAGTAATATAAAAAAACGCAAAGCACGCACGACTGATTGCACTGGTGACAAAGCAAGCCCCTTTCGGCAATACAGTTCGAAACGGGCTGCATGCGAGTTGAAATCCAAGCGATGCTAACATACTTACCACTCCTCCACCTGCTCTCCTTCTGGGGCGTTGTTTCAGTTTCCACCTCGTCAAAAACCCTTCACTCCTGCGTAATCTTTCCTGTGAGCGTAACCATTGGCGCCAGCCAATCAGAGGGATACCGGGCTCTCATTGGCTCCAAGAATTCTGGCGTCAAGGGGAGCATGAAACTGGCGTCATTTTGGATCTATGCAAGAGCGCGGTTCTCTTTGTAAAGTATTGAGCTTGTTAGTCCAACATGGCGAACACAGGGACGCAGTTTCTTCGCGTTCCTTAGCCTGTAAATCTACCACGGATTGAGTTCCCCGCCGGACCAATGAGTGCTCCGCTTGTTTTGGGGTGCGTGGTTCCGGAAGACGTGGCGGCTGCTGTGTAACAGGCAGTGAATGTTGTTAATCTGCAGAATTGTCTGTCTTTATTGGTTTGGACTGCCGTGTCTGCGTGGCTTTCAACTGCAAACATGATCTCCTTATCGGATTCACAGAGTAAGGCACTTGCAATTTAGTTAGTTCTGGTGGTACGCTCTGGGCAGTGTTAATTTTTGGGAATTAGGAAACGGGAGCGGTCGTGTGCTGTCTGGTTTTGAATGATGAATGAAAGGACCGGCTTGGAGGCCTAGTTGATATTGGTGCTATAAGAAATAAAATACACAGATGATTCCCTTTCCTAGAAGATAGCACACAGGTGATTGTGTAACTGTTCGTTTGTGTTTGGAACGTACAGCGAGATGGTGAAACAATAAGAGAACAGACTCTGTATGAAAGAAGAGTGCAGTGTAAAATGTAAAGACGTGACCTGGGCAGCCAGTCTGCATGATGTTACATGAGCGATCGCAAGGTATCACGCTCACAGGGTGGAACTGTAGTGTAGCGGGACTGCTAATGAAAAGGAGGGTTACCGCTACCCCTTTATTGTGTATTTAAATCACCCACTTGTATTGTGTTTTTTATAGCGGAAACTGATTGCCAGCGCCCCCAGTAATGGAAGCTGATTGTGCATACCGTGTGCACAAACACCATTAGGAGAGATGCGTTCTGTACTAGGATGCAGGATTTCCAAACTGCTGGATATTTGTCAAGCTTCTTAAATACTGCTACTGGTTTAAAACAAACAAACACTTCAGAGCGACATTTCTAAAATGTTACTTTTGATCAAATGTCTTTAGCATTGTAGTATTTACAACATTGAACATATGGAATATCCCACGTTTGCCTAAGCACTGTTTCCCAGTTCGCATTGCCCTTTATGTTTCACAGCTGACTCGGTTTTATTGTAGTAACCACGTCTAGTTCAGTCTGATTCGTTAATTACAACAATGTAGCCTATACGACAGCAGTGGTTCAAACCAATACAATATTTAAACTTCCAGCCAAGTCCACGAGTAGTTTGTTGTTAATTTGCAAACCTGAAGAGAAATGCATTGTACCTTGATACCCGCATTTACACATTGCATCCACTCATACCCTTTGTCACCGGGTCAGAGCCACAGATAGGATTCGTTTTACAGCTCAAGTGGTGCATTCCATTGGACAGTTATCTCATTATTATAAGGCAAAATGTTTTTGTCATTCAAGGCCACCCTTTTATTTATTTTTATTTTTTATTAGAAATCATCCATTGATTTAGGGGAGTTCATTGTTTACTGTATGATGATGGGAGCTGCTTTAACAGGCGTACCTTTCCGGGTTTAAATGAATTCCAACCAGTAATGCATGTTTTGGCAAGGAGACTCATTTGCATTGCATTCAAAGCACAGGATATAGTTTAAGCATAAAAACACAGCACACCATGCTTCTCAGGGACGACCCTTCCAAGTCAAGTCTTTGTTCCAGTCCTGTTTTGTTTAATTGAACCTATTAACCCTCCATTCAGAGTGTAAAGTAGTCCATTATTTCATTTTACCTGTTAAACCTCACACACAGAAGTCGTACCAGTTGAGTTTTAATGTGTAGCTGTGAAAATGAGACCAGCCCCGGTTAATGGGCCGCAGATGAGAACATACACAATGTGCACTTCAAATAGTCTCCACACCATGTCCAACGCATATACTACAGTACATTGGTCTTTTCTGTTTTTCCAGAAATCGGAATGGGATTAACAGGCTTCGGTGTGTTTTTCCTTTTCTTCGGAATGATCCTATTCTTTGACAAGGCACTTCTAGCTATTGGGAATGTAAGTACTTTTTTGGTCTTGTTTTTCAACGTTTGCTGATCACACTGAATATATATTGGGGGTTGTCTTACTAAAAGGCTTACTTTTCAGGTAAGATCTAGACGTTATTTGCTTTGCAAGTTTTTCCTAGCTGGGGTTTTCCCAGGATGCGATTCAGGAGGGATTCCCTGTCACTGTAGAACCCAAGGAGCACAATATTTTTCTTTGCAGGGATGGAAAGAAGACTCCTATTGCATAATAGTTTCACCCATTCCAGGTTTTCGTAGGAGCTTGATTAGCCCCAGTGTATCGGTAACACGTTCAGGTGTGCTTTATTTAACTGAAAGGAATCTTATTTCTGTCCCTGCTTTGAGAAATTGGTTGTCTCTAATTTTAATGTCATCCACGATTATGCTGTGCAATAAAACTTGTAGTAATAATAAAGATCTCAGATTTAATGGAGAAGAATAGTATTACTATTCACGCTTTTTTTTTTTTTTTTTTTTTAAATTCAGTAGGTGTTCTGAGCAGTCCATCTCCAGCAAACAATGGGTGAAGTTTGACGATGATGTCAGTCAAACTAATGTGTGATGTTATTGAAATGTGATCACGCAACACAAGTGTGATTGCATCTGTGTCTAGTGATTTACAGAAATATGCACTGTGTCTGTTGTGAAACACAACTGGACTAACTAATAGCCAACTGTAATTGTGTAATCTAGGTTTAGAGTCAGTAGGTTTCATGCCGATTTCCCCACACAGAGCGGTTATCATGGTTCTCAGTGGTATCCCAGTTTGGAGGCTCAAGACGCAGCTTGCAATTTACAGGTCAATCTGAGAAGTAGAGGTTCTAATAATGAAGCAGCACAGCAGTAACTCTTTCTGGTTCACCCTGTTTCACTGCTTATTACACAGTCAAACCAATATTCTTTCTTGTAAGACTTCCATTGCGAAAGGGCGTTTCTTAAGTACGAAGCTCAATTTTTATGACAAGTGTCTGCAGGAAGTGTTTCTCATAGCGTCTGGCCAGTTAAAAGCTCACAAAAGCAATAAAGCCTTGTCATCAAGAATTAGAAATAAAATACTTGATACTTGCATTGTTTTTATTAAAGCAGCATATCGATATATTATTTGTATGTCTTTTTTTAAAGATCCAGTTTTTCCAGTTCAGCTATATGAAATCAAATTGTTAATGGAGCATATGTGTAATACTGAAGATCTGTACAGAATACCAGGGTTCCTTGTTTTCAAGCAGATTATGGACAGTTTTTGCTAACTGCACACCAGGTCATAGAAAAGCTATTCACACTTCCAACTGCATGTTGGTTGCTGATAAATGGCACACACCACAGAAATATCACTAAACCACATTTGTCATACTAGAGCCATTTCAAAGCAGGGGATGGAAATTAAATTTTGGTTTGTTAATTTTATTTATATATATATATATATATATATATATATATATATATATATATATATATATATATTTTAGCTCAAAGAGCCAGCTGCCCAACGTTTCGATATGTTGTACATATCTTTCTCAAGGGAGCCTGTGTTTGAATCAAAACATTGGAGGTATTTATAGGTTTTTGACGGCATGACAACTACTATATATATATATAAATCATCTCATTAAGGTACACATAATTGAGCTAAATTGATGTCCCTTGTACCTTTAAGAGTAAGTAGCGGGGTTCTGAAAAATATAGTGTTACACGTCCCCACGTTTGAACAACTGTTTAAATAACGTAAAGCGTGTTTCAAGGCATTTTTTTAAATGGCCGTTCTAGTGCACTGATAGTGTAAGGATTATTGCCCACATTGTCAAACAGGTAACACAGCAATAACGATCCATGATGTTGTAAGGAACACAAAAGCCAGAGCACTTTTTTTTTTAATATATATATATATATATAGTTGCTCTTCCTGCAGTGATTTACAGGACCCCAGTACATTAAAGTGGCCATTTTGAAAAATGACAGGTATGTTATTTAAACAGTTGTAGCAGCACACAGGGACGTGTGACGCTAGATTTTAAAATGACAGGTATGTTATTTAAACAGTTGTAGCAGCACGTGGGGACGTGTGACGCTAGATTTTAAAATGACAGGTACGTTATTTAAACAGTTGTAGCAGCATGCAGGGACGTGTGACGCTAGATTTTAAAATGACAGGTATGTTATTTAAACAGTTGTAGCAGCACGTAGGGACATGTGACGCAAGATTTTAAAATGACAGGTATGTTATTTAAACAGTTGTAGCAGCACGCAGGGACGTGTGACGCTAGATTTTAAAATGACAGGTATGTTATTTAAACAGTTGTAGCAGGACGTGTGCGGCTAGATTTTTCAGAACTTATTCTTTAAAGGGCTGAAAAGCATCCTTTATAATTTCACCAGCAGTATAAAACATATTCCCTTCTCCTAATAAAGATACACATTTACACTACAGAGGGAGTGTAACTTGCACAAACAGGGAGGTGATTCACAAGTTTCAGTTGAGTGTTTGCCATGAATCCAGGCAAAGGCAGGAAAGAGGAACAATTCTGCACCTGATTTCCACTTTGAATTGTTTTACAAACAATCTTTTTTTGGTTTTGATTTGTTAATCTAATATGTAATTTAAATGCTGCTGCCGTCTCCGAGGCTACAGAAACAATATTGGTGAACTGTAGGTATTGTTTATACTTTGTCTCCGATCACAACAGTTTACTGTTTCTTTGATTTCCTGCAGTAGTGACCTTTTCAGAATTCCTGCTTGCGTTTACCAGTGCGTCATTCACCCAAGGGAACCTCGTCTCGTTGGTAGACGTTTGGAGATCCTTTCAGCTTCTCCGAATTGGAACTGCCATAACGCATCAAGTTTGGATACGAGATGATGATGATGATGATGATGATGATGATGATGTGCTGACGCGGGTTTTTAACTGTGTTTTGTTTTTTTGTTTGCTCGTGTTTGTAGATCCTGTTTGTGGCAGGCTTGTCCTTTGTCATCGGCCTGGAGAGGACGTTCAAGTTCTTCTTCCAGAAGCACAAAATGAAGGCCACCGGTTTCTTCCTGGGAGGCATCTTTATTGTCCTGATTGGCTGGCCCATGGTCGGAATGGTTCTGGAGATTTATGGGTTTTTTCTTTTGTTCAGGTAAGATTAAAGGCAGACGCAGCCTGTGGACAGGTGAACGAGCAACAAGATTCCAAGTAGTTTCACATTGACTGTTTTTAAAAGTTGTTCTTCCTTTCCCTTTTTAAGATATTTGCAATCGTTCCAAGTAGTCATGTTAATGTAATGTTCTCTGGTAAATCAGATGGTGCATTGAACACCTTTCCTTGTTGATTCAGATGTTAATGGCTGTGTTCAGTGATGGAAACAGGACTCCTATTGCATAGCAGTTTCACCCATTCCAGGTTTTACTACATGCTTGATTAGCCACAGTGTATAGGCAAGAAGCTCAAGTGTGTCTTATTAAACTCATAGTAAAACCAGGAATAGATTAAACTGCTATTATTATTTATTTCTTAGCAGACGCCCTTATCCTGCTATATGCAATGGGGGTTCTTGTTTCCATCCCTGGTATTTGATATTTCTTTGTTCTGAGTTTTTCTTCATCTGTTTTAGGGGGTTCTTTCCTGTGGCTGTTGGTTTCATCAGAAGGGTGCCAGTACTTGGATACTTGCTGAATTTACCTGGAATTAGCTCGGTAAGTATTCTGCAATGGCAGTTCAAGAAACACACGTAAACATACGTCAAGTTACCTGTGTGTTGTATTTGTAGTGTAACTGATGATTAAACATATACAAATGGACAGAAATAATAATTCTGTAGTATGAACTGATACAGGTAGGGTAGTGCATTGATGAAGTACAGATATATGTGTGTTTTTTTTTAAATTCTTAATGTAACATTTCATGTTTTGAATGTGTGTTTTTTAAAGCCTACGTAAGGCTGAGACAAGAATCCCCAGTAATGGTTAGTTGTTGTTCTCTTTTTCTATCAGGTTTCTATTGCATGGATTTCTAGTACCTTTTTTGTTTGTCCTCTGGTGACACTGTAATTGTAATTCTCTCACTACCTGACATTTCACCCAACATAATCCTCAATGTTAAAGTAATTCTACATGTCATGTGTTTTTACATGATGTAGATTGTGTTTTCCTCAACATCTGTTTGCTGCCAAGTTCACCAATTAATAATGTATAGTGTCAAAGTGTACCTGCAATGTATAGGCTGTCCCTGGCCATCAACGACTAGAGATGACAACTTGCATTATACTACAGACATCATCCATTGTACTGCAGACACCTTGCATTGTACTAAAATATAAAACTACTAGTATTCTCTGTATTGTACTGCAGTATAAAACTACTAGTATTCTCTGCATTGTATTACAATATAAAACTACTACTAGTATTCTCTGTATTGTATTACAATATAAAACTACTACTAGTATTCTCTGTATTGTATTACAATATAAAACTACTACTAGCATTCTCTGCATTGTACTACAATATAAAACTACTACAAGTATTCTCGCTACATGATTTTCAGTTGTAGGCACAGTATGTTTCCATGCTTTGGATGTAGAAAGAAATTGTTGAATGGGCCCAGGACGAATCTTAAAAGATAATTCAAAAGCTTCAAATAAAATGATTTGTTTGTGTGTGTGTGTGGTTTTTTTGATGTTTGCAATCACTCTGAATGGTTCTGACTGCAATGTCTTATACACTCTTGTTTTTTATTAGTCTGTGTTTAGAAGCTTTTCAGTTCTCCAGTATTTGCCCCCCATACATATATGTAGCATGGGCTTTATAGAAGTAAAGGTCAGTGCCATCTACTGATCTGCCACTTTGGGTCAAGTTTCCTTTTGTTCTTCTGGCACTACAGTGCTGTGCCCTAGATAGTGGCACTGATACAAACACACTTGACAGAGCCTACATTGCATAAGTCTCTGCCAGGCAACTAGACCTGAAGAGCAGCTCCTGAAATCAGTCAAAGCACCTGAAGAATGTTTGCAAACATAATTAAAAGATAAGGAAAACTACAGTGGGTGTGTAAAAGATGTCTTGTGGAATGGGCAGCCCCCCATATGCAAAATAAATACTATAGTACTTTTTTATCACTGCTGTTTTGAAGGCTAAACACAGCTATACATTGCAGGTGTCCTTTGCTAATGCGTCAATATTTAAAAGCCATACAGTGCTGCTAGGTAAAGAATGTGGTCTGACTAGACATTGCCTATTCTAGACATGTTCTACCTGTTGTTTCAAGTCAATTTAGTTTTCCTCAACAATACCAAGACCACCTTCTATATTAGAACTTAATCCAGTGTGAGCAATTACTTTCATTAAACAAATACATGCACCAGCTATACTTTTATCATGAAGATGTCTGGAACAAGTTGGTAAATTAAACTGAATTGAAGTTATTGCATCTTTGAAATATTATTATTAGGTAAATACTTTAAAAGGTTATTAATATAAAGTCTAATCAAATCTCCTTTTTCTATTTTATTTTTCAGTTTGTGGATAAAGTCGGTGAAAGCAACAACATGGTATAACACAGACTACATGAGAACTTTTTGAATTGCTATATTATTAAATTTATAATCATGTCCCAAAGTAACTGTATCCCCTGCCTACCAAATCTGACCCAGAAGGTTATTACCTAAAACCTTTTTTTTGTTGTTGTTGTTTTAAAACAGCTAGTAGAGTTTAATCTACTTTCTTGGTTATTTTTGATCTGATGAATCTACAATCAGTCAAATGTTGGATGAGGTTGTACTGTACAGTGAGTGCTTTCATGCCAATGAAAGTTGAAGATCTCACGATTTTACCAGCATTATCAGATAAAAGGAGGGGGACACAGTGACTGAAGAAACTTTTAGCACAGGGTTAGGCTCGCGTATGAAGACCTTACATGAGCCTTTTTGCTATACAGATCATTTCTGCGCGTAAATGAATTGTAAGAGATGTATACTGTGGCTGACCAAATGAAATGTATCAGGATAATTATCATTTAAAACAGGCATCCTGACAGCTACTGTAGGCTATGACCTTATGTCGTTGTACTAAACTTTCTTTTGAGATGGCGTTGGAAATCTGTTACAGAGATCGTCAGCTGCAATATACTGCTGTGCCTGTACTAAACTTTCTTTTGAGGACAGCTTAAGTACTGTGAAACAACTAGGTTTTTAAGTGCCAGAAATGGCAGCCTTTTTTCTGTTTAATAAAAAAAAAAAAAAAAAAAAAAAAAACTGTTCTAACCAGTAATGTATCTATGAAAACGATGCATGAAGGTTAGACTGTGATATCATTTTCTTAAATACAATTTGGGTCACTTTTATCAGTGTACAGTATTGAAAAATAAAGAAGGAAAGGATTTAAAACCTACCTTGTTTTGCTGTATGGAACTTTTGTAAATACACATTTTCAATAAAATTTGTGTTATGTGTTTTTATTATTTAAGACAATTCAAATGAATGATGGACTACTTTTAATCATATTACTGGTAAATAAACATCAAATTGAGACACTACTCGAACATACGCTGATTGGCCACCTTGTTAGACCCTGTGTACCCAATTTGGTTTTGGGATCACCCTGATGCAAATTAGGTTGGCCATATGATGTGTCCTACAGCACTAAAAAGCTGCTGGAGTTTACATCGGCATCGTTGCAGATCATGTCCAATGCTGCACTTCAACCCTAATGGTGTGCCAGAATGCACAGGCATCTCCCATGGCTACCACAATCCCCGGATCTCGATCAGAATGGTTTGAGGAGCACGGCACAGGCATCTCCCATGGCTACCACAATCCCCGGATCTCGATCAGAATGGTTTGAGGAGCACGGCACAGGCATCTCCCATGGCTACCACAATCCCCGGATCTCGATCCAGTTGAGGTTGTTTGGGATGAACTTGAAAGATGCTTTTGTCATCACAGTAACCTGTCTACCTTTCTGCACAAACTGCATGCATTATTACTGATTGGATGGGTTCACATCCATCAACACACCTTCCAGACCCTTGTGGAGTGATGCCATGTGAGCTGTGGTCAGGGCCCCCCAACCCCAATATTAGGTACAGATCCTAATAAAGTCGCCAGGCAATTTAAACATGGTAACTGCTTCCCTGAAACAAAACGATGTTCAGTGAAAATGGAACCTAAATGAGTGCTAACAAGGGGTTTAAAATAATTTCTAAATCATTAAAACAAACTCCAGACTATCCACCTCTGCACATAACTACATCTCCAAATCTCAAATGAAATCAAAAGAACCACTATAATCTGTTTCCAATGGGCACATGGGAGTTACGTGAAGGTACAGTCTAATAAGATTAGCAATGGCCCTGGGTCCTAGCAATTATCAATAGCAAACACGGTAATTTACATCGAAGCACTCAGAATCCAATACAACTGGAAATATGACGTAGGCAGCAAAAGGGCTTGCAATTATTGAAATGTCTTAATCCCACCAGTGATCAATACTTACTGTTTTTATATGACAGCTCTTCCCCCACAACACCCTCTCCAAAGATTCTTTCCAATTGAGGGTGACTGGGTGACATGTTTACCTTTAACAGGACAGTGACGTTTAACCTTTGATCTCTGGGTTTCTGTCGGATTCAGTTGAGTTACTGAGGATTTCTTCTCTCGTATTTGGTGAGGTTGGAGACGTAAGAGTCTTATACTGTAAGATCTTGTAGCCCCAGGGAAAAAATATCATTAGCCAAAGTGAAAAGACAGAACTTCAAGTGGTTATTATTATTATTAGTTTATTTATTTAGCAGATGCCTTTATCCAAGGCAATTTACAGAGACTAGGGTGTGTGAACTATGCATCAGCTGCAGAGTCACTTACAACTACATCTCACCCAAAAGACAGAGCACAAGGAGGTGAAGTGACTTGCTGAGAGGCACACAATGAGTCACTGGCTGAGGTGGGATTTGAACCAGGGACCTCCTGGTTACAAGCCCTTTTCTTTAACCACTGGACCACACCCTTTATCCAGAGCAACTTACAATTGTTACAAGATATCACATTATTTTTACATACAATTACCCATTTATACAGTGGGGGTTTTACTGGAGCAATCTAGGTAAAGTACTTTGCTCAAGGGCACAGCAGCAGTGTCCGCCACCTGCGATTGAACCCACAACCCTCTGGTCAAGATTCCAGAGCCCTGACCACTACTCCACACTGCTGCTCTACACATTAAACAAGCTAAATTAAACCCATTCAATCGGATTATAACTACACCACTCAAAAACGTATTGTATTAATTTCACTGTATTCTTAGAACAGTGGTGCACAACTCGGTCCTGGAGGGCACGTGTCCCTGCAGGTTTTTATTCCAACTGCACCCTAAACTACTTTATTGGACCTTATTAGAAGCTTAATTGGTCCAATTAACTAATTTAGGGTATGGTTAGAATAAAAATGAGGAGGGACACTGGCCCTCCATGACCTGAGTTGTGCACCACTGGGTTAGAAGCAACCCAGATTCCTGATATAGCAGGGCTTCTCAAACTCGGTCCTGGGGACCCCCCTGTGTCGACTGGTTTTCATTCCAACCGAGCTCTCAATTACTTAACTATACCCTTAATTGAACTAATAATTTGCTTAATTAGACATTTTTACTTGTTTTCAGCTCTTAAACAGTTGCAGTTCAAGCTACTTATCAAATGTTATAGCTAACTTGAGATATGCGACTGTTCAAGAGCTGAAAACAAGTAAAAAGGTTGAATTAAGTAAATTATCAGTTCAATTAAGGGTCCAGATAAGTAATTGAGAGCTCTGTTGGAATGAAAACCAGCAGCCACAGGGGGGTCCCCAGGACCGAGTTTGAGAAGCCCTGGTTTAGACATTAAAAGGAAATAGTAATTCTAAACGGCATAGTACCCCAGGGTGGCCAAAGTTAACCCTTCCACTCCTGGTCTTTATTCCAATGCTTTTCTAAATTGTTTAATTGAACCAATGAAACCTCCGTCCAGACCCTGAAGTAGGTAATTATATCATTTTACCTGTTAAACCTGGAGTGGAATGGCCATGCCGTGAGTATTTTCACATTGTTTCTATCATTTATAGCATATTGATGCATTGTAAACAATTGTAATTGTGTGTGTGTGTGTGAAAAGCAGTGTAACATCTGAAATAAACATACAAAGTGAACTATAAACATGGTTATGAATACTAAATTAGGTTTACGTTTTAACTGAAAAAAGTCTATGTATTAATTTGACAGGTGTGTCCCATTATTCATCCTCATTAGTGTGAACAAGACCATATTTTAAATCAAATTGGTTACGCTTTTTTAAGACCCAACATTTTGTTATGATTCGCATTTACTTCCCACTGAAAATCTGAACCTGTTTATTAACAATTATAGAAAATCAGTATGTTTTAAGATCTCGTAAGTCTTTTCTTCAAGTGGAAATGTAAGAAACGTGTGCATATCAAAATGTGAACACCTGTTTTTAAATGTAAAGAAACGTGTGCATATCAAAATGTGAACACCTGTTTTTAAATGTAAGAAACGTGTGCATATCAAAATGTGAACACCTGTTTTTAAATGTAAAGAAACGTGTGCATATCAAAATGTGAACACCTGTTTTTAAATGTAAAGAAACGTGTGCATATCAAAATGTGAACACCTGTTTTTAAATGCCCACTTGCACCCAAAGAAATGACTTGATCTTGAAAGCTAGTGATTAAATCTAACAAACAGAATAAAATCTTCTGCCATCACTATTACCCTGATTAACACAGCAAATACAAATCTTGTTCAGCATTTGTTAGCGAGTGTATTACACATCCAGTCACAAGTTCTGGAATTCTGATCTAGAATGGAAAACATTGCTGTCCTAAAAAGATAACCCGCTGAAGCTTTAATGAACCGTGACGATTTGTACACCGCCAAAAGATTTATTCTCTTAGGAAAAAGCGGTTATTAAATATAAAAAAAACAGCAAGTTGAAAATCTTAATGACACGGAGGAGTAAACGTTCAATACGCTGTTTATTACTGTTGATAAATGTTTACAATGAGTATTTTCCCTCTGGTCGCTGACGTTCGTATTGATTACATGTTAGAATATCCGGAAATGTGAACAGAAATGCCAACTTTGACGTCATACCTTAGCAGCTGCGAGCGTTAAAAAAAAATTAAAAAGTGGTTAAAAAGTTGAGACAAAAAACAAACAAACAAACATAAAAATCTTCAAATTCTGACAGCAGATGTTGTTCGGCGTTGTACCTCCCAAATTCAAATGAATACACGTTTGCTGAGAACACTATATAGGTAAGAATTCATATTTCGTATCCCCTCTCTTTTTATTAATGTAAATCAAGGCATTCAAATAAATAGTGTACTGAAGAATTAATTACATATTGATGTAGCACTGAATCACGTCCGGTGACTGGCCACAGATATCATTCGATATAGTGTTTAAACTAATCATACACACTGTTTAACAGAAGAAAACATAGCAGGTGCTGTGAAATCAATGAATGAGGCTTTTGAAGAACGCCCATGAATAGAACGGGTCTGAGTCGCGCCAGTGAGGTATTCCTCATTGCGTTGTGGTGATTCAAGTGTTTGAGGATCTTCAGGTGATGGTGCCCACCGTTCAATCATCTCGTTCACTTATCCCGGTCCCCCTGGACAAAGAGGGGGGTCACATTACATATCATTCTTTCTACAAGAACTGACAGGAGATCCCCTCGGAATCCCCCGCCCTGACAGGGGCGCTCTCCTGAGCCGTTTATAAGGAGCTGGAGAGCAGGACCCGAGCAAGGAACTTTTAACGTGCAGGCATACTCCAGAGACGTGAGCAGAGAACTCACAAGACAGCGATGAAGGTAAGCACAGGCAGCTGGTTTTCTTACGTGTGTGTGTGTGTGGATATTTATCAAGTAAACGTAGTTTTATTTTGCCAGATTGGCGAACTGTGGATCACCTTTATGGTGAATTAAAATGCAGGACTGTCTTCTTCTACAAAACGTAATGGATATTTTGTAATAGAATAACAAAACTCGTTACTATCTAAAACTATACAAGTAGGCTATTTATGTGTTTATTTTATTTATTTAATAAATAATACTAATAATGAATACTATATATATATATATATATATATATATATATATATATATATATATATATATATATATATATATATATATATATATATATGCACACACACACATACAATTTTAAACTGCACTGAAACATGAACGCAACCCTGTATTATAGATAGATATGCAACATTTGGAGGCTAAAATAATGCATATATGAGAATTTCTAAAGTTTCGATACTAATTGCTTCCTTATTCTTATAGGGTATAGGGACCGTCAAGGCTTACGCATTGGCTTTGCTTCTTACGGCTGCTTTCATTCCTCAGTCCTGGAGCGCGCCTCAGGTATTGAGCCCGCTTCTATACCTTCAGCGCAGATCAGATTTGTACTGTACCTCTTCGCAAGCTGCTGCTGTGTTGACACTAATGTTGCACTTTCTTTACGCAGGGTCACTTTCAGAGGAGAAACTGGACCCCGCAGGCAATGCTTTACTTGAAGGGGGCTCGTAAGTGTTCGTTTTTAACTCTATGCGAGGCTGCGCACCTCTTTTTGTTTTCTGTCAGATCAGGTGTCATTTCCTAGTCCCATACATTCCATTGTCACGGATTTGCAGTTTAACCAGCTAGTCCGTGTTTACTGTGCTACAGTAACTGCCTCCTAAATGGAATTATAATGTACACGGTTTCCTTTATTACAATCTGCTTTCAATCTTGGATAGATAGTGATCAGGTATATACTGCAGATCTTTTAATCAGAACTAATAATAATAATAATAATAATAATAATCACAATTTGTAGTGTAACAGTAAAGGTTACCTATTATTAAATAAAGGTGCAATGAGCATCATAACATCGTTCAGGCTACATAATGTTATGCACACCTTTTGAAGTTTTAAAAGCTGGAGTTTGTCTGTAACAGTTAATCTAATAGATAGTGTCGGCTCCTCAAATCCATTGTCACGATTACCTTGTCAGCAGAAATAGACTTTGTTATGTAGATTAACCCGTTTACTGGCCAGGTGCAGTGGCTGATAAGCATGTGGACTCCTAGGTTTTCAGATAGGTAATCGCTGGTTCTGTGCTTGAGTAAAGTTCCCTTATCACTTAATTGACGCCCTCGTTCGGATTTACCGTATCTTCTAGGCTAATAGCATGTAGCCTATCAAACTTTTTGTGGAGCGTATTTTTTGACATTCTTGTCAACAAATCAGTTTAATCTACAATATACTTTAAGACAGTCGTCTCTTCATCTGCAGCCTCTTTCACATGTGTTCGATTGGCTGTAGAACTGGACGCCAAGAATCATGCAGGCTACCCAACCGAGTGTTAAAACAGAGTCCAAATGTACTTATAGCAACTCCGAAGAAGAATATTGAAACGATAGGTGTAAGGAGGGTGTTAGTACAGTCCTTGGGTCTGTTGCATTATTGTGTTGTATTCTGTGGTCAGTGCGTGATGCCTCGGTTATCCATCCATCGCCAGGAAGGAACGGCCATCTTTCTACTTTGCTTCAGAGGTACTCAAAAGTCGTACCAGGGTGGGCGATTTTATTATTATTAATTATTTCTTAGCAGACGCCCTTACCCAGGGCGATTTATAATTGTTACAAGATATCACATTATTTTTACATACAATTACCCATTTATACAGTTGGGTTTTTACTGGAGCAATCTAGGTAAAGTACCTTGCTCAAGGGTACAGCAGCAGTGTCCTCCACCTGGGATTGAACCCACGACCCCCCGGTCAAGAGTCCAAAGCCCTAACCACTACTCCACACTGCTGCCCTAATTTTGCCCTAACTATATATGTAAATAAATAAATAAATACACATTTTGGAATACTGGTTTTATGGTAGGGGAACGGGAGGCATTATAACCTACTACTACTAGTTCGTTCTCATTAATAATAATAATAATAATAATAATAATAATAATAATAATAATAATAATAATTTAAAATAAAAATGACCTATTTAATATGTTTTGCAGAGGGACGCCGTTTCATATCGGAGGAAAGAAAAGATGGCGAGTTTTATGAGAGACTACATTTAGGTAAGAACGATGACATTAAGGATCAGTTAGATTCTGAAATATATTCACGTGGTTTCAAGTTGCTCTGCTGAGTTGATATCAAGTGACAATATTATAATTGTCATTTTAACTTGCTGGTATCCAAGGCATTTGTAAAAAAGAATCACTAGATATGGGTTTGTTGCCAAAGAACATACATTTCAGACAAATATCATTTAGACAAAAATATGTGAAGGCATGTTTTAATTATATTGTAAACATAAACTATACCCTAAAAAACATATGTAATATCTATCTATCTATCTATCTATCTATCTATCTATCTCTATCTATTGATTTTAATTAAAAATAATTATTGATTTTAATTAAAAATCAGCAACCAGAAGCCCAAACCCAAACCCCAGGAGTCTGTTGGATGCACTGGCAGTGCTGCTGGCCTTCATCAGCAAGGCAGGGGAAGAAGGTAAGGAAGGCACTGTACACCCTGCTCCTCCAGCCCCATGCCTTAGGGCAGTGACGCAATATGCTACTGGAAACTGGAACACGAACAAGTGAACGGGACACTGTTATTGCACTCATCTGACCTAAAACAGTGGCATATCTATAGCACCGCCCTTCATGATGAGTGAACGGGGCACTGTTATTGCACTCATCTGACCTAAAACAGTGGCATATCTATAGCACCGCCCTTCATGATGAGTGAACGGGCACTGTTATTGCACTCATCTGACCTAAAACAGTGGCATATCTATAGCACCGCCCTTCATGATGAGTGAACGGGGCACTGTTATTGCACTCACCTGACCTAAAACAGTGGCATATCTATAGCACCGCCCTTCATGATGAGTGAACGGGGCACTGTTATTGCACTCATCTGACCTAAAACAGTGGCATATCTATAGCACCGCCCTTCATGATGAGTGAACGGGCACTGTTATTGCACTCACCTGACCTAAAACAGTGGCATATCTATAGCACCGCCCTTCATGATGAGTGAACGGGCACTGTTATTGCACTCACCTGACCTAAAACAGTGGCATATCTATAGCACCGCCCTTCATGATGAGTGAACGGGGCACTGTTATTGCACTCACCTGACCTAAAACAGTGGCATATCTATAGCACCGCCCTTCATGACGAGTGAACGGGGCACTGTTATTGCACTCACCTGACCTAAAACAGTGGCATATCTATAGCACCGCCCTTCATGACGAGTGAACGGGCACTGTTATTGCACTCACCTGACCTAAAACAGTGGCATATCCATAGCACTGCCCTTCACATAAAGTGTGACGTGTTACAGAAAGAGAAGCTCAGTTAGAGGTGCTAGCTGTCTTTCATCACAGAGTCAGTAAGATCTGTTACTGTTTAGAGCTGAATACATGTCATTGTGCTTATTTGATCCATTTACAAGTCAAGGTACAAGAGCATATTAGTAATTAACAATAGCATATAATACTGTGCACTTAACACTTGACAGTGTGGGCAGCTTGTAGACCAAACAAATACAGCTGAACCTAATTACAATATACTGTATATTGTTGGTGCCACTGAAGTCTAAGTACTCAGAGTTAGCTTTTTTATATGTATACCCTTTTATATGTTATCTTTTCTATTTCACAGCTGAAGAAAACACAGAGCAAATACATTTGCAAGAGACCCCAACATGGAAAAGAGGATACTTCTAATAGCCTGTTAACTTGTGTAGTATTGTAGTTTGAAAGGATTGTCTTTGATTTTATTACATGTTTAGAATATTCACACATACTGTACAACACTGGATTCCTTAATATGGCTTGGACTTGACCAATGCCATGCTTCAAATGTAAAGTCAATTAAAAGAAGCCTTTGCGTTCAAAAGAAGCCATCTTTCATCACTCCAAAAGGGAAGTCACCATAATCACAGTGTTTCTGAAACGGAGACTGGAAACTCCTGTCTCTGCACAGAAAGTTTAAAGCGTTTCAAGAAACACATGATCAACAGTTATAAAAACTGACCTGCAAATGTTCTTTTGTACAATAAAAATGTTATAACAAAAGTGTAAACAAGTAGCATTTTTTTACCCCCCAATAAACAGAAATCATATTAAGTTTAATGATAAGCCTGAGATTTGGGGGAGGGATCATGGGAACTTGCTTCTCCTATTGACCCCTCCTCCCTAACTTGTTTAAACCTCAAGCAAACTCACCTGGCTGTTGCTGGTGCAATCCCAGTCTCCACTTCCCCAGCCTCCACTTTATTTGCAGGCAGTCCCCTCGATGGGTGGGCAGTGCATGGCTTTGTCACGGTCCACCCTGCTGACCTGGCCTCGTCAGATCAGTTCCTCTTTCAGAGGGCAGTGGCTTCCTTCTCCCCTTGAGAGGCGGGACCAACAGCCAAATCTATAACATGACATCACTCATACCCCCAGTCACGCAGCCATGATCCAGACACTGAATTGTTAAACGGCATTATACAATTTGCACAGCATCCTGTGCTATGTGGCTGGTGCATCTCATTAAAAGTCTGTAGCAACTATACACAGCAGCCTATACAGTGCGCCCGTCTTGAGTCGAGTATTGGGGATAGAATGACAATGCTCTCTCATTATTTCCCTTTGTGACTTGTTAAATATTGAGGGCTGTGAGTTAAGGATGGGTCCTTACAGGGTTTAATATTGAAGCTTAAAACGAAAACTGCTGTGTACCAAAATGATCAATAAGAAAAAAGAAAAGGATATTTCAGGTACTTAAAAAGGTAGAATAATTGATTACAAATCAATTATCAGGATGTTTCGGACTACAAGTCCTTCATCGGCTGAAAAAACAAACAAGTAGTCTTTTAAACAAAATTCCAGAATGATAATGATGATGATGATGATGATGATGATGATGATGATGATGAATGACCTCAGAATAGAATGTTCATTCCAAATGGCTCCAAAGTGCCTAGTTTGAAAATAAGTTCACATTCCTTTTGTTTCCTGACAGCATTAGTTCCATAGCATTGAACCATCCCACAAATTGTGATGTCTTCTATAGTGTGGTCATTTCTGTTAAAATGTCTGGTGACAGGAAAGGTAGAGGTGTTAATTCGTATACTTCTCAGATGTTCCACGAAGCGATCAGCCAAGCGTCGTTTTGTTTCACCAATATATAGCTTGTTACATTTGATGCAGCCAATGCAATATACTATTCCTTTACTAATGCAAGTAAAAGTATCATGGATAGTAAATGAGGATTTTGCTCCCTTAACTACTGTGTTGCTGTGAATGTATTTACAAGTTGCACAACGTGACCTATTGCATGGAAACGTACCCTTAAGACTGTCCAGATTGGGTCGAATGTTACTGTGGACCAGATGCTCTCTTAGATTTTTGTCTCTTCTGTATGACATTAGAGGAGGGTTATTGAAAATAGGAGCTGCAGAAGGATCATCTTGAAGAATGCTAAAATTTCTTTGTATGATGTGTTGTACTTTTTTGATGATAGTGATTTTTTGAATAAAACAAATGACATGTGTGCATTTTTCAGAAACTGTGGTTTTCCAGACACTATACTTAGAGAAGCTCAGTTAAGAGTATCGACAATAAACAGAAAGGATGCCTTGTACAAAACCAAAACACAGAATACCAACATTCGTATTCCCCTTGTTCTTACATATCATACTATGACCAAAAAAGTACAACACAGCATACAAAGAAATTTTAGCATTCTTTGTATGAAGGAATAGTATATTGCAAGGAATAGTATATTGCATTGGCTGCATCAAATGTAACAAGCTATATATTGGTGAAACAAAACAATGCTTATTGATCGCTTTCATGGAACATCTGAGAAGTATACGAATTAACACCTCTACCTTTCCTGTCGCCAGACATTTTAACAGAAATGACCACACTATAGAAGACATCACAATTTGTGGGATGGTTCAATGCTATGGAACTAATGCTGTCAGGAAACAAAAGGAATGTGAACTTATTTTCAAACTAGGTACTTTGGAGCCATTTGGAATGAACACTCTATTCTGATCTCATCATCATCATCATCATCATCATCATCATCATCATCATCAACATTCTGGAATTTTGTTTAAAAGACTACTTGTTTGTTTTTTATCAACTTCTTAAAGCACTGTTTTTTTGTATTCAGCCAATGAAGGACTTGTAGTCCGAAACGTCCTGATAATTGATTTGTAATCAATTATTCTACCTTTTTAAGTACCTGAAATATCCTTTTCTTTTTTTTTTTTTTTTTTTTATATATATATATATATATATATATATATATATATATATATATGTTCATGGCTCATTCACACATTTTTAAAATTCAAAAGTACAATATGTAAAACTAAAAGCAATGGAAGACATTGAAAATACTAGTCCAAACTGTTGCCAAAGAATCTTAGACGCTTCCTTTAATAGTTCAGCATACTGTAGTCACACATCTTATAATTCCTGTAAAATATTTCTAATTTGTCTAACATCTTTGATCAATTGAAAGCCCTAGTCCTTACATAGTCTTACCATGCAGACTCATCGAGGTTCATTATAATTTATTTGACCTAATATAATTTATTTTTATGATAGCATGGAAGCTATGCTTTATCAAAGTCATTTTAATAGTCTTTGTCACAGGAATCTGTAACAAACATTAAAATAGTCAAAAGTCATCTTAAATTATGCAGCCACCTTACATTTGAACATAAAATGGGTTTAAACAGAAAGTAACAAAACTACCACTTTTGGGGGCTCCCGTGTGGCGCATCCAGTAAAGGCACTGCATGGAGTGCAGGATGATCCCTATAGCCTGGAGATCGCAGGTTCGAATCCAGACTATGTCATTGCCAACCGTGACCAGGGGTTCCTAGGGGACGGCGCACAATTGGCCGAGCGCTGCCCGGGTAGGGAGGGCTTAGGTCGGCAGGGCAATCCACAGTTCACCGTGCACCAGTGACCCCTGTGGCTGATAGGGTGCCTGCGGGTCTGCAGTGGAGCCATTCAGATCTGTGTTGTCCTCCAGCACTATAGGTCTGTTGGCTTCGCTGTGAATTCACAGTGCAAAAAATGACAGATTGGCAGGAACACATTTCAGAGGATGTGTGTTTCAGCCTCCATTTCCTGAGTCGCCCGGGTGTTGCAGCAGTGAACCGGGATAAAAAAAATAATAATTGTGCATTCCAAATTGGGGAGAAAACCGGGGTAAATAAAACCATTGGCGAATAAATTTAAAATATTTTTTTTACAAATTACATATGGATTAAAGTCACCAAAGACTGCTGATGAAAAGATTGAATGGTTAAAGTGTCATTGTTAAAATGAATGGGTCCATTGTATGGATTATCAACAATTTTCTAATATTCAATGTCTTACCCGATTAGCATCCTATGATGTGTTTTTCTCTATCATTCTCTATTGTTGTTTCTGCTACAGTCTTTTTTTGCTATGGACTCAGCACTATACAGTAGAAACACACAGAACATACATCATTCTACATTAAACAGGTAAGGAGTTTAGTATGAGGTAAATGCAGTGGATGTCGAGTAGCCCTGGGTCCTGGCACTGCAGGGGTGTCATGCTTTGCACAGCAGCTGCAGTGTAAGCTGGCTGAAGGTAGCACTAGTGCGGGACCTCCCCCCCAGTGAAGGGCCCCTTGATGTTCTGCCTGTCCTTCTTGGCCTCCTCTTCCTCATCATACCTCTCCTCGTCATCCTCCTCTTCCTCGTCGCTGTGGTGAGGGGTTGAGTGAACGGAGGCTGAGGGGGAGGGGGGCACCGATGACGGCCTGGGGAAATGGAAGCCCTCCGTCTGAAACACAGGAAAGCAGATTCAGGATGGTGCTTATATGGGGCCAAGCACTCTGCCTACAAACATTCTGTGGCCACTTTGCTCTAACACTGTCAATGGGGCCACCATGGGCTGCTAGGAAGGCAGTGATTTGAGATTCCGAGTCTGCAAGGATTTTGATTTGTTTTTGAGTGTTCCTGTTCCAGAGTCTTCACCTTTGAGACTGTTCCATGTGAATCATCAGTAAATTGTGCTTGGAGGTGCATCTGTGAGTCAGACCAGATGAGCCTAAATCTATTTGTTTTTTCTGTTTGGCTGTCCGTCCATCGAATTTTCTACCTGCTTGTCACTTTAATCATGTTAACGCCAAGGAACTGAGCTATAGCCTTGACCGGGTCATTAAGCAAAGAAAAGGGCAGATCCCCCGCACTGACACTCCACCATTCACAGGGCAAAATGTCACTTCAATTACTGTAGAGGAATCTAATTCCGTTTTTAACGTTTAACTTGTGCACAGCCCTGCCTGTCTTTTAATGTCTCAGCCTGCCCATCCCTCAGCTGTGGATCAAGGATCCAAAGGCATTCATGCTTCATTAGGTTAACACCTCAGGAAGACACAAACAAACAGATTATAGCAAAGGGCTAGACTCCAGGATAATTACTGATGTCCTCTCTCTGAGCTGGAGTAAGAGCAGGATTGACAGAATCATATGCTATATTAGAATCCACATACAAGAAATCAACCAATCAAACCTGTGGATTTGACAAAATCGTACCATGCGTACAGGTGTCATCCTGTGCATAGATACGGCTCAATTCTATATAAAACTTGAGTCAAAGCACCATAACTCAGAAAACATCAGACAGTAAAAGAAAAAAAAAAAAAAACAATTGAAAAATCATAAAAAGGAAAAGGCACAGTAAAGCAACTAAGTGATTTAACACGACTTCATCTGTGGAGGGGCTGTCAGTGTGACTTCATCTGTGGAGGGGCTGTCAGTGTAACTTCATCAGTGGAGGGGCTGTCAGTGTAACTTCATCTGTGAGGGGCTGTCAGTGTAACTTCATCTGTGGAGGGCTGTCAGTGTAACTTCATCTGTGGAGGGGCTGTCAGTGTAACTTCATCTGTGGAGGGGCTGTCAGTGTAACTTCATCTGTGGAGGGGCTGTCAGTGTAACTTCATCTGTGGAGGGGCTGTCAGTGTAAATTCAATGCTGGGATTATGTCTCCTACCTGTGGAGGGGCTGTCAGTGTAACTTCAGTGCTGGGATTGTGTCTCCTACCTGTGGAGGTGCTGTCAGTGTAACTTCAGTGCTAGGATTGTGTATCCTACCTGTGGAGGGGTTGTCAGTGCAACTTCAGTGCTGGGATTGTGTCTCCTACCTGTGGAGGGGCTGTCAGTGTAACTTCAGTGCTGGGATTGTGTATCCTACCTGTGGAGGGGCTGTCAGTGTAACTTCAGTGCTGGGATTGTGTCTCCTACCTGTGGAGGTGCCTGTAACTTCATCTGGAGGGGCTGTCAGTGTAACTTCATCTGTGGAGGGGCTGTCAGTGTAACTTCATCTGTGGAGGGGCTGGGATTCAGTATCCTACCTGTGGAGGGCTGTCAGTGTCATCTGTGGAGGGGCTGTCAGTGCTCATCTGTGGAGGATGTCAGTGTAACTTCATCTGTCCAGTGTAACTTCATCTGTGGAGGGGCTGTCAGTGTAACTTCAGTGCTGGGATTGTCTCCTACCTGTGGAGGTCCAGTGTAACTTCATGTGGAGGGGCTGTCAGTGTAACTTCATCTGTGGAGGGGCTGTCAGTGTAACTTCATCTGTGGAGGGGCTGTCAGTGTAACTTCATCTGTGGAGGGGCTGTCAGTGTAACTTCATCTGTGGAGGGGCTGTCAGTGTAACTTCATCTGTGGAGGGGCTGTCAGTGTAACTTCAGTGCTGGGATTGTGTCTCCTACCTGTGGAGGTGCTGTCAGTGTAACTTCATCTGTGGAGGGGCTGTCAGTGTAACTTCATCTGTGGAGGGGCTGTCAGTGTAACTTCATCTGTGGAGGGGCTGTCAGTGTAACTTCATCTGTGGAGGGGCTGTCAGTGTAACTTCATCTGTGGAGGGGCTGTCAGTGTCAGTGCTGGGACTGTGTCTCCACCTGTGGAGGGGCTGTCAGTGTAACTTCAGTGCTGGGATTGTGTATCCTACCTGTGGAGGGGCTGTCAGTGCAACTTCAGTCTGGGATTGTGACCTGTGGGGGCTGTCAGTGTAACTTCAGTGCTGGGATTGGTATCCCACCTATGGAGGGGCTGTCAGTGTAACTTCAGTGTTGGGATTGTGTATCCTACCTGTGGAGGGGTCAGTGTAACTTCAGTGCTGGGATTGTGTATCCTACCTGTGAAGGGGCTGTCAGTGCAACTTCAGTGCTGGGATTGTGTATCCTACCTGTGGAGGGGCTGTCAGTGTAACTTCAGTGCTGGGATTGTGTATCCCACCTGTGGAGGGGCTGTCAGTGTAACTTCAGTGCTGGGATTGTGTATCCTACCTGTGAAGGGGGGTGTAACTTCAGTGCTGGGATTGTGTATCCTACCTGTGGAGGGGTTGTCAGTGCAACTTCAGTGCTAGGATTGTGTATCCTACCTGTGGAGGGGTTGTCAGTGTAACTTCAGTGCTGGGATTGTGTATCCTACCTGTGGAGGGGCTGTCAGTGCAACTTCAGTGCTTGGATTGTTCCACCTGTGGAGGGGCTGGGCAACTTCAGTGCTGGGATTGTGTATCCTACCTGTGGAGGGGCTGTCAGTGTAACTTCAGTGCTGGGATTGTGTATCCTACCCTGGAGGGGTGGAGTGTAACTTCAGGCTGGGATTGTGTACCTGTGGAGGTGCTGTCAGTGTAACTTCAGTGCTGGGATTGTGTATCCCACCTGTGGAGGGGCTGTCAGTGCAACTTCAGTGCTGGGATTGTGTATCCTACCTGTGGAGGGGCTGTCAGTGTAACTTCAGTGCTGGGATTGTGTATCCTACCTGTGGAGGGGCTGTCAGTGTAACTTCAGTGCTGGGATTGTGTATCCTACCTGTGGAGGGGCTGTCAGTGTAACTTCAGTGCTGGGATTGTGTATCCCACCTGTGGAGGGGCTGTCAGTGTAACTTCAGTGCTGGGACTGTGTCTCCTACCTGTGGAGGTGCTGTCAGTGTAACTTCAGTGCTGTATCCCATCTGTGGAAGCAACTTCAGTGCTGGGATTGTGTCTCCTACCTGTGGAGGGGCTGTCAGTGTAACTTCAGTGCTGGGACTGTGTCTCCTACCTGTGGAGGGGCTGTCAGTGTAACTTCAGTGCTGGGATTGTGTATCCTACCTGTGAAGGGGCTGTCAGTGTAACTTCAGTGCTGGGATTGTGTATCCTACCTGTGGAGGGCTGTCAGTGTAACTTCAGTGCTGGGATTGTGTATCCTACCTGTGAAGGGGCTGTCAGTGTAACTTCAGTGCTGGGACTGTGTCTCCTACCTGTGGAGGGGCTGTCAGTGTAACTTCAGTGCTGGGACTGTGTCTCCTACCTGTGGAGGGGCTGTCAGTGTAACTTCAGTGCTGGGATTGTGTATCCTACCTGTGGAGAGGCTGTCAAATCACTGGGATTGTGTCTTACCTGTGGAGGGGCTGTCAGTGTAACTCAGTGCTGGGATTGTGTCTCCTACCTGTGGAGGGGCTGTCAGTGTAACTTCAGTGCTGGGATTGTGTATCCTACCTGTGGATGTCAGTGCAGTGCTGGGACTGTGTCTCCTACCTGTGGAGGGGCTGTCAGTGTAACTTCAGTGCTGGGATTGTGTATCCTACCTGTGGAGGGGCTGTTGTAACTTCAGTGCTGGGATTGTGTATCCTACCTGTGGAGGGGCTGTCAGTGTAACTTCAGTGCTGGGATTGTGTATCACCTGTGGAGGGGCTGTCAGTGTAACTTCAGTGCTGGGATTGTGTATCCTACCTGTGGAGAGGCTGTCAGTGTAACTTCAGTGCTGGGATTTTGTATCCTACCTGTGGAGGGGCTGTCAGTGCAACTTCAGTGCTGGGACTGTGTCTCCTACCTGTGGAGGGGCTGTCGGATCCATCTTGACCTTGTCAGGAAAAGCTCTGCTCAGCGTGAGGTGCCGCGCATGCATGTAATGCTGAAAGAAAAGCAGCAATACTTTCTATATATCAGTGTTATAAAGCATGAGAGGATGGTGTCTGGACATGACAGCGTCACTGTTGAGTCGCATTCAGGGGTTCATAACCAAGTCTTTACAAATACATTTCAACACTTCCTGCTAGCTTAACAGCATTCTTGCAGCTCTCTGACTCTGTTAAGGTGAAGCCAGTTTGTCATCTTTAACTTTGATCTAGTCAGTGACTGATCAATACAGTAATTAATTTACTTCCCAGCAGTGGTGCTGTCGTGGGGCAGACGCCTTTCTTTCATCCATACATGATGTATATTTCATGTCTGTACTGTGCACACACATGAGTTTGGCATCCCCTTACAGCGTCTACTCTGTAGAATTTGTACTATACCTTCTTCTTCATTACTAGAATGTTCGAGTAGCAAAGGCCTCTGGTGTGAAATGAACTTGTCATTATTGATAATGGATAATAAATGACGGATCAGATCTGGTAGCAATGGTATTGGAACAGGAATATATTAGTGGTCATAATAGGCAGGTGACCCTTTCATACTGTGGATGCTAGTAGCCTTTTATATAGGTATCGCAGTACTGCCCATAGCTGTATTAGCTGCCTTAACTTTTTTTGACCTTACACAATTTTCCTTCCTTAACTTTCTCAATGCTTCTACTTGGGCAGATTGATTGCCCCAGTGCATCTGTCCTAGTTTAAGCCTCAAACTAAGTGACTGCTCTCCTCCACACACCTACGCTCACAACTACTTCAGCACAAACTGCAATCGAATCTGTGGCTGAGATTAACACCATAGAAGACAAGACATCCTGTGATTTATTGCATTTGTGGGGTATTGGAATCGTCAAGATAAATGTGGCATCACATTGAAACCCAGGAAGCAGCTTCAATATTTAGTACAGCAGTTTGTCCCGCAGTGTTCTGATGGTGACTGTAAAAGCTGAAGATTAAGATCCCAACACATAAAGCTCCGGCACATTCATTTTCTATTTGAGCTGACTGTATTTTTTTTAATGTGCTAGCAGCCAGTACATCAATGGAACAGCTTGACAACCAACAACATCAAACAAGCCTCTTCAGATGTGTAATCGATAATCCATTGATAAAAGGGCAGTGAGATTTGTAGAGCTAAGAGACAGTCGGAAGGTTAATTGGAAAACATTAACTGTGAAACCGAGACACTGCAAAGCTCTGGAAGCACGTTATAAAGAATAAGAAGCATGAAGAACAGGATTAGGGTGAAATGGACGCGTTGAGAATTGGGGTACATCGATACACTGCATACAAAGAGAATTCCCCTACGTGATGTCACCTTGAAGCTTGTGGTCCATTTGAGATGTATTTGACCATTTTTTTTGTATTTCTTTTTATTTCAATAGATTTGTAAGGTTTTGTGTTGACGGCATGCCAGATAAAACAGCCCACTATCACATTCTTTGCATTTCTTGTTGGTCAGACTGATGGTTATATGTAAGTGAGGACTGATGTCTATATTTAGCTTAGTCTGCATTGGATGTGAATGAATGATGACATTATCTATTGACAGCTGAATCAGTTCCTTGATAATCCGCTAAAAGTTAATGGGCCAGTGCAGTATTTACTGGCTTATGAGAAGCATTATCATTGACTGGTGATAAATGCACTGTAAGGCTAATAATATCAGTTGGAAAGCAATGCCCTTCTATGGACGACCCTGATGTCATGCTGGATGAGACTGCTCTCCCTCAATGACTGGAGCAAACGCTTTGAAAATATGGGCCTGTGTATTTTGTGGTGTCAAATTTGAACACATTTTATGCAGGATCAAAAGATTTTTAAAAAGGGGGGACCAGTAACACTGTAAAGAAACCGTCCAAAATGATCGTCATTTTCTGAAAGCGTACAAAGCATGCGATTAAAAAATATTAACATATCCTACTGCAAAGTTCATGATATTGAAAAAGAGCACACTGTGCGCGCTTGCTGTAATTGATAATAATTTTGGATGACATAAGAACATAAGAAAGTTTACAAACGAGAGGAGGCCATTCGGCCCATCTTGCTCATTTGGTTGTTAGTAGCTTACTGATCCCAGAATCTCATCAAGCAGCTTCTTGAAGGATCCCAGGGTGTCAGCTTCAACAACATTACTGTAGAGTTGGTTCCAGACCCTCACAATTCTCTGTGTAAAAAAGTGCCTCCTATTTTCTGTTCTGAATGCCCCTTTATCTAATCTCCATTTGTGACCCCTGGTCCTTGTTTCTTTTTTCAGGTCGAGAAAGTCCCCTGGGTCGACATTGTCAATACCTTCCAGGAGATCCCTGTCGCTGATTCGTGGAGTATGTGTGTACCTTTGAGGAAGCAGCTGCAACGTGCAACAGGAGACGTGTTGCTAGGCGACTAGATGAGCAGTGGGCTTGCCCTGCGCTGAGCTGATCGAAAGGTCCAGGGTGCGTGACCGTGGATGCGGCATGGAGCTCAAAAAATGGCTGTGCTACAGCTCTGGGCTTCTGCAATGCCATTGACACACAGATGGATGCTAAGTGAAGCTTTTGTTTGCATCAAGGAGCGGAGCGTCCACTCTACAGGACAACTACTACAAAACCCTTCCATTCCAAGACGGTGCTTGTGAAGGCATTGCCCAACCAAGGCCATGTGAAGAGACAGGAGTCTCTGTGAGAGAGCTGGGACTCCGGAAGCCCAGAAGTCGGTCAGTTTAAGGGATGTTGATCCCACCACAGTATAGAGAGGGATACGAAGAGCAGCAGGTTCCTGGAGCGGAACGTTCCTTTTAGTGGGTGTTCTGAGGAGAGAACGTGAGAGATAGGCGGGAGAAGTAAAACGAACATAAAAAGAAAAGTAAACAAATGCTACACATGCTGGAAAGACCAGCACGGTACTTGTTTTGGGAGGAGGGATTCGTTTTGTGTTGCGAGATTGGTGTTGTTAAACCTTTTTATTTTGTTCTGTCAGCGTTGTTTTTTTGTCTGTCTCAGTATAATTCAGTGATGACCCACACATGTAACACATCACCTTGTTACAGACCCATAATAAAGTTAGGTAAGAGAGTGGATTGCTAAAGCAATGGCACTGATGACTCATTGGTACTGAACCCCAGACACGCACAGCCTCCCTCACCCAGCCCAGGTAGCGCCAGTCCAGCAGGTCTGAGAGCCTCTCGGTGCGGTTCCGCTGGATGACTCTCTGACGCCGGGACTGCTGGCAGAACCCAAACATGAACTGGGTCAGCTGATTACAGGACCGGCGGTCCAGGATGTAGATGCCTGGAAGAGGAGAGGCAGCTGTAACCCCGGTTGTGTGGATTACATTTAATCCATGGATAAACCAGTTGATATTAGCACTGTCAGCTCTGGTGCCACAACCACACCATATACCTGCCCCTTGTGTTTTTATGGAGTTTGTTATCATTCTGAGTGGTTCTGGGTACTGTTGCTCTAATAATGAGTCTGTTCAGTTATTGGCAGTCCACAGACTGGTGAACACAGATATAGAGAACCAATGACAATAACTCAATACCAAGAACCAGCCAGAATGATACAAAAAAAAAGATTGAAGATAAAGGTCAGGCACACATAGTAAATCAGACTGAATTGAATCCATGGTAAATTCCAAGAATATCTTGTTCTCCAACTTCCATGTTCTATTCGCAATGCAGTGTTAATTTATATGTTTTTAAATATAAGCTTAACATCGTTTTATGTATATGATGGATGCTACATAAATGAAATTGATATGGTAAATGATTAGAAAATTATAGATTTAAAAAAAATAAAATTTGCAAAAATTACAATGGCAGATGCTTGTAAGTATAGGGTTACCATATGACTCCATGTTCACTGGGACAGTTCAGTCTTTTCAACTCATATCGCAATGCATTCTGGTACATTTGACCTATCTCAGGTACCTTTCACAGAAGGACTGCACTTACCAGAATGCATTGGGGTGTGAGATGAAAAGCCTGAACTGTCCCAACTGTCTGTGTGTACATGGAGTCATATGGTAACCCTATATAAGGGAGACCAAAAGCAACATTGTACAAGCTGTCTGTTTATACCTACCATATGCAGCTGGGTCGGCTACGTGCTCCTGCATGAAACAGCCGAATCCAGACTGGTGGTGACGTTGGGGATCCCCATCACTGTACACTCACCTGGGCAGGAGCACAGTGGAGACACAGAGACACAGAGACACTGCAGTGACAGGTAACCCAGTGTGCAGCTTAACACAGTGGAGACATAGAGACACTGCAGTGACAGGTAACCCAGTGTGCAGTTTAACACAATGGAGACACAGAGACACAGAGACACTGCAGTGACAGGTAACCCAGTGTGCAGCTTAACACAGTGGAGACATAGAGACACTGCAGTGACAGGTAACCCAGTGTGCAGCTTAACACAATGGAGACATAGAGACACTGCAATGACAGGTAACCCAGTGTGCAGCTTAACACAGTGGAGACACAGAGACACTATACTATACCAAACTATACCATGTTTCAAATTTTAACAATGTTTACCATTTATTAGTTCCAAACAAACACATTATGTTCTACATTGAATATTATTGTTTAGATACAATATGTGCCACTAGTATTAACAGAGATAAGCAATTGATTGGATTACCTGAACCCCTGGAGAGATAGACAATGGGAGCTTCTCTGTCTGTGTCGCCTCTATGCCTGGTATTTATACTCTAGTAGGCTCAGAGACTACAGTTTGTTTCTGTTATCTTACTAATTATAATAGACATTAATTATTCAGCTGTTACTCCATTCAAGTGCAACCAGCCCCTAACTACTCTCTTACACAGGGTTACTGTGGAGAATTGTTTTATTTTCTCCTTTCCCATACATTCCTGCACAGGCTTTCCCATACATTCAATCATTCTAAACCCAAGTAACCTTAGCAACTCTATTTATGCCAACGTCACCACCAGCAAACTGGTTTAACATTACCAACACATTTCCACTCTCTATTAACATGTGGAAATGATTTGTAAATAGAGATTTAGCATATTGCAGAGCAGCTCATTTATGCACAGCTTTCACAATGCAATAAGGGCAACTTGGGAAGTATTGAATTTCCACCCTTGACACAGTTAGGAGTGTATAAAAGAAGCTCTTTAATCTCTCTACTGGCAGTCACCAAGTGGACCCCTGTGAAACGCTGGAACACTATGAAATGTAAGCAGCATGCAGGCATTAGCCCTGTGACAAACAGAGTTTACTAGGACTCTTGAAAGCTATGGTGGATATTCACAAATACTTTTACTCCAAAGTGTTATTAGCACCATGTTTTCTTTACAGAGTGAAATACCTGTTAATACCACAACACTGCTGGAAATAAACTCTAGAGTCCCTAAGAGCCGGTGTATCCAGAGGTAAATGCAAAAATATCCATGTTTCCAGGAGAACCTGCTGAGAAACCTACATCCACGTTTCCAGAACCTGATGAGAAACCTACATCCACGTTTCCAGGAAAACCAGTTTAGAAACCTACATCCACGTTTCCGGGAGAACCTGCTGAGAAACCTACATCCATGTTTCCAGGAGAACCTGCTGAGAAACCTACATCCACGTTTCCAGGAGAACCTGCTGAGAAACCTACATCCACGTTTCCAGGAGAACCTGCTGTGAAACCTACATCCACATTTCCAGGAGAACCTGCTGAGAAACCTACATCCACGTTTCCAGGAGAACCTGCTGAGAAACCTACATCCACGTTTCCAGGAGAACCTGCTGAGAAACCTACATCCACGTTTCCAGGAGAACCTGCTGAGAAACCTACATCCACGTTTCCAGGAGAACCTGCTGAGAAACCTACATCCACGTTTCCAGGAGAACCTGCTGAGAAACCTACATCCACGTTTCCAGGAGAACCTGATGAGAAACCTACATCCACGTTTCCAGGAGAACCTGCTGAGAAACCTACATCCCCGTTTCCAGGTGCTATTCAACGTGTACCTGCTCGGAGCTCTTCAATTCAACCAGGATCCCAGTGCGGAGCAGATGCTATTCAAAGTGTACACCTATTGAATTCTAAACTGATGTTTCAATGTATGCTGCAGTGCCAGTGTGCATGAATGCGGCTCTTATTGTGTGCTTATAAAAGCAGATGATTGTTTTCTCTTCTGGGCTTGTTTATATGTTTTTGTGCTCCAGACACTTTTTTTCTATTGCTGTCTGAAACAAACCTGTATTTATTAGCTGTTGGAGTCTCGCTGATGTAGCTGACCCTTTCTTGCATAGGGCTGTTTGGATTTCAACCTCAAAAATATTCCTGACGTTCTTTATTAAAAGAATCTCCGTGGGCCTTGGCTTTGCTTTTGAAATTCAGATTGTGACTAAGCATCTCCCTTTTAAGAGCAGGAATGGCTCTGCACTGCTCAGCCTGGTTTTTAATGTGTTGACAAGCTGCTGTTACCGTGCTTATTGTTTTGTAAGAGGTTTTCAATGTTTGTTTTAACAGGAAAGACGGATATCAATTTTTAAGCGAACCAGAGCTGCAAATGCTATTCATAGTACTTTCAACAGTCCACACTCTCAAAACACTTATAAAATCATACAATTTGAATTTTTTTGTAACCACTATGGACAGATACATTATTATATTGTTATTATTACAGCATTATTATTATTGCATATTTGTTCCTATGAGAATACATTATTATTTTTTACTTATGCTAAATACCATAATTACTTGAAAATTACTATTGATTCTTTTGTGTTGAATTCTTTTGCGTAGCTTTAAGTATTAATTTTCTATGAGTGGTCTGAGGAGTGAGAAGGAATTTAGAAACACGAGTTCAACTTTAAACAGCAGATAAAAAATTGTAAAACATCTAATGTTGTAACTAGCCCAGGTTAGCTAGAAACCAATGGCATAGTCAGGCTGCCTGAGGGTTCTTCCAACATGTGCCAGCAACAGAGTATTTTAAAAGTACCTGGGTTCCATAGATGGCTCTTTTCATGATGGTAAAGTAATCTCTGTGATTACATTCGTGTGATACACAGACCACCCAAGTGACCCAAATTGTGCGTCAGACCCGCAAATCGACATTAAAACCTGCAGACCCGCGACAGTCACTGTACAATCTGCTCAATAAAACTTCGATGTAAGATCACTGTGTGGGTGATGTAAAAAACTGAAGTTTTACAACATAGGATAGTAAGTACACTCCATTCATTGAGGGGCTCTGAATTAAAGCTCTGAATTAAAGCTGCAAATTATATCAATTTAAATGAACCAATGTTGTTGTTTTCTTTTTTCTTTTATTGATTCAAAATGTAAATGTAATAATTTAGGTCAGATTACTTCAAAATGTTCTGGAGGAATGGGGATACCCCGAAACCAAATAGTCTGGACCATCATTCCAGTTGATGAAACCTGGGACCCAGAAATGCATTAATTCCAGATCTGGCCATTCTAAATTACAATACCACTATCCATGTATTGGGAAAAAGGTCATTTTCACCAATGGGACAAGGCAAGTGATTGAGGGCCGAGGTCTTTCACAGTACACTGGATGACAAATGGAAATGAAGCACCCATGTGAAAGATCTTGTCCTGGTTTCTCAGAAAGGAGGATTCTATAAAGCAAGCATCAGATTAGTAAGTAAAAAAAAAGTAGTTACTGACAGGTCTAATCCTGAAATAGACAGGAGAGTGGGATGATGGGTGTGCCAGAGTGCAATAAGCACACAGCATCATTCAATAATGTAATGATGAATTTGATATTAGGAAACACTCACTTTAACAATGCTTCTTACAGCTTCTTTCCAAATTTCTCTTTAACTGAGAGAGCAGTATCCCTGTGTAAAACAGTAAAGGGAGGCTTTTGAGCAATGCCATTTCTCTGTATATTTTGCATCACCCATCCCAATATGTTTTAAACACAAGCAATAGGCACACACATAAAAGGACATTTTTCTAAACAGAAGCAAATTTGCACCAGAAAAGAACTTGAGAATGACATCAGGTAACACAGTGTTGGCCATTGCTATGTACTTGCACAGTAGTTACCATGTAAGTGCAGGAACCATTGATAGTTACCCCATTATTACACTGTAATTACATGGCTATTTATGCCTTGTAATCTAACGTGCTTGTGACCTTCATTCATTTAACAACACCTATGGTAATGTGAGGAAGGTAGCATTGTAATTCCTCTCTATGGAAGTCCAGTCTCTGAAGCTGTAGAACAAGCACTCAACACGGGTTCAGTAAGAAGCAAAAGCACAAGAACAGACAGACGTCTTTACCACAGCTGCTTCCGGATGGCCTGTCCCTTCAGTGTTTCCACGTTGAAGTTGTTCGTCTTGGCTGGCATAATGAAAAACACCACGACCGTGACATCACGCTTATGAACCTGAAAAAACAAAATACATGAGTGCCTTAGCTGAAGAAAACATTACATATATTACTTTAAAGACAGCTGAGGATCTTTCTTTCATAGCACCAGTTTCACCTGCTGTGTGCCACATCGCATCACAAACAAAGCCCATTCCAGACATTTCTGCTGTGGTTTAATAGCGGTACTGTTGACATCACCTGCTGGAAGAAGAGGAATTCCCTGCCAATTCTATGTCAATTCAAAGCAGCAAAGTCCAAATCAGATCCGTATCTCACAAAATTCTCGTCATCAGCCTTTTCTCTCTCTTCAATGAAAATTAGTTGTATTTTGAAAGCAGTATATAATATACTTATATGATATACGTATAGTTAAAGGAAGGAGTGCTCGTGTATGACCATTTTTACAGTCCCATGGACTGCAGGGAATATTACTAAATATATTCAATCTATTTTAAACACATACATCCCCCCCCCCCCCCACACACACACACACAAACACAAATGACACAAAAGAAATAGAATACGCGGAGCAGCAGCAAATATTGTGAGCCATTGCTCTGCAGAACTTCAGAGTTCAAGTCATTTAATCCAGGAGAAGCCCACAGGCAGGGGATTCATCTCTGCAAACACTGACTCGTGCACAGCTATATACTAGCTGTCAGCCAAGCTTATCCTCAACCATGGAGAACCCCAGCACTGAGATGGTTCTCTTGTGTGTCGAAACAGGAGATGAAAAACGCTGGCAATAATTCAACAGCACTTCCCTTTTACACACGTGGGGATTGATGTTGCTTTATCTAAAGCCCTTGGAGCCAAAAACAGCTTGACTTTACTTTAGTACTGCTGGGACAAGACATTATGTGGGCACAAACGACAGCATGTCTTTTATGCTGCAGTAAGTCCTAGAATTGGTGCTGGAGGAGGGTACCGTATGCTGGGTCGGTACACTAAGGCTTCAGTTTTAGACTGACATTTCTTAAAATCTGGCTCAAGTACAACCTTGAGCTGCAGGAGTAGAAATACATGCTATGCATAAAGGAATCTTTTACATGCCTGATAACAGCCTAGATCAATAGTACCATGATAGAGTCCTGGGAATTTTAAAGCTTTTTGGGTGGAGGGTGGCTGTGTAATAAAACAAATTAAAGTTGGTCTGGCTTACTAGGAAAGAGCAATTCAATGGAGAAGCAAACAGTTTTAATAAAGCATAATAAATCTTATCTTGGGTGGGAGTCACCCTCCAATGGGGGCATCCGAGACTAGGACCCCTTTACCCACAAAAGGGAATTTTAGCAACAAAGGAAGGGTGGACATTCAGAACAAGATAAGCCCCGTAGGTAACTGGTTTAGACTGAAGAGAGACTTGTAGCCTCACTCCATGAGCCAAGCCTCCTATGATGCACAAAGGCAGCCACATCACTGTACAAAGCACCCGGGGTCCAGGGAATATTAGACACCACAATCTAATTCTGCTGAGGGCACTAGATATTATGAGGGGGATTTCACACAACTTCCCAGATACCTGACCCTGAGCAGAAAGTTTAATCTGGAGAGCGACTCCAAGAAGATATCAGTGCCTTTGTTCATAAACTCGTATCTCCCGGCGATAAAGAAGAACAGGGTCTTTTCTAAATTGAAATCAAGGTGCCTGCAAGTTCAAATAAAACATGTTTTTAAAAAGATGCATTTTTAACAGCGTCTGACTTTAAAAACCCGTTCCAACCCAACGCTTCAGCCATCCGCAAAACATGAGCAAGGAAATGATAATGTGGACAATCCAAATTGCAATAGCTGAGCACTAGGCAAGGGGGCACTTCTTTAATGAGGCCAGTATAAGAATTACACTGGGGTAGTTCAGGTGTGCACTGATCATTTCCCATTACGAATCTCAAAACGGCTGATCTAATTAAAGATTATTTCAATTATTCATTTATTACTCACCTATCATTCTCAAACCTTCAATTAAGATTAAGTATTTGGACCTGGGTTTGATTCTTTTTTTTTTTTAAGAATTAAACCCAATCTTTACAAATTCTCAACAGCAGAGCTCACAGATATATGAATTCCATAGTAGTACCAATCTTAAACACCAGCTACTGTATACACTACAAAATAAAGAAATCTAAAGAGAAGTTGTATAGTTTCACTACAGCAGCAGGTTTCTGGTATTCTACCTGTAGAAGTGTCCGCGGACATCTCCTGAAGCCGTTACTTTGTTCGTGGAATGAAGGTTCTGGAACTCGTGCATGGCCGAAAACTTCTTAACATTCAGACCGTTGGGAGTAACTACGTCTATAAAACAAAAGCAGCAGTACAGACAGGTCAGCAAAGAAACTGCAACACCTTCTGACATGGGTCCCACTGTTCAGACCCAGGGGACTTCTCTCCTGTCAGAATTAAAAGGGTGCCTTTTGGGTTACTTTTCTATTGTATATGTTGCTATGCTTTGTCTGTGTATTTTCTTTCAATTCATTCACATTGCTTATCTGGGTATGATATCTGGAGGCTGTCGGTGTCTGGTACTCTTCTGTTGTAATCTCTTGTAGTAATATATCTTATTAGTAGGGGGTGTGTCAAATGCATGAATTGTGTTTATTAGAAGGACTAAAAGGATACCAAAGCTGCAATGGAGTAAAGTTACACAATGAATTGTGAGGGTGTTTATAAGAAGCCCTGAAAGGATATCAAGCTACACTGGAAAACAGTTACAAAAGAAGGAATTGTTAAAATGCTGTAACCACAGGTTAGCTATAAAAATGCATGTATAGAGCTCTTTTGTTGGACCAGAGGAAGGAATGAAGACTGCACACTCTCACCCCCGGGGTTGGTAATTATGCCCATAAAATGCCTGTTTTGTGTTTTGTGTGTGCTGGTTTTGATGTCTAATGCAGTATTCATATTAAACTGACTAACTGCTGTATTGAGAGAATCATTAGGGGTTCATCCACACAATAAGCCACATTTCAACATTCAGCTTCAGTTGGTAAATAACAGCAAAGCAGAAGTATACTTCACTTAGCAAGCACTGCAGATCAGTGTTAGTGGAGCTGAGGGTAAACTGAATTTACTCACTTCTCAATAAGGAGTTTACCCACTTCTCATTTAAGGAAAAAATCGTTTACTCACTCCTACTCTCCTGAGGTAAGCAGGTCCTGGCTATACCAAGGGTTAAAGCCAAGGTATGTTCCAGTTTATTATATAAAGAGACTTGGTGCATTTAGTGATGGGCATGTCCTCTTCTGATTAACCTTGAACCCACAATCCTGCACGACCACCACACTGAAATGCTCGTAATCTCAGAGCATCTCTGCACACCCTCAGTGCATGCTATGAACATCACAATGACATGTGTGTAATCTCAGAGCATCTCTGCACACCCTCAGTGCATGCTATGAACATCACAATGACATGTGTGTAATCTCAGAGCATCTCTGCACACCCTCAGTGCATGCTATGAACATCACAATGACATGTGTGTAATCTCAGAGCATCTCTCAGAGCATCTCTGCACACCCTCAGTGCATGCTATGAACATCACAATGACATGCTCGTAATCTCAGAGCATCTCTGCACACCCTCAGTGCATGCTATGAACATCACAATGACATGTGTGTAATCTCAGAGCATCTCTGCACACCCTCAGTGCATGCTATGAACATCACACAGGTTAGTTTACCTACTTAATTTTTTTTACCACTACACCACTGAAGATCAGGTCCATTAAATATAGATTACCTATTAGATTTCGTAATGATAATGCAAGTTGAATAAAGCCCCAGGGTGGGATAAAACTGCTATTGGTACTTTAGGAACACAGAGAAAATGTTCACACAATTATGAGAACACTTCATTTCTAAGATGGGTTGTATTCAGTTAGCTGTTGAAAACATTGCTGTGGTGTGGCTTTAGGGGAATTGAATTAGTATCAGGATGTGTCATAGGGCAATGGGTGGTAAAGCCATTAGGGGCTTTGTTCCAATAGCATACATCCTTACTGAGTGATACCTAGATGAGCATACTCACCAATTGGAACGAACCTAATGTTGGGTGACAACAAAAATGCTTCAGGGCAAAGGGAAGTGATACAGAAGAGACTGGCCAGCAATTAGGATGAGAACGCTAATGGTCAGAGGGGCAGGGAGGCCAAACAAACAAAAAATAACATCATTGAGAAATCACATGTTATTGTGCTTGAAATCATGTCATAAAAAGACAATTCTTCAGACATGCAAACTTAAACAACAACACCTGTTACTTTAACTGGGCACTTTGATATGATGAAGAAGAGAGCTTTGCGATCTTGAGAGCCAGCGTCTGTGTATCACTGTGAATGTAATAAACAGGAATAGAACAACTGATGGGAGAATAGCAGACTGTGCCTCCACCACAGTGTTTTAAATAAGGCTTTGCTGTTCAGCATTGCACATGCAGCAATACAAACGACCTTTAAAAAGCCACTTGAGGTTCCTTTTAATTCTTATGATGACAAAGGTGAATGCATTAGCAGTTTAAACCCCGTTTCTTGGCGATGTTTGCACGTCCAGCCTCACCAGATCAATACTTTAGATTTGTATTAGTAATGAACGAGTTTAGTGGGCTAGCTGGCAGGCAATGTGAACGCTGTCTATGCTTGTGAATGGCAATCATTTCCCTGGCGTTGGTCACATCCATCAGTACTGCAGTGTACGTGCTGAACAATGACTGCAGCGCGAAACACATGCAGGGAAAGGGAAGCTGCGAGTGAAATCAGCCCTCAGCTCTCCGATAAGGAAGATTACACTGAATCATGCTCTCATCTGTTTCATGAAGAGCCCGGGCAGCAGAATTTGAGTTGTGAAATTCGAAAGGGCAGCGTCAGTGACTGCAGAAGTCGACAATCTATTAGTGAATAATTCATCTTGAAACACATCCAAGAGACAGAGACTCGACAGATTAGCGGCATTGAAAAGCACAGTGATGGGCTGGCATGCACCGAGCAAGGCCATAGCTATCCTGTATGTGACACGTGCCAGAACAACTAACAGTGAAAACACATGGAAACAGCATCTTTTCAAGCAACCGCGTTCTACAGGACTTTTTCCCAGGAACTTTGAATGAGGTAATGGGTTTGTGGTGATGGAAAATGAAGAAAAACTTTAATGATGTAATACTTGAATACCCTCTTTAGTTTTAGGAATTTAAACAACAACATCAGAGCAATGTTTGATTTGAGAAACTTGGTGAAAACGGTTTCCTAATTTCATATAAATATCTATAACTAGTTTATTCTCCAGTTGTCAGTTTTCTGTTGTTTACTGGTCCTCCCCTTCCTCTCACAGACACAGGGCCCTTACCTGGCCGCCATCCCAGTCTGACAGCAGAGACACAGGGCCCTTACCTGGCCTCCATCCCAGTCTGACAGCAGCAGAGACACAGGGCCCTTACCTGGCCTCCATCCCAGTCTGACAGCAGAGACACAGGGCCCTTACCTGGCTTCCTCCTGGGCATGTGGTCAGCCTCGATGGCAGTGATCTGTGACACTGTGGTGAAGACGTGTGCACAGTGAAGCAGCCCCGTTCCATGCAGTACCGGTGGTATATCTGCCTCTCCCCGGCCTCTTTATCAACGTTGAACTGCCCAGGACATGCAGAGGGAAACAGGGGGGCACGTTAACAGGTCTCATGGCTGTGGGACTGTGGAGTTTGGCAACTAACACAAATCCACAAATAAAGGCTGCTACACATGAGAACCTATCTTTCACATCTCAGGCAACGCGGGGGCAATACCGTGGTGGCACAAAATAAATAGTATTGAATCCTATTTTTTTGCGATTTCTTTGCGCGTCAACTAAGGAATTGAGCCATCAGAGAACAGCTTCAGTGCACGTGGTCCAGCAGGCTGAAGCAGTGTCTAAAACGACAAAGGGAAAAAATAACACTTGCTGTGGAAAAATACCCAGAGCTTTATATCAAAGGTAATGGCAATTATAAAATAAAGATGAAAGATAATGTATGGGAGTCAATTTTGAAGGAACTGGATATGCCTGGTACAATATGTATTGCCATATATATTGCAATGCCGTCAGAGAAGACTCCTAATTTACACATCATGTTGATTAATATGTACCAGTCTTATCATAGTCTTGTCAGTTGCAATGTAATAGTTTTATATTTGTTTTGGAGTGAAACTGAGCCCATATAAAAATATGTAAAAAAAAAAAAATGTATATACATAGGCTTTGGAATCTGGCAGTTTTCCAATTTGTATCATCGCGTCTGTGTCGCTTCAGGTGTGTGTGGTCATGTCATTGCTTCAGGTGTGTGGTCATGTCACTGCTTCAGGTGTGTGTGGTCATGTCACTGCTTCAGGTGTGTGTGGTCATGTCACTGCTTCAGGTGTGTGTGGGTCACCGCCTCATGTCACCGCTTCAGGTGTGTGTGGTCATATCACTGCTTCAGGCTTGTGTGTGGTCATGTCACTGCTTCAGGGTGTGTGGTCATGTCACTGCTTCAGGTGTGTGTGGTCATGTCACAGGTGTGTGTGCTTCAGGGCTTCCAGGTGTGTGTGGTCATGTCACTGCTTCAGGTGTGTGTGGTCATGTCACTGCCTCAGGTGTGTGTGGTCATGTCACTGCTTCAGGTGTGTGTGGTCATGTCACTGCTTCAGGTGTGTGTGGTCATGTCACTGCTTCAGGTGTGTGTGGTCATGTCACTGCTTCAGGTGTGTGTGGTCATATCACTGCTTCAGGTGTGTGTGGTCATGTCACTGCCTCAGGTGTGTGTGGTCATGTCACTGCTTCAGGTGTGTGTGGTCATGTCACTGCTTCAGGTGTGTGTGGTCATGTCACAGGTGTGTGTGTGTGGCTTCAGGTGTGTGTGGTCATGTCACTGCTTCAGGTGTGTGTGGTCATGTCACTGCTTCAGGTGTGTGTGGTCATATCATGTCACTGCTTCAGGGTGTGTGGTCATGTCACTGCTTCAGGTGTGTGTGGTCATGTCACTATCAGGTGTGTGTGGTCATGTCACTGCTTCAGGTGTGTGTGGTCATGTCACTACTTCAGGTGTGTGTGGTCATATCACTGCTTCAGGTGTGTGTGGTCATGTCACTGCTTCAGGTGTGTGTGGTCATATCACTGCTTCAGGTGTGTGTGGTCATGTCACTGCTTCAGGTGTGTGTGGTCATGTCACTGCTTCAGGTGTGTGTGGTCATGTCACTACTTCAGGTGTGTGTGGTCATGTCACTGCTTCAGGTGTGTGTGGTCATGTCACTGCTTCAGGTGTGTGTGGTCATGTCACTGCTTCAGGTGTGTGTGGTCATGTCACTGCTTCAGGTGTGTGTGGTCATGTCACTGCTTCAGGTGTGTGTGGTCATGTCATTTTGTTAGCTGCTGTACAATCACTTTAACATTTGGTATAACCTGCAGGTCTCTTTGGGTGATAGTGCCACGTTGAATACCTTACTAAGACACTGTGATTAAACTTTAGTGTAAAAGGTTAAACATCATACATTGTACAGAGAGTCCTGGCTTGTCTTGCACATCACCCATCTTACTTGATTCCACCAGAGCTTGTTCAATATCAACCCTTAAGGACCTCACTATCTGTATCATGTAACAATTGCAAATCAGCAATCAGCTTAACAACTGGCCTTTGGCTCAGACTGACCTTTTTGCAGAAAAAGAGGGTCTCACAAGGCTTTCTGATCTCTTTGTAAATGATACTGTTAGACAGGGAACATTTAGAGCAGCAGCAAATAACTAGTCTAGAGGAGCGAGCTCCACTTCTTGGCATTATTCGGCATGGTCCTAGCCTATAAATGTCAGACTGCCTTGTTATACAGGGAAATGTTAACTCCCTTTGCAGGATGGAATGCAATATGCGTATGAAACTATTGCTTCAAATGTCACGTGTACAAAAAACCAAAGAACTGAGGCACTGACAGAAGTTATAAGCAAACAAAGCAATTGCAGGTAGCCTACAATGTGCTGATTTCAGAATTGGGAATCACATTCACAATAGGAGAATTAAAGGTGTATAAAAAGTGTATTATTATAAAGCATAACCGACACGGGCCACAGTACTTACACAGACTGCACCTGTTATCTCGAGCCACACTGATGTGGATACAATGGAGACTGTACACATCCTAAACAGAGCTATGAAAGCCGAAGCACTACGAGACACTGAAAAAGGTGCAATCGAAAACAGACTGGTAATTTCAGAATTCAACACACATGACTGAAAAGCCTGGGCTCATATCCCCTGTATAATGCACACACTGTAAAATACACACACTAGCCACTGTTTAGAATGTGCAGGGAGCTACCTGGTCCTAGCCACTGTTTAGAATGTGCAAGGAGCTACCTGGTCCTAGCCACTGTTTAGAATGTGCAGGGAGCTACATGGTCCTAGCCACTGTTTAGTCCATTCTGTAATTTATTTGGTCAGTCATTCTAGAATGCTATTACCCGATTATACTGCGCACTCTGCAGCCTGTGTAGCAAGCAGAATTTAAAATGCGTAAAAGAGTTACACATTATATAATAAGATGATGGTACACACTGTTTGTGCGACCTGTTGTTCTAAGATTACCTTGTCCAGGTTGTTGTAGAAATCAGCATTGCCGGCACACAGGTGAAGATGGTCGCTATGGGCAGCTTGCGGGAGCGGCACAGTATTAGCCCGGCTCCCGCCTGCCACTCGTGGAAATGGGCAATGATGCTCGGTGTCCCTTGAAACTGATCTGTGAGCTGGAGAAGAGGATTTCCTGTATGAAAATCTGTACCCAGACACTCACAGAAACCAAAAAAAAAAAATACAATAAATCTCCAGTAACAGAAATATCTCACCAGGGTGGACTGCTTAATATCGTTCAATCCAAAAATATAGCACTAAAAACAAAAGCATCACCCATGGAGGCGTAACAGGGCAGAGGCTGGGCGTGAACTGAACCTCAGACTGCAAGCAAGTGTCTTAACCGCTATGCAAAAGAGCCAGGCTCGTCTGCATTCGTGGTGTAAGAGCTTTTAACCTCTCCTCATCTCACTGACAGGGGATAGAATCCGTCACACAGCAGTGCCCGTTACAGAGACGTGCAGCTTTTAGATGAAGGGCTAATAGAATGGTAAAGGGTTACAGAACACTGTGCAGTGATTACAAACCCCATTCCTTTACCTTCGCTGCATCCCTTGTTGTCCGTATTACAGCAATAGATTTATTAACATCATCCTGATTGTTTTGATATTTGTATTCTCAGATCATGGGTTGTAAGTTACATGGGGAATACATTCCCCAGGAGACCTGTCATTTCTCTTCAAAGCCTCTTAGTGTGCTCAGCCACCCAGTGTTCTTCAGTCATTGAAGAATGCCATTACCCTCAGATAGGTTTACCATGGTATATTTGCACAGTAAATTTGCATTTAACCATACTTTCCCATGCTTATACTATTGTGCTTTCCCATGATTACAAATACTTTACCATGCTTTAACACGCTTTCAATGTGCCTTTACTGTGCTTTTATACACTGTTTTTAAAGCAGTACACTTTACAGGGCTATAAAGCAGTTTATAAAGCATGTTTTGATTGAATCTACCCTCTAGAGAGATGGTCACACTAGAGGAGGATCTACAGATCCAGATATTCATGTGCGCTAGTCTCGATTTCTACCTGACTACAGGAAAGTGTAAATCCTCTTTGCATGCATACCTCTTTAAAGAACCATGCTGTTAGGGACCCGAAGAGTAAGTCAGCTTCTCTATCGTGAAAGGGAAGCCCAATGCCTGCCGCATCCCAGAATTCCCCTTTCCAGCGGTCCAGGTTCCAAGCAGCGGCACCGATGTCAAACAGGACTACGTACGGGCTGCCTTCAATTAACCACCGGCCGAAATACACCTGAACAGCAAACACAGGAGCGTTAGAGTCACAACGCACAACCTATAAGGAACAGCTGAATCAGGGAGACAAACGTTTCAGTAGTGCCTTCATCAGTGTAATTCATGATACGTCAACGTGATTAGTTTATTAAAATATATTCACAAAGTGGAACAAGAGCTAACATAGCACTGAGCCTTACTGGAGTAAACATTAAAGCGATCTGCATTGTGTTTTGTAAAATCCTCTGAGGGTAAATCTGTATTTTAGTAGAAACCAGACTAGCTTGCAGGTTTACAATGCCACTGCTGTTCCTACAGACCTCTGTGCTGAATCACATTAACATGGTGATTCTCATTGTGTGCATTGTCTTTTACTGTTGTTCACTTTCTGTATGGAGTCGAGGACAAAGGGGATGCTTCATACAGACCAAAAATACAATTGGAAAAGTAATGTCCCTATATTTGCATGAACATGGACTTCACCATCTCCTGCTGCGATTCAAAGAAATAAGAAGAAATCACTGCAGTACACTTGCATGCAAATTGGATTCAGTTTGTATTGAAATACATATTTGTCTGCCCAAAAATTAAAATGCATATTTTTAATAACTTTCTATATATAAAAGCAATGAATGATAAAAAAAAAAAAAAGCCTGCAGTGTTACTTGTGTTTGCAGAGAATCTTTAAAAGCAACGCTACTCTGCCCCCTGCTGGAATAAACAGTCTAGTGTAATCTAGATCTGTGAGAACACAAATAAGCATGTATAGGATCTTTTCATATATCTGAAGAAAAATCCAAAAGTTACGCTACATAGAGACCTTGACCAGTTATCTGAAAGACATTACAAATATAGCGAATAAATAAACAAGGTATGTGCCTCCTCACAACTCCATAGTTTCAAGTCATAGTACTGTATCCATCTATTCACAAATGTAAAGCAGAAAAACAATATTATCCACTGTAGATGTGTCTAGAATTAAGCTGTTGCTTAAAAAACAAGTATCGTATTCTTCTTTTGGTTCAAAATCACTTTGTATTTCAATGTAATATCATGTCTGAGAGCCGCTCTGAGCTTACAGAGCTGTATTAGGCTTCTGAGTTTTAAAGAGACAATGTAATATTTCAGAACCATACTGAGTTGGTCTTTAATATGTGTGCTCATTTATAGTGCTTGTACAGATACTTGTATAGATACTTGGCACACAGTGTGCTTGCTAAAAGTTCACTGACCCCACCACTAAAGACTGTCCTCTGACACGACCTCTGTTCAGGGGAGGCAGAAGCAGAGCGCATTGTAGCTGCAGCAGTGCATATCTAATTGAATGAATGGGTGAGGAAACAATAGGTAGTAAACACTGCACAATATATGTGGCTGTGCAGTACTTACTGTGCACAGCATGGCTAGCCATGCCTTGAAAAGCCTTGAAAACGGGTTACTCGTTATGTCTTACACTGAGTTTTCCTTTTTGATTGCTTAAGATCCCAAACTGTTCACATGTCCAGACCTATCAATTAGGGGGAGCTGTGCAGATAAACAAAATATTTATAATATTTTAAATGACAGCAACACATTGTAACCTGCAGCACATTGTCTCCCGGTTCTGTGGTAAAATGCAATCCAGCTTTAGGTATTATAAGTAAGGCACAACCAAAGTTACCATGTATAGGGTCCCCATCCCCAAGCTCCTGTTACATGAGCTTTTCACAACTGCTCCACAAACAGTTACTCGACAGTTGTTATGAATGAACTAAATCTCCTAGCTGCCTTACTGAACCTTATTAAATGTTGTCTGGATCCGTTTCAAATAATGCCGATGAGTGTCAACAACAATACATTAAGCCAGGATGAACAGCTGTCATGAGAAGAGAAGGAAAGTGTAGAAAGTGTACCGAGTCCCAGCTTCATTACAGTCAAGGGGATTGCTGTACGGTTAGAGTTAGGGTTACCAGCTTCATCATTACAGTCAAGGGGATTGCTGTACGGTTAGAGTTAGGGTTACCAGCTTCATCATTACAGTCAAGGGGATTGCTGTACGGTTAGAGTTAGGGTTACCAGCTTCATCATTACAGTCAAGGGGATTGCTGTACGGTTAGAGTTAGGGTTACCAGCTTCATCATTACAGTCAAAGGGATTGCTGTACGGTTAGAGTTAGGGTTACCAGCTTCATCATTACAGTCAAGGGATTGCTGTACGGTTAGGGTTAGGTTACCAGCTTCATCATTACAGTCAAGGGGATTGCTGCACGGTTAGAGTTAGGGTTACCAGCTTCATCATTACAGTCAAGGGGATTGCTGCAACGGTTAGAGTTAGGGTTACCAGCTTCATCATTACAGTCAAGGGGATTGCTGTACGGTTAGAGTTAGGGTTACCAGCTTCATCATTACAGTCAAGGGGATTGCTGTACGGTTAGAGTTAGGGGGTTACCAGCTTCATCATTACAGTCAAGGGATTGCTGTACGGTTAGAGTTAGGGTTACCAGCTTCATCATTACAGTCAAGGGGATTGCTGTACGGTTAGGGTTAGGGTTACCAGCTTCATCATTACAGTCAAGGGGATTGCTGTACGGTTAGAGTTAGGGGTACCAGCTTCATCATTACAGTCAAGGGATTGCTGTACGGTTAGAGTTAGGGTTACCAGCTTCATCATTACAGTCAAGGGGATTGCTGTACGGTTAGAGTTAGGGTTACCAGCTTCATCATTACAGTCAAGGGGATTGCTGTACGGTTAGAGTTAGGGTTACCAGCTTCATCATTACAGTCAAGGGATTGCTGCAACGGTTGGGGTTAGGGTTACCAGCTTCATCATTACAGTCAAGGGGATTGCTGTACGGTTAGAGTTAGGGTTACCAGCTTCATCATTACAGTCAAGGGGATTGCTGTACGGTTAGGGTTAGGGTTACCAGCTTCATCATTACAGTCAAGGGGATTGCTGTACAGTTAGAGTTAGGGTTACCAGCTTCATCATTACAGTCAAGGGGATTGCTGTACGGTTAGAGTTAGGGTTACCAGCTTCATCATTACAGTCAAGGGGATTGCTGTACGGTTAGGGTTAGGGTTACCAGCTTCATCATTACAGTCAAGGGGATTGCTAAAACGGTTAGAGTTAGGGTTACCAGCTTCATCATTACAGTCAAGGGGATTGCTGTACGGTTAGGGTTAGGGTTACCAGCTTCATCATTACAGTCAAGGGGATTGCTGTACGGTTAGGGTTAGGGTTACCAGCTTCATCATTACAGTCAAGGGGATTGCTGTACGGTTAGGGTTAGGGTTACCAGCTTCATCATTACAGTCAAGGGATTGCTGTAACGGTTAGAGTTAGGATTACCAGCTTCATCATTACAGTCAAGGGATTGCTGTACAGTTAGAGTTAGGGTTACCAGCTTCATCATTACAGTCAAGGGGATTGCTGTACGGTTAGAGTTAGGGTTACCAGCTTCATCATTACAGTCAAGGGGATTGTAAAAAACGGTTAGAGTTAGGGTTACCAGCTTCATCATTACAGTCAAGGGGATTGCTGCACGGTTAGGGTTAGGGTTACCAGCTTCATCATTACAGTCAAGGGATTGCTGTAACGGTTAGAGTTAGGGTTACCAGCTTCATCATTACAGTCAAGGGATTGCTGCAACGGTTGGGGTTAGGGTTACCAGCTTCATCATTACAGTCAAGGGATTGCTGCAACGGTTAGGGGTTAGGGTTACCAGCTTCATCATTACAGTCAAGGGGATTGCTGTACGGTTAGGGTTAGGGTTACCAGCTTCATCATTACAGTCAAGGGGATTGCTGTACTGTTAAGGTTAGGGTTAGGGTTAGGGTTACCAGCTTCATCATTACAGTCAAGGGGATTGCTGTACGGTTAGGGTTAGGGTTACCAGCTTCATCATTACAGTCAAGGGGATTGCTGTACGGTTAGGGTTAGGGTTACCAGCTTCATCATTACAGTCAAGGGGATTGCTGTACGGCTTGTCATCATGCAGCTTTGAAAATACAGGGTCGTGGGTTCAATCCCAGGTGTGGGACACTGCTGCTGTACCCTTGAGCAAGGTACTTTACCTAGATTGCTCCAGTAAAAACCCAACTGTATAAATGGGTAATTGTATGTAAAAATAAATAATGTGTAAAAAATAATGTAATTGTATGTAAAAATAATGTGATATCTTGTAACAATTGTAAGTCGCCCTGGATAAGGGCGCCTGCTAAGAAATAAATAATAATAATAATAATAATAATAATAATAATAATAATAATAATAATAATAACAACAAAGCCAAAGACTTGTACTGCATGTTGTCATTTACTCCCAGTATTTTAAGTGTACATGATAGCATTAATCTGTTACAGATGTAATGCTACCAGACAGTTAATTAGATGAACGTAAACTAAAATAATGTACAATGACTGATACACTTCCTTCTCAGCTCGTATCAAAGGTAAGCTGCCTAAAAGGTTGAGCCTGCTGACCTTGAGAAGTGTGACAGCCCCATGCTATGAGAAACAGCACACTGCTGACAAGGGGTCATGAGAAACAGCACACTGCTGACAGAGGGCAATGAGAAACAGCACACTGCTGACGGGGTCATGAGAAACAGCACACTGCTGACAGGGGGTCATGAGAAACAGCACACTGCTGACAGGGGGTCATGAGAAACAGCACACTGCTGACAGGGGGTCATGAGAAACAGCACACTGCTGACAGGGGGTACTGAGAAACAGCACACTGCTGACAGGGGGTCATGAGAAACAGCACACTGCTGACAGGGGGGTACTGAGAAACAGCACACTGCTGACAGGGGGGGGTCATGAGAAACAGCACACTGCTGACAGGGGGTACTGAGAAACAGCACACTGCTGACAGGGGGTCATGAGAAACAGCACACTGCTGACAGGGGGTCATGAGAAACAGCACACTGCTGACAGGGGGTCATGAGAAACAGCTCACTGCTGACAGGGGCTCATGAGAAACAGCACACTGCTGACAGGGGGTACTGAGAAACTGCACACTGCTGACAGGGGGTCATGAGAAACAGCACACTGCTGACAGGAGGCCATGAGAAACAGCACAATGCTGACAGGGGGTCATGAGAAACAGCACAATGCTGACAGGGGGTCATGAGAAACAGCACACTGCTGACAGTGGGATCACCATGACAGACACTGATTCGAGAAGGCTGTATGCTGTATATATTGTTCTGGATGGATAAGTAGCCTTCACTCATTGATCACAGCATCCAGTTTCTTCAAGAGGTTGGACCTACAAAGTCATTCCATTCTTCTTTCATGTTGTGCACTTCCCTTTGCTACATATCTCTCCCAGTGTGCAGTGTTGAAAGAAACACATGTTGTAGCAGACATGTATTTTCATTTTAAATCATGACATCTGGGACTACAGCAGGTTAAAGAAGGTTCCATGCCTTGCTCTCTGAGTGTCTGTTACTGCTTCACTTCCTAGGTCAATTCACCTTTGTCTTCTGGGTCAAAGCATGTTACTGACTGAAAGCATGTCAGTTAATAGGAGAAGCAACTAGCTGGTTAATGGCAAGAAAGCAGGCATGGAAGGGGTGTGAACAATTCCACTGTCCAGGCGAAATGACCAAAGAACTGCAACACTGCCTAAAAGCAAACTGAGATTACGCACTGTAGTGTAGTACCAGCTATCAGGGTTCAAATGAAAATACATGCTTACTGTACCATGTGTAAATACATGCTTACTGTACCATGTGTAAATACATGCTTACTGTACCATGTGTAAATACATGCTTACTGTACCATGTGTAAATATATGCTTACTGTACCATGTGTAAATACATGCTTACTGTACCATGTGTAAATATATGCTTACTGTACCATGTGTAAATACATGCTTACTGTACCATGTGTAAATACATGCTTACTGTACCATGTGTAAATACATGCTTACTGTACCATGTGTAAATACATGCTTACTGTACCATGTGTTTCTTTGCACATTTGAGATATAATATTATTTTGTTAGCTGCCAGCACACTTTCAGGGAAGTTGGTGGTTGAACTCTGCAGAGGACTCTGCAGAATGGCTCATGTGTTTTGAAGCATCAGTAAATTGTGCAGTCTTGGTACAAAAGCAGCTGCCAAGCAAAAGTCTACTGCAAAGTCCATTGGCTGTGCTGTTACTGCTGTTTGTCATCTTGATTGAGCCTTAAACAGGGAGATGCAGCTTTTAGATATTACAGAATACATGTCAGGGAGTCGTAACAAATCAATCAGTCACTTGCATTTGTATACGCTGAGCATCTAAAACGCTGCTTTGCTGCTATTTGGGGTGTGCAAGTTCTGCATTCAGAGATACTGCAGCTGAAGTGATTCCCTGTTCAGAAGCTGTATGTTGCTAGCAGGGCTTGCCTAAGAAACGGTTTACACTACAATTCAAAATGCCTGTTCTTGATGAAGCATTCCTGAGACAAACCCATGCTTTTGAAATCAGGCAAGTCCTTCTTCTAAGTGGGGTCTGTATCATGATGAAGCATTCCTGAGACTCAAACCCATGCTTTTGAAATCAGGGAAGTCCTTCTTCTAAGTGGGGTCTGTATCATGATGAAGCATTCCTGAGACTCAAACCCATGCTTTTGAAATCAGGCAAGTCCTTCTTCTAAGTGGGGTCTGTATCATGATGAAGCATTTGAGACTCAAACCCATGCTTTTGAAATCAGGCAAGTCCTTCTTCTAAGAGGGGTCTGTATCAAATGATGAAGCATTCCTGAGACTCAAACCCATGCTTTTGAAATCAGGCAAGTCCTTCTTCTAAGTGGGGTCTGTATCATGATGAAGCATTCCTGAGACTCAAACCCATGCTTTTGAAATCAGGCAAGTCCTTCTTCTAAGTGGGGTCTGTATCATGATGAAGCATTCCTGAGACTCAAACCCATGCTTTTGAAATCAGGCAAGTCCTTCTTCTAAGTGGGGTCTCTCTCCTGATGCCATTGTCAAAGTGTTTCTTCAATTCTTTAATTAACTCCTATTTTTTAAAGGAGAAAAAACATGTTAATAATGTTTACATAATGAGATGCAAAAACACTGTTTGAGAATGCGGAAGAGAACTTGAAATATATAACATACAGTAGTTGTTTGGGTTTAGTTTTGTAAAATTGACAGAAGTTTTACCTCTTTCCAAAAATAAGACTTCATTAAGGACAGTAAGTAAATGTATGCCTTTGTCAATGCTTTGAGGTAAAACTAAGCCAAGCAGACAAACGTATTGAGGCCAGTGTCTTCATCAGACACAGATGTTATAGTGATAGCAGTGTATTTACTAAGATAACTGGGTGAACACTGTTTACATGGTGTATCTAATTGTTGTGAATTTACATAGTAGTTACTTAGTTAATACATATGTGTATTACACACAAGTACAATGGCATTATGCATAGTTACAATGTATTTAATGTGGAAATATTTTTATACAATATATAAGCCTAACACTAACCCTAATTTAACCCTAACCCTAACCTGTTTTTCTGATACAATATCCTGCAAAAGATTTGCACATGAAGTACATTTTAACTATGCATAATAACACTGTAATTATGTGTAAATACACATGTATTTACTAAATAACTACTATGTGAACACAGTAATTATAGACTCTGTTTAATGTAAAGTGTTTCTGCTAAACTGTATGAAAACTACCCTCTTCAGGAATAATGTGTCTTCCTGTCACAGGCTGTCAATTTACTGGTAGTTAGCATCGACGTTCCTGGAGAATTTGACAACATGCATTCTTGGCTTCTTTTGCCACAGAGAAGAGAAGTTTAATGAACTGCCAAATAGCATCTGCTTAATCAAAACAGTGAGTCAAAACTTAGAAACAGGACTGCTTTTAAACTTGACGTTTGGTGCCACCTGTTGGTAAATTTTATAATTAGAGAAACTGTATTACAAATAAAAACCCCAAGTGCAGTACAAAAAAAACAAATAAAAACCATCGCCTGTATTGAATTCTCTGTTTAAACATATCGCCTGTATTGAATTCTCTGTTTAAACATATCGATGGTATTGAATCCTCTGTTTAAACATATCGGCTGTATTGAATTCTCTGTTTAAACATATCGCCTGTATTGAATCCTCTGTTTAAACATATCGCCTGTATTGAATTCTCTGTTTAAACATATCGATGGTATTGAATCCTCTGTTTAAACATATCGGCTGTATTGAATTCTCTGTTTAAACATATCGCCTGTATTGAATCCTCTGTTTAAACATATCGGCTGTATTGAATTCTCTGTTTAAACATATCGGCTGTATTGAATCCTCTGTTTAAACATATTGGCTGTATTGAATTCTCTGTTTAAACATATCGCCTGTATTGAATCCTCTGTTTAAACATATTGCCTGTATTGAATTCTCTGTTTAAACATATCGCCTGTATTGAATCCTCTGTTTAAACATATCGATGGTATTGAATCCTCTGTTTAAACATATTGCCTGTATTGAATCCTCTGTTTAAACATATCGACTGTATTGAATCCTCTGTTTAAACATATTGCCTGTATTGAATCCTCTTTTTAAACATATTGCCTGTATTGAATCCTCTGTTTAAACATATCGCCTGTATTGAATCCTCTGTTTAAACATATTGCCTGTATTGAATCCTCTGTTTAAACATATTGCCTGTATTGAATCCTCTGTTTAAACATATTGCCTGTATTGAATCCTCTGTTTAAACATATTGCCTATATTGAATCCTCTGTTTAAACATATTGCCTATATTGAATCCTCTGTTTAAACATATCGACTGTATTGAATCCTCTGTTTAAACATATTGCCTGTATTGAATCCTCTTTTTAAACATATTGCCTATATTGAATCCTCTGTTTAAACATATCGATGGTATTGAATCCTCTGTTTAAACATATTGATGGTATTGAATCCTCTGTTTAAACATATCGACTGTATTGAATCCTCTGTTTAAACATATTGCCTGTATTGAATCCTCTGTTTAAACATATTGCCTGTATTGAATCCTCTGTTTAAACATATCGCCTGTATTGAATCCTCTGTTTAAACATATTGCCTGTATTGAATCCTCTGTTTAAACATATTGCCTGTATTGAATCCTCTGTTTAAACATATTGCCTGTATTGAATCCTCTGTTTAAACATATTGCCTGTATTGAATCCTCTGTTTAAACATATTGCCTATATTGAATCCTCTGTTTAAACATATTGCCTATATTGAATCCTCTGTTTAAACATATCGACTGTATTGAATCCTCTGTTTAAACATATTGCCTGTATTGAATCCTCTTTTTAAACATATTGCCTATATTGAATCCTCTGTTTAAACATATCGATGGTATTGAATCCTCTGTTTAAACATATTGCCTGTATTGAATCCTCTGTTTAAACATATCGACTGTATTGAATCCTCTGTTTAAACATATTGCCTGTATTGAATCCTCTTTTTAAACATATTGCCTGTATTGAATCCTCTGTTTAAACATATCGCCTGTATTGAATCCTCTGTTTAAACATATTGCCTGTATTGAATCCTCTGTTTAAACATATTGCCTGTATTGAATCCTCTGTTTAAACATATTGCCTGTATTGAATCCTCTTTTTAAACATATTGCCTATATTGAATCCTCTGTTTAAACATATCGATGGTATTGAATCCTCTTTTTAAACATATTGCCTATATTGAATCCTCTGTTTAAACATGTCGCCTGTATTGAATCCTCTTTTTAAACATATTGCCTGTATTGAATCCTCTGTTTAAACATATTGCCTGTATTGAATCCTCTGTTTAAACATATTGCCTGTATTGAATCCTCTTTTTAAACATATTGCCTGTATTGAATCCTCTTTTTAAACATATTGCCTATATTGAATCCTCTGTTTAAACATATCGACTGTATTGAATCCTCTGTTTAAACATATCGATGGTATTGAATCCTCTGTTTCACTGGGCGTGAGCTGGGGGGGAAGGATAAGGCAGAAGAAGCAGCAAGGAGCAGTTAGTAGGACAGAATGTGGTCACCGACTGGGGCCGACGCTGTCGACATCCCAGGGGCGGAGGACCCGCAACCAAACAGGATAGAAAAAGAGGTCACCGACTGGGGCCGACGCTGTCGACATCCCAGGGGCGGAGGACCCGCAACCGGAAACAGGATAGAAAAGAGGTCACCGACTGGGGCCGACGCTGTCGACATCCCAGGGCGGAGGACCCGCAACCTGAAAACACATATGAGGGTTATGACTTGGAAAGCCCCGGGGGAGGAGATGAGAGAGGTACCCAGCATCTGAGGCTTCTGTAAGGGCGCCAGAAACCCCTGATTGGCCGAGACATCACGCTGCCTGGGACCTGAAAATAAGGACAAAGCATTGAGGTTAGTATAGGACTCGGCACGAGTGACCACGCCCTGAAGAGAGGCAGAATAGAAGAGAGCCTCGAGTGAGATGAGCGCAGGAGCTGCGACAGAACAGAGTTTGGCCGGGGTCCGCTCTGACTCACGCGGTGAGAACCCCTGAAGGTAAGGGGAGGCGGCTGCCTAGGCCCTGAGGTCGGGAAGTGAGCCTCACTTGCCCCCAGAGATGACCGGCGCGAAAGGCATGTAGAAGGTGGAGGAGGGGAGGAGGAGGAAAACGAAACACTAGACAGAAAAGGTGCAGGTGATCAGGTCTTAAATAGTAAATAGATACTAATTAACGGGAGATTAGAAAATTGAAAGATTAGAAGATTAGCGCCCCCCAGCCCCCCCGAACCAGAAGCTAACATTTCACTGGGCGTGAGCTGGGGGGGAAGGATAAGGCAGAAGAAGCAGCAAGGAGCAGTTAGTAGGACAGAATGTGGTCACCGACTGGGGCCGACGCTGTCGACATCCCAGGGGCGGAGGACCCGGCAACCGAAACAGGATAGAAAAGAGGTCACCGACTGGGGCCGACGCTGTCGACATCCCAGGGGCGGAGGACCCGGCAACCGGAAACAGGATAGAAAAGAGGTCACCGACTGGGGCCGACGCTGTCGACATCCCAGGGGTGGAGGACCCGCAACCTGAAAACACATATGAGGGTTATGACTTGGAAAAAGCCGCCCGGGAGGAGATGAGAGAGGTACCCAGCATCTGAGGCTTCTGTAAGGGGCGCCAGAAACCCCCGATTGGCCGAGACATCACGCTGCCTGGGACCTGAAAATAAGGACAAAGCATTGAGGTTAGTATAGGACCCGGCACGAGTGACCACGCCCTGAAGAGAGGCAGAATAGAAGAGAGCCTCGAGTGAGATGAGCGCAGGAGCTGCGACAGAACAGAGTTTGGCCGGGTCCGCTTGACTCACGCGGGTGAGAACCCCTGAAGGTAAGGGAGGCGGCTGCCTAGCCCTGAGGTCGGGGAAGTGAGCCTCACTTGCCCCCCAAAGGATGGACCCCCGGCACTTCACGAAAACTCCCACACCGTGAGACAAACAAGACAGCACATGCCAACGCATAAAACATACACAAAAGACCAGAATGACGAACAGGACGAACAGAGGGAGATTAGTAAATTTGTTAGTGGGAGGACTATGTGTATACCTGCCGCTCAGTGGAGAGGAAAAAAACCCCTTGTGGCAGATTAGGGAAAACCTCTGGTGGCCCCGGCGAACAGGTAGCCCCACTCCGGGCATGCTAGCGATTTTAAAATGGGCTGCAACTATATCGGAGGAGATGAATGAACGTAATAATCTACTGCAGAAGAGGACCAGCGGCCCATGGTCTTGATCAGACTGTGGTTGATGCTGGATCTTGCAGCGGAGGTAGCTGCACCTATGCGAAATGAATGGGGAGAATACAGCTGAGGGAGGAGGCCTGCTCTAGAAAAGGAGGGTGAGAGGTGGGCTGATTAGGAGATCTTCGTCGCTGCAGGAAGTTTGAAGCTGAAGAAATCAGGTATTCTGAGCTTCCGAGGAAGCCAAGAAGGCTGTGAGTGATGTTGGCCCCGTGAGCAGAGGGGCTGTGCCTCACGGAATGATTGGGGGGAGGCCCGCCTGGAGGCAAGGTAGGTTGAACCAGTGACGAGTGATCCTAGGAGCGAGAGAAATCGGGATGAGAGGGTGAAGTAGAGGAGGGAGGCTTGCTCTGGGAGGGTGGAAGGTGGGTTGAGAACCAGCGATGAGTGATGATAGGAGCGAGAGGAATCAATGAACCGAGGGTCCGGGGGGTTCTTGCTGGAGAGATACCTTGATGATGAAAGGGGCAGATAGGGGACTCTACTTGACAGCTGAATGGACTAACCACGTTGAAATTGATCCCTCTTGGAGGTACGACCGAATGGTGAAGTAAATCAGAAGCAGAAGAAACTGCGAAGTTCTGAACGTAATAATAATCTACTGCGGAAGAGGACCAGCGCCCATGGTCTTGATCAGACTGTGGTTGATGCTGGCTCGCGAGCGGAGGTAGCTGCACCTATACGAAATGAATGGAGAGAATACAGCTGAGGAGGGAGGCCTGCTCGAAAGGAGAGTGAGAGGTTGGCTAATTAGGAGATCTTCGTCGCTGCATGGAAGCTTAAAGCTGAAGGAACTGTGAATTCTGAGCTTCTGAGGAAGCCAAGAAGGCCGAGAAGCAGATGAGATACCTTGACGTTGAAAATAAGGGGCAGATAGGGGAATCTGCTTGACAGCTGAATTAACTGACCGCTGAAATGGATCCGTCTGGAGGTACACGACTGAATGATGGAGTAAATTAGAACTGTGGATTCTGAGCTCCTAAGGAGACCAAGAGGGCTCAGATGCAGATGATCTCGTAGGTAGATCCTTGTATGGGGAGAAGTGGCGTTTCAGAAGAGTAGAATGAGCAAACTGAGAATGGTCATTGATGCGGACAGCGGGAAGGTGAGGCAGAGGGGAAGGCTCTTAAGAATCAGCTGTTAGGCAGATGGTCTCCATGAGGAGATCTTCGTAAGGGACAAGCAAACTTTCCGAAGAGTAGAGATGAGTGAAAGAGAATGTCTGTTGATATGGGCAGGCGGGAAGGCAGCAGGGGGGACTTTGAAGATTCCGCCAAGAGTCAGACAAACTACTGGTATGGAGAGAATGGTGGGAAGAAAAAATCCCTAGCTGGACGATTAAAGCCATGATCTGGTTTGATTTGAAGGAATAGGATGAATCCGATTCTGGCACAGAACGTTTAAAACACTGACCAAGCTGTACAATATGAAGCTGTCGAAGGAGGAGAGAGCTGCAGATATGAAATGCTGAGCAGATTGAAGGAGGTTACTGAGAGTATGATTCAGTCAAATGACAGCTGGTGAAGCTGGTGAATTTGGGGGGTGGGCACGCAGCAGACGGGACCAGTCGACGGAACTTGAATACTAAAAGTGGAGGCCGAAAGGGGAGCTGGAACTGACAGTTGAGGTAGCAGCTGGAACTGAACGAACGTGTAAATCGACTGCTGGGGAAGCTCAGCACGCTTTGTGCTCCATTTACTGGAATGGAGGGCAGAGATGAGATGTTGACTATCCTATGTGTCAGTTAATACGGGATCGATCTACGGTCTGCTACTATCATGTCTGCTTGAAATGGAAAAAGGTGAACTCACTTTGAGAGACTGGGTTTCACAACTCCAGTTATTCTCCTAGAGTGGAACCTTAACTCATAAACAAGACAGATTTCCAGTCTCACCGCGTCTCTCACCATGTATTAATGCTGTAATATTTGAGAGGATGTGTGGACATATAAATAGATTGCTGAGAAAGACAAGCACCTCGTATTTTTGATTAGATGGGGATTAGCATTTAGCCTTGATCATGGAATGCTTCCACGATCTGCGTATTGGAGGAAAGAGGAAGCATTGGAAGATCTGGAGTAGTGCAGGTACAGATTTAGACTGAACTAAAGCAACTTGCATGCTATAACAGTGAGTAGATCTGAAGAGGGAGCAGAGATCTGCTGCAGTGAGGAGCAATTAACAGTAGAGGACGGGATCTGCTGGACGGTGCAGAGATCTGAGGAAGTAAACAAAGAAGTGCTGTCAATAATGAGCGGTGGTCTGCTGTAGAGAGAGAGAGAGAGAGAGAGAGAGAGATCTGCTGAAGCAGTGATCTGTTATTGTGAATGGTGGACTGCCATTGGTAGAGCGTGGTGGTCTGTTGCAGAACGCAGATATCTGCTGAAGCAGGGATCTGTAATAGTGAATGGTGGATTGCCATCGGTAGTGTGATGATCTGCTGTAGAGCACAGACATCTGCTGAATGCGGTGGATATTGGACTGTGAGTTAAAGTGATTTAGATGAAGCCAGAGATGGAGAATACATAGAGCTGAGGCCGCTGTAGAACCTAAGAGAATGAAGAATCCGCTGCTCTGAGGCTGTTGAAAATCTATTGATTTGGTCGGGAGCAGTCCGCCTCAAAAGGGGGGGGGGGGGGGTAAGAGTTGAAATTGAAGAATGTCATTTGATATAGATAGACAGAGGATGAGGCAGGAGGGGAACTCCCCGAGAATCCATCCGAGTGAGAACTGCGGAATAGATAGAAAAGCTGTAGTGTCCGAGCTTTGCAGCTAAAACCAAACTTGTTTAATGTATAGAGAGAGCTTGTGGTATTATACTGCCATCCAGAGGTTATGATTGGAATTACATCATTGACTTGAGTGAATCAGGGTAGAATCTATGAAGTTATTACGATTAAAATCCTTGTCTATGTAGAACAACATTTGCTTATTCCTTTAGATTTGAATAATAAATATTCTAGACATGTTTAGGACAGATAGTCATGAATATAAATAAGTTAACATAATATTTAGATGTTATGGTTCGGTGCGTTGAATTGCCCCTCAGCCAGTTGTGAAAGTGCAGCAACAGGAAGCCGGAAGATTGCAGTGCTGAGGCGCAGAGCACGCAGAGCCTGATGAAGCTGCCTGGTCACCATGACAACTTACCACCCCGCAGTCTCTCAATAAGGGCGTTGCCGTGGTAACCATAGTCTGACCATAGGCGCCGGTGGAAAAGTTACAGTACAATAGTGTAGTTGGAGAATGTTGTGACCAGTCGAGTCACGAGCCGCCACTAGTTAAAAAATTGAGTTTAGAATGGGCTGGATACGCCTTTAAAAGGTTGAACGTAGCTGATGGAGGTCCAGGGCAGGATCTTCTGATGAAACGGTAATTGTGCTGGCTCAGTGGGAGCGGGGGGAGGGGCGTCTGATTGCAAGCGAGGAGTAAAGAAGGATTAAGCCGACAAAACTTCGTGGTAGAATTAAATAGAGCTAAGGTAAGGCAATCGCAGACAACGGGAATGACGATGTCATGTCGAAGGAGCTTGGAAGTTTAACGGAGGACCAGACTTTCTGATAAAGTTGCAGACAAGTTGAGTAATGAAGCTGCGCTTTGGACGGCTATGATGCCGAGGTGGAGACCGGATGGAACAGGAAAGAGTAACGTTGGAGCTCTTGGAGCCGAAAAGAGAAGCTGAATGAAAAGAAAGATCACCTGAGCAGGTAAGAAAATGATTGATAATATCTTGGCAGCGATGTGCAGAGAAACGACCTGGCGTGAGCTTAGGCAAGGAAGTTTAGATATTAGCGGTGAAGCACGAACGACGGCGCCTGAGCGTTTGCTACAAAAAAAAACGAAACACTAGACAGAAAAGGTGCAGGTGATCAGGTCTTAAATAGTAAATAGATACTAATTAACGGGAGATTAGAAAATTGAAAGATTAGAAGATTAGCGCCCCCCCCAGCTCCACGCCCCCGAACCTGAAGCTAACATTTAAACATGTCGCCTGTATTGAATCCTCTGTTTAAACATATTGCCTGTATTGAATCCTCTTTTTAAACATATTGCCTATATTGAATCCTCTGTTTAAACATATCGCCTGTATTGAATCCTCTGTTTAAACATATCGATGGTATTGAATCCTCTGTTTAAACATATCGATGGTATTGAATCCTCTGTTTAAACATATCGATGGTATTGAATCCTCTGTTTAAACATATCGCCTGTATTGAATCCTCTGTTTAAACATATCGCCTGTATTGAATCCTCTGTTTAAACATATCGCCTGTATTGAATCCTCTGTTTTTAAAAGTCAATGTCAATTACTGAATGATTTACTAATAGTAAATGTTTTTCTGAGGGAGCGATATCAATAACTGCTCTGGTGAGTGAGTTTATTGAACTTTTCTAAATCAATATTTGTGAACTTGCCAAGCGTTTGTTGGCCCTGGTCTCCCTAATTACCCCAGGGTCCCCAGATTCCATATAAACTAGATTGTCTTCTAGAAAGTCTGAATAAAGCCCATCAGCATCAGGATTATTTATTGTGTAAAACCTACATTCTGCTTTGCCCAGCACTCAGAAACAGGGGGCTAATGAATCATACTCCAAGGAATTGAAATAGCATGTCATGTGACATTTACATATTGCAGTGCTGGACAATACTAAACGTTTTGTACAGTCTAGCAATGTATTTAAACCACAGAGTTCGTTATAGCCCTCTTTTTCACTTTAAATGGACTGCTCAGCCATGCCCTGCAGTATACCATGGTAAAAGCATAGTAAAGCGTAGTGAAAGCACGGTAAATCACAGGTAGATATTATAAAGTATAACCACAACCATGGTTTCAATGCAAAACTACCTTGCACGTTTCCCATGGTGCGCGTCTATAAGAATTCACGAGAATAGTGAACTAAATAAAGCCACACACCTTTGTTAGTTACTTCCCAAGAAACTTCAAAAAGCAATAAATCTTCCACTGGTAAATCTTCATCTTCCCATTGGGGCAATCCATTCAGAGAGGTTATCGAGAGAGATCTCGAGAGAGGCATATTCCTTCTGGTTTAAACTCCCCAAAGTTCAAATAATAATACAAAAAGAATAATCTTTAAATACAAAGCAGTGTTTCAAACTTTTAAAAAATACTGCTCCCCGTTAGTTATTAAAAACTGCTGTCTGTTCCTTCTTTACCTTGAATAGCACTCCTTTCGACCTGATTAGTGCTGAAAAGATAATGGGTTTTTAAAGTGGCTGTCTGCAGGGATTACATTAAACTTAATCCCGTGGATTTGCTGGTTCCAAAACGGGATACTCACGGCAGTAAAGAGCTCCCGGCTGAACTCCTGTCACTGAAAGACAAACTGCTCCGCCTATCCTGTTTCTGACTGCTGCAAGGGGCGACGCGCGAGAAGGTATGCATCGGTCATAACCGTTGAACTATGTGTACAGATGTGAACTTGCTACACTGAGCTGCGTGTCGAAGATTTAACGCGTTCAGGGCTGCTTTAAATTATTATTATTATTATTATTATTATTATTATTATTATTATTATTTATAGATTTCAAAAGTATTTTCAGATGAGTTTTGATTTCAACAGGGTTGCGTAACTAAATACATACGATTTACTGTTCAATGAACTTGTGTATATATCCCCTAATAGGCTTACTACCGGAGGTACACAGTTGAAACATGTGTCAATCAATTTAACAATGCCTTAAAAAAAGCATCTTTAATGCAAAGTGTTCGAATTTGCTGTTTTCTTTTCCAATATATTTGCTATCGATATCAAATCTACACAATGATTTACATTATGTCACATCCAAATTTTCCGAGGGTTTGGTTGTTTCTCGACATGTTTTTCTTATTAGAGAGATAATTTAACAGAGGCTCAAGTTTACATTCACCTGAGGCAGATCATTGCTTGAGATTTGTCAGCAATGAGAAATCTCTCTCGTACGTCTTTGTTGCCATCTTGTGGCGAATGCTGCTTGTTACAATTTTACCGGACCGCTTTATTAACGTGTTCTTATCGCTGAAGGAGGTTCAGACACTGAAGGCGACCCCTCTATGGTACTAAAGTTATTCAGGAAGTTGATGTACAAGCTAGTAAATGTAATAATGTAATAATAACAGGTTACTGTGGGTATGATATGTTTAAAGCACAACGATAATATGCATGATAATAACATGGTAAATCAGTGTCAAGCCTTGTAAATTCGCGTTAGTATCGTTCTCATTTTCCATTTTATAACCTCCAATAACGCAATCAGCATTAATGTTGTTGAAGCTGACACCCTGGGATCCTTCAAGAAGCTGCTTGATGAGATTCTGGGATCAATAAGCTACTAACAACCAAACGAGCAAGATGGACTGAATGGCCTCCTCTCGTTTGTAAACTTTCTAATGTTCTTCTTCTTATTATTATTATTATTATTTATTTCTTAGCAGACGCCCTTATCCAGGGCGACATGACTAGTCTCGTTGTTTTTGTGATTTATTCAGGATTTTTCCTATTCATTTAAAAGTAAAGTGCTGGTGCCTAATCATTTCCGCTACTGTAGGTCACAAAGCAAATCGTCCCTTTTCTAAGTCATTGAAATATCTGAATATTTCTAATTGAAGTTTAAAATACAGACAAATAACCAAAATATCACCTAGACATGAAAAGTGGGGCCTGCGCATATGTATGAGAAATGTATGACATTTCAAAATATGAAAGGCGCTGAGCTGCACACACATTGGTTGGGTACTACGCGAAGCACAGCACGTGCACTGATTGAGTTTTCTGACACTGGAATTTAGAAGCGGGTTCGAATTTAGGATATAGGATTCCTTCCTTCCATTTTTGTAAAGGTTCTCCAGTCCAGGTGTTTGTTTAATTGAACCTGGGTTTTTTATTGACTAATTTAAGACCCGATTGAAACAAGGACCTGGATTAGAACGGACTGAAAGAGCGAGCCACCGAGCAGCGCGAATGCTACCCTCGAGATAGCTCTCAATAATAACCACTAGGGGGCTCTCTAATATGCTCCTTCACATTGGAAATACAGACCTGCTGGGAATACTACTGCCCCTGCCACAGCCCGATGCAGTTCTGTAAGAGAGAATAGTCCAGCAAAACAATCCGACACCGGTTCTGGTTACACAGTAATTAGACACACCATGTAAAGCGTCATTATTCTGCAACCAAGTCTTACCGCTTGGTTGCACAATAGTATTCTGCTGTATTTTACATACAGATAGTCACAGTCAGCTAAGCCATGATTCCAAAGCGTACCGCAGTAAACTATAGCAAAAACAGACATGTAGCAACGATCTTTTCAAAGATACTTAACGTGCCCATCTTTACTACAGCATACCATATTTCACATCAGTCAATTTTAATACTGTAGTAAACAACAATATAGAGCATATAATTGGGATATTGCAGTAAATTATGGCAACTATAGCCAACTATAGTATTTACAGCCCAAAATCCAGAGTATACGTCAGTACTGATGCAATGTAATACTCTACACTGTAGTATTTACTGTAGAATACTGAAATAAATTGCAGTATTAAAAAATATATAATAATCTCATGGTTAGAAAAAAGTGTTTTTCATTTTAAAAAAATGTATTTCGATATAGTTTATCTTTGCACTGATAGTGGGCTGTAGTTGTGGTTGAATTTGCTCAATGTTTGTTTTTATTTAATCCCAAACGCGAATGCTTTGGGTGAGGGAGGGGTTTGTGTTGTTATATTCTATTAATAATCTGTTGTTTATATAAAAAGCATTGGCTACACCACGCACACAAACATCTTAAATCACGTGTATGATAAGAACGGACCCGTGTTTAACTGTCTGAAGTGGAGCCGTGAACAGGCCTCTGGCAACTATAAGCGAAACCAGTTGAACAATAAAACATAAAATGGGTTTCCTTTGTTGTGTAACAAACCGAAAATAAATAAATAAATCACGGACACATATTTACAATATCCTATTGTACTGTAATCAAAACAGCATTTCACTTGAGCCCGACTTACTCAGTTAAACTACAATACTGTGAAATGCAGGCAGTTTGTAAACCGAGGCGGGGTGTTCGCATTTATCCTGTAAAACGTGTCTGGAATATACTGTGTACAGCAGGGCAGGTACGCTATCACGTATGCTTTTCTTTTTTCTTTTTCCTTTTTAAAAGAAACGAACAACAACTAAGCAGACAAAAGCCTTCTTCACCATTCTAAATGAATGCGAGTCCTGTTTCACTAATCTCCCCTTTTCTCAACGTCCTAGATTCTTGTAGGCGTCTCTGTTCACAATCCTTGACTTGTGTTATTGTTTGTTTGTTGGTTTTATAACTTAGTGAATCACTTGAAGACCGAATGCCTATAGCAAACCCACGGGTAATTGCACAAACAGTTAGCTTGAGAAACCGAGGTAATCAAAAGGGAAGAGTTACTAGTCTGTACACCACAAGTATCCGAAGATCCGCTGCAGCACGATGAGCCACAGAATGTGTTTATGATGAGCAGCCTATACTTCATTTAACCTGCTGGAGAGAACCGATTATCACAATAACACATCTAAACAATCGGCTTGTTTTGTTGTTGTTGTTGTTGCTTAAGTTATTCTGTTTATTGCAACGCCTTTAGCACATTGTAGTCACTGGTTGGATAACATCGATACTGCAGTAACGTCTGAAAGTATTTACTGATCATTTCAGACTGCATTGTAAAGTACAGATCTATATGGTGCCTCGCAAGACCAGATTCAACCACGTGTGTCGTTTTTAATTCATCGCGTGTTTGGTACAATATTACTCAAATATACAGCTATGGCCAAAAGTTTTGCATCACCCTATATAATTAACTACATTTCTTCATAAAATCGAATGAAACCGGCTGAATAATGTTACCTTAACAATTTGAATTACATACCGCTTTGTAGTTTTCCATATACTCAGCTAAAAACTGACAACAAATGATAAATGTGACATTTTGAAATGTAACATGAAATACGGCACTATTATTCTGGCTTCTGGTAGACTTTTGCAATACAATTTTGTAGTTTCCTTGATTGCACGATGTGAAATTAAATATCTAAATTATCTTCATATTCAGTAGTTAAAAACATAATAATTATATCTCAATCCTAATGCAAAACGTTTGGCCCTAGCTGGTTCTGGGAAGGGTGGTGCGGGCACTTTGTATTTGTATTATGAGTATACGGCTTTTAGATCGATTGATTTATTTATTACAGTTGTATAAAAGCTGGTTTTATTTGCAAAAAAAAAGATGTTTTTGTAGAAAAAAGTTGAATGTGATTTACATAAAAAACGCTTCAAAGCTGGAGTGGGGAGGGGGCACGACGGGGGGCAGAGTGCAACGACTAACACTAATGCTGTGTTTGTTTTAAAACTCAAGTTGTTATCGAGATCTCACCTAGAAGTAATAAAGGCGCTTGAAGGACTGCGCTACACATTTTCAGCACCTATTCAAAATGGACAGTTCCTCCCCAGGCTGTACGAAATGTTCTCAATAGACGTATTGATTTTCATGTATAGTCTAGTCCCAAAAGTGAATGAGCTTGTCTTTTGAAGTTGAGTATATTCGTTCAATTAGTTTCAGAGGGAAACAAATCGAGTGTCTGTAAGCTTTGTTTAGCAAAGAAGGCAGCGCCTCTCCGTGAAGTACTCCAGCGGGCAGCAGTTAGGACGCTCATTACCAGCGCTGCAGATCCTTTAAAAGCCACTCCGCGTGCTATTCACACACTTCATTTTCTTTGCAGAGAAGTAACATGAGCAGGTTGGGGCTGTTACTAGCTACAGTTGTAGTTTGCCAGTATGGGACTCTCGGGAAAGCTGTGTATGGCAATTTATTACCCGACGAACACTTAGAAATTTCAGGTAAGTCTTTTTTTTGGTCTGTTTCTTTAACATGAATAATAATAATAATAATAATAATAATAATAATAATAATAATAATAATAATAAATACATATAGTAATTTCGGTCGCATTTTAGATACATGCTAAACTAAAGTAAGTAGTATAATTATTTCATTACATATACCGGCTGATTTTTACAGGTGTTTCTCTTCTCATATGTCTCTTTCGTTCTCGATTTTGTAATGACATTTTTAGAAATTTGAAAGCAGTTTGTGTGAACTCGAAAAGATGCCCAGCCAAAACTCAGAAAAAAAAAAACATTATGCAAATAGATACATAGATAGGAAGCTTAATGTGGTACAATTGTACACGCAGGGACTGAAGAGGAATATCTTGCTGCTCTCCGATACTGGACCCCGAGTCACTTACATTAGGCTACAGACATATACCGTATGTATTAGTGTGAAAAGTTTAAATCGAAGCAGAATGCATTGCGAACCTATACACGCACCCCTATTAGTCGAATCCAGCTCCTACAGTTTTAGATGAATCTTTTTAATCTCAAATGCCATCATCGTTCAAACATATAGTACTTACTCAAATGTTTGAGTAGCTTGGTAAATTGTAACAAGTCTTCACAGTGCTGCACTATAACATGATGCTTTGTCATTTTATCATTATTTTCAAATAAACAGTTTACCATGGTAAAACACTAGCGAAGTGCAACACTGCATAGTAAAAAGCATGGCATGGTGTAATTAAATGATTCAGTGTACTAACTCAGTCCTGCATGTGATTGTAAGGTAAACTACATGAATATTTGTATGAAACACAAACTGAGATTTCTGGAATCCAACACAAACTGGGGGATACATTTAGTACACAAAGTCTTTACTGTGGGCTGCAATAAACAGAGATTTTATTTTGAAGGCGAAAAACACATGTTAATTTTACAAATAAAGAACCAAAACAAAGTAACATCATATGTAATCTGTAAAGCACTTTGAAGGTGTCTGTTTCTCATTCTGTAACAGAAAGGATCTCAGAGTCTCTCCCAGTAAAGGCACTTGTGAGTGGAGTGCAGGGACAGTCCTGCGTGTCTGTTTCTCATTCTGTAACAGAAAGGATCTCAGGGTCTCTCCTAGTAAAGGCACTGCTGAGTGGAGTGCAGGGACAGTCCCTGCGTGTCTGTTTCTCATTCTGTAACAGAAAGGATCTCAGAGTCTGTCCTAGTAAAGGCACTGCTGAGTGGAGTGCAGGGACAGTCCTGCGTGTCTGTTTCTCATTCTGTAACAGAAAGGATCTCAGAGTCTCTCCCAGTAAAGGCACTTGTGAGTGGAGTGCAGGGACAGTCCTGCGTGTCTGTTTCTCATTCTGTAACAGAAAGGATCTCAGAGTCTGTCCTAGTAAAGGCACTGCTGAGTGGAGTGCAGGGACAGTCCTGCGTGTCTGTTTCTCATTCTGTAACAGAAAGGATCTCAGGGTCTCTCCTGGTAAAGGCACTTGTGAGTGGAGTGCAGGGACAGTCCTGCATGTCTGTGGGGAGGAAAATCATCTGGACACAGTTCAGCATTTGAACATTTTTTGCTTAGATTTGGAGGATTGGCTTGAAAGAGAGAAGGGATTTATCCTATTGATCTTATTATAGTTTCCCATAGTAAAAGCATAGCAAAGTGTAATAAAGCATAGTGAATCTATACTAAAGCATAGGGAAGCATTGTAAAGAATTACAAGTTATGGTAAAGCATATGAATAAACATAGCCAATTAGGGTAAACTATGGTAATGCACAGCACTGTATAACCATTGGAAAGCAATGTAAAACTGCAAAATTACCGCTGTAAACTTTATAAGTGGCAGCAGTGGGTTAGCATTCGACATGGACGTTTCAAATTGAGTAGAAAAAGGTGGATGACACAGTTGATAAATAACGGATCAGCCACACAGGAATAAATGACACAGTCGAGTGGATGCTTTGAAAATATACCCATGAATATTATCAACTATAAAAACATGGCAGAGTGTGGCAAGCTGAGAAATGACTTGACTGTGATTTCCAATGTCACCTTATAGACAAGTATGTTAGTGCATTGCAGCTCATCCATGTGCAGGAGCTAGCCCTGCTCATCTGATACCAGCTCTGCTCACTCTTCCTCTACAGATCCTCTGAATCCAGCCAGCCGGTCAATGGGACCTGAAAGCAGCCCCCTTGTGAAGATCAGAGGAGTGGAGGCGGAACACTCGGCCGAGCCAGCCAGCCTGTGCTACTTTATCCAAGAGAGCGAGATTGAGAGTCAGATCTCCTGCAGACTCCGATTCACCAGGAGTAAATTTAACTTCAACCCATTTGGACTCCGCTATGGGAAACGGGACCAGGGTAGCATGACAATGTCGCGGCGTCCAGTCTCCGGGAGCAGCACACTCCTGCCATACCTGCTGCATCTCAAACAAACCAGGCTGTCAGAGTGCGTGCAGTATGAGGATTGCTAAAGGGAGGGTGCACAGGTTCCATTGTATTGACATCAAAACGATTGTCTCAACCACGTGTATGATGCTCGTACCTTAGTGTTGTTTAATAATGGCAAGAATCAAATCAAATGGAATATTGTCATCATACTATGCCAAACTTAATGTCACGTTTGTATTTTCATTCAGTCATTGTGATCATTTCATATGTCAGAGCTTGTTGTTTTACTCAGTAAATGAGATAAATAAAGTTCTCCTTTAATATCGAGTGTGTGTGTGTATGTGCGTGTATGTGTGTGTGTGATGACTGCTAGAGTGCTGTAAAAAGATTTTGCTGCTTATCTTTATGTATATATGTCACACTTCAATTTTACATGCATCTTGTGCATAGCTGCCTATCCCTTCACATCAGCTATGTCACACTCACAGGATTCTAGAGGTCTACCTTGAGATCTAGTTACTATTCGCTGTGCTCGTCTCAAACATTGAATTTGGGGGAAATAGCTTGCAGGGTTAATGAAGGTTAAACAGCACACTTGAGAACACTGTGGATCAGCTGCAAGGTAAGAAGTTGTGGGAGGATGTTTTTGGCTCAGGATACAGATGAACAAGGAACTGATAAGGTGGGGGAATTTGACCTTGTGCAGAAGATGTTCTGAAGCTGAACATTGCTGACATCCCATGAAATTAACATTGAGATATGGTTAAGAAAACAGAGAGCACGCAAAGTTTAGCTTCACACACACAGTTAAGCAAGATAGGCACTCATTAGTGTGAGTGAGAACAGCTACCTGAATCCTCTCCTGATTATTATTATTATTATTATTATTATTATTATTATTATTATTATTATTATTATTATTTATTTCTTAGCAGACGCCCTTACCCAGGACGACTTACAGTCGTAAACAAAAAATACATTTCAAGAATCACAGTACAAGTATTAATACAATTAAGTGCAAGATAAAATACAATGACTTCAGTTCTAGTAAGTACAAGTATATGACAAAATACGATTCAATATCGGACAGATAACAGTGTCAGTGATAGTTACATCAGGATACGATTAAATGCTAAATACTACAGATTGAATAACACTTGTGGCAGTTTACAGTACAGTACTCTGTAAAGTACAGGATTAAATGTAGTAAAATAGGGAGTAGATAAGTGCAAGTAAAGCACATTAAGGAAGAGTGATAAAGTGTTCAGAGGGAAAAGAGGAGTTCTACAGGTGCTGTCTGAAGAGGTGAGTCTTGAGGAGGCGCCAGAAGGTGGTCAGGGAGTGGGCAGTCCTGACATCTGTAGGAAGGTCATTCCACCACTGCGGGGCGAGGGTGGCGAAGGAGCAGGCTCTGGAAGCAGGGGAGTGTAGAGGAGGTTCAGCCAGTCTTCTAGTGCGGGAGGAGTGGAGAGGGCGAGTGGGTGTGTAGGGAGAGATGAGGGTCTGGAGGTAGCTGGGTGCAGTCTGGTCAAGGCATCTGTAGGCGAGTACAAGACTCTTGAACTGGATGAGAGCGGTGATCGGGAGCCAGTGGAGTGAGCGGAGCAGTGGAGTTGCGTGGGAGAAGTGAGGCAGAGAGAACACCAGACGAGCAGCGGAGCTCTGGATGAGCTGGAGCGGACGGGTGGTGGATGCAGGGAGGCCAGCCAGGAGGGAGTTGCAGTAGTCTAGGTGGGAGAGTACCAGGACCTGGACAAGGAGCTGGGTGGCGTAGTTGGTGAGGAAGGGTCTTAGCTGAGGAGGAGGGAGAGAGTGTGGTAGATTCCAGAGGAATAGAGATAGAGAGATCAGAGGAGGGGGAGGAGGAAGAGGGAATGAAGAGGAGGTCAGATTTAGAGAGGTTGAGTTTGAGGTGATGCGAGTGCATCCAGGAGGAAATAGCAGACAGACAGGTAGAGATATGGGAGGGGATGGTGGAGTCAGAAGGGGGGGAAGGAGAGGAAAATCTGATCATCAGCATAGAAATGGTATGAGAAACCATAGGATGTGATGAGGGGGCCCAGGGAGCAGGTGTAGAGAGAGAACAGGAGAGGACCCAAGACTGACCCTTGGGGGACTCCTGTTGAGAGAGGGCGAGGTGTGGTTGCTCCATGCCAGGTTACCTGGTAAATGTAGTTGGAGAGGTAGGAGGAGTACCAGGCCAGAGCAGTGCCAGAGATTCCCAGATCAGTGAGAGAGGATAGTAGAATACAGTGATCGACAGTGTCAAAGGCACCAGAGAGGTCGAGGAGAATTAGGACAGAAAAACTGATGACATCTCCATACATGAGCTTTCTCCCAGAAGATTAGCTAAGCAATCACTATCCAATTTCTGTTTGGACCTAGGGGATTTATTGTGTCCAGCGATAATGTTTAAGCTCTATGTGTGTAACTTTTGAATATTGGAATCAATTAAAAAAAATGACTAAAAGTTAAGATTTCTATTACACAAGAGTAGATGTTAAAACTTCATGCTGATTTGAACTCGGCTCGCCAAGATAAGCACCAACTAAGAGGTAGCTTTACAGTAAACTAATGTGATCCATATGTGTCTCCATCCATTTGCGCTTCCTTCCATATGATGATGTAGATATCCTTCTGTCTGGTGTTGATGGCTGAAGTGTAATGCTGGCTCCAGGGATCAGCTTATTGCCTCCCTAGCGCATCAGCACACACAACTGCTGTGATTCTGGCTCCGGGGATCAACCACAGTGCGGTCTCCCCAGCGCATCATCAGGACAACCGTCTGGATTGAGCTAAGTAGGGTACATCTCTGGGGTCTTCAAGTGGGCACCTTCCATCCTCGGTGTTTCATCGACTAGCCCACGACACCTCAAGAGGGCTCGATGGTGATTCTGGCATCCCAGCATCACCCCCCTATGTCCCCCACTCAACTCAGCCCACCTTACTTACCTGTACATCAGCTTTCCTTTCTATTGTGCTTGAGATCCACAGCCAGAATCTTCCCGTCTCAACCACAGCCAGTTGCTACTCCTCTCTGCTGCTACAGATAAGTTCTTCACTGTGCGACGCAACTCTTGGCCACTGAATCCGACGTCTCTGAGAAACCGGGTTGTAGAGTGTGCCACAAATCCTTGACCCACCTCCACTGGGTAAACCCGGACTCTCCATCCTCGCTGTTCCGCTTCAGTGGCTAGTTGAGCATACCGCAGTTTCTTCCTCTCATACACCTCATCTACAGCATCCTCCCATGGCACTGTTAACTCTACCAGGTGAACAAGGTGTGCTGATCCAGACCACAAGACAATATCTGGTCGAAGGTTAGTGGTGGCAATCTCAGGTGGAACAATAAGCCATTGACCAACATCTGCCAGCATTTTCCAGTCTCTAACAGCTTCCAGTGGTCCGGGGCGAAGACTGGTTTTAACACTTTTTCTTGGTGATTGCTCTCCTGGGCGGAGGAATGTTGTCTTTTGTGTGTAATGTTTTGATGGAACAGGTGGCAACTTATTGGTCATGTTACGCTTGTCTTCCAATGCTAAGGCCAAACATCACAGCACCTGGTCATGGCGCCAAGTAAACCGTCCTTGGCTAAGAGCTACTTTACATCCTGTCCAAATGTGCCTTAATGTTGCAGGTGATGAACACAAAGGACATGAGGGATCCTCTCCTACCCAGAGGTTTAGGTTCTGTGGTGATGGGAGAACATCATATGTTGACCTGATGAGGAAACTGATCCTGCTCTGTTCCACTGACCATAGGTCTTGCCAGCCAATCTTGCATTGTTCCACACTCTCCCATCTCATCCATTCTCCCTGCTTGGCCTGGGAAATGGCCTTTATACACCTCATCCTCTCCTCCTGCTTTTGCACCTCGTTGACTACCAGCTTCCTCCATTGAGCTGGGGCTGCCTTGTGCCATGTAGGAGGAGCTGAACTGAGACCAAGACCCCCTCTTCCATGCTGAACTTGCCTCATGATATCACCAATTGAAGGGCAGCCTTTTGCATCCTCCACAGCTTTCTTTGCCCACTTTCTTCCAGTTTTCAACACAGGTGCTGCCTCCCTTAAGCATTTGTCATGTGACTCTACTAATGTCATTTCCAGTCTGACCTTGGGCACTTAAACTCCTCGGTTAGAGTGGATACTGTAGTTGTAGTATTCCTTTACCATAAAGTCCCACTCTGCTGAGGGGCGTGGAACTCCCAACCATTTCCTGATATATGAACTGATTAAAGCTTCCAGCTTCTCTACTGTTGTCAAAGAAACCTCGTACACAGTCAGTGGCCACAGCAACCTCGGCAGTAGACCAAACTGAAAGCACTAGAGTTTTAGTTTGCCTCGTAAAACGCTGCTGTCTATGCTCTTCAACCCTTCCACTGCTTGTTGTCTAACTTCTCCCACACAAACTGTATCCTTTAGATCCCCGTCGTACCATCTCCCAAGTCTCTTCACTGGCTTCTCAGACACTGTTGGTATTGCCTCACCATTAATGAAGAACGTTTTATCTACTACTTTACCTTTAATTATAGAGATGCTCCTTGATTTAGTGGGCTTGAATTGCATTTGTGCCCATTCAATGTTATTGGTTAATTTGCCCAATAACCGATTAGTGCAGGCTACTGTTGTAGTCATGGTTGTCATGTCATCCATGTATGCTCGAATTGGTGGTAGTCGCATTCCAGAAGCCAAGCGCTCTCCTCCCACTACCCATTTTGATGCCCTAAAGATTACTTCCATTGCCATGATAAAAGCCAGTGGAGAAATGGTGCATCCTGCCATTATTCCAACTTCTAGGCATTGCCAAGTAGTGCTGAATTCTGAAGTTGAAAAACAAAATTGCAAATCTCCAAAGTAGGCTTTCACTAAATTTGTTATTGTCATCGGTACACTGAAAAAATCAAATGCTGCCCAAAGAAGTTCATGTGGCACTGAACCATATGCATTAGCCAAATCCAGGAATGTCACATGGAGCTCCTTCCTCTCCTTTTTAGCTAATTGAATTTGTTGCCAGATCACATTTTTTTTTTTTTTTTTTTTTAATTTATTTATTTCTTAGCAGACGCCCTTATCCAGGGCGACTTACAATCGTAAGCAAAACATTTCAATGTTACAATGTAATACAATAACAAGAAATACAATAACTTTTGTTCAAGCAAAGTAAAGTGTGACAAACCACAATTCAATAATACAGCAGATAATAGTGATAGTTACATCAGGATATGATTAAATAGTGATAGTTACATCAGGATATGATTAAATACAAAGTACTACAGGTTAAACTTGGCAGATTACAATTCAATAATACAGATAAGAGCAAAATAAAACACATTTACAGATGAATAGATACAAACAGAGGAGTTTACAGGATCAAAAAGAGGGGTTCTAGAGGTGCTTTACATGAAGGGATATGAGGTCTTAAATAAGGAGGGGAATGGGCAGTCCTGCAGTCCTGACATCTGTAGGAAGGTCATTCCACCACTGCGGGAGCAGGGTGAGAAGGAGCGGCTCTGGAGGCAGGGGGACGTACAGGTAGAACTAAGTGCAGGCGGGTGAAAGTCAGTCGGGGGGTGTAGGGAGATGAGGGTCTGAGGAGCTGGTTGCAGTCTGGTCAAGGCATCTGAAGTACAAGAGTCTTGAAATGCAGATCGGGAACATTGATGTGTTCTAAGCATCCTGGGAAACCTGGAATGCCTGCTTTTTTTTTTTGTATTGAAGTGTCAATGAAGCAGTTCTTTAAAAGTTGACAATCTCTGAGCAATAATGCTGAAGAAAATCTTGACTTTACTTGACATTGTGCCCTCGTTCACAGACATCAATTAGTTTATTCGTTTCCTAACAAGCTCCAGGTGCCTTGCTTAACTGGCTGTTTTTTAAATGTATAAACTGGCCCTTTTGTAGACATCGTGTCCAAAAGCAAGTGTTGCCCTGAAACTGGAACCCAGGGCCATATTCCTGAAAGTCTTCTTAAGATAAAACTTATTAAAGTTCTTAGGAAAATAGTTAAGATCTTCTTAAGATTGTTCTTAAGTTAAATTCTTCAATTTTTCTCATGATCTTCCTAAATTTCTTCTTGGAACTTCTTAAATATTGTCTTAAGAAAAATAATAATTAAAAAAACAGGAAGTAAACGCTGGTAAAACAGAGTTTAACATGTATTGTGATTTAGCTATAAATACATCACATAAAGTTAGGAACATCTTTAATTCTTTTTTTTAAGAATACTAATTGTTCTTAAGTTTGTTCTTTAGAAAAAAGATAAGAAAAAAGTTAAGAAAATACTTGACTTCTTTTCAGGAATAACAGTTTTAACTTTAAAAGTTAAAGAAAAAAAAGTTGGATTTAAGAATTTTTTTGTCTTAAGGCTGAAGAAAACTATATATACTGCTTTTATTGGTTTCTTAATGGACACCCATCTGGAAGATAAAACATGGCAAACAATGGTCGCTCTTGTAAGTATAGTTTGTTTCAATTGTAAATTGAGTTGTTGCCAGTTTTGATGCTGTAAAGTTAACTGTGTATTTTGAGTTGAATTAATTATTTCCCAAGTCACAGCAGGTGGTTGAAACTCGATTAGACTCATTTACAAAGCCATTGTCTGATGCACACAAAGCTTAGAACTCCAGGGCATTATATAATGCACTTGACACTAACCTAGTACACCAGTGCTCAGATTATATATACAGACGCTTAACCTAGTGCAACTCAGACTATAGATGCACTGACACCAACCTAGTTGAAGCTCAGATTATAGATGCACTGACACTAACCTAGTACACCAGTGCTCAGATTATATATTAAATTAACCTAGTGCACCGCTGATTATAGATGCACTGTAACCTAGTGCACCAGCCTGATTATAGATATGAAATAACCTAGTGCACCATAGATTATAGATGCACTGACACTATCCTAGTGCACCAGCTCTCAGAATATAGATGCACTGACACTAACCTAGTGCACCAGCGCTCTGATTATAGATGCAAAGACACTAAAGTGCACCAAACCTTTTCAGAATATAGATGCACTGACACTAACCTAGTGCACCAGCTCAGATTATAGATGCACTTTTAACCTGGTGCACAAAGCGCTGATTATAGATGCACTGACACTAACCTAGTGCACCAGCTGAAGATTATAGATGCACTGACACTAACCTAGTGCACCAGCGCTCAGATTATAGATGCACTTTGACACTAAACCTGAGTGCACCAGCGCCAGATTATGATGCACTGACACTAACCTAGTGCATTTTGAGTTGATTATTAGATGCACTGACACAAGGTGGTTGCACCAGCGCATCAGACTAAGCCAGATGCACTGACATGCTAACCCAGTGCACCAACGCTCAGATTATAGATGCACTGACACTAACCTAGTGCACCAGTGCTCAGATATATAGATGCACTGACACTAACCTAGTGCACCAGCGCTCAGATTATAGATGCACTGACACTAACCTAGTGCACCAGCACTCAGATTATAGATGCACTGACACTAACTAGTGCACCAGCGCTCAGATTATAGATGCACAACCTAGTGCACCAGCGCCTGATTATAGATGCACTGACACTAACCTAGTGCACCAGCTGATTATAGATGCTGATTATAGATGCACTGACAGATTATAACCTAGTGCACCAGCGCTTGATTATAGATGCACTGACACTCAACCTAGTGCACCAGCTCTGATTATAGATGCACTGACACTAACCCAGAATATAATGCACCACTGATTATAGATGCACTGACACTAACCTAGTGCACCAGCGCTCTGATTATAGATGCACTGACACTAACCCAGTGCACCAGCGCTCAGATTATAGATGCACTGACACTAACCTAGAGCACCAGCGCAGATTATAGATGCACTGATTCCAACCTAGAGCATGCACTGATTATAGACCTAGTGCAACCAGTCAGCGCCAGATTATAGATGCACTGACACTAACCTAGTGCACCAGCGCCAGATTATAGATGCACTGACACTAACCTAGTGCACCAGCGCCAGATTATAGATGCACTGACACTAACCTAGTGCACCAGCCAGATTATAGATGCACTGACACTAACCCTAGTGCACCAGCGCCAGATTATAGATGCACTGACACTAACCCTGGTGCACCAACTTCGATTATAGATGCACTGACACTAACCTAGTGCACCAGCGCTCAGATTATAGATGCACTGACACTAACCTAGTGCACCAGCGCTCAGATTATAGATGCACTGACACTAACCTAGTGCACCAGCGCTCAGATTATAGATGCACTGACACTAACCTAGTGCACCAGCGCTCTGATTATAGATGCACTGACACTAACCTAGTGCACCAGCGCTCAGATTATAGATGCACTGACACTAATGCTCAGATTATAGATGCACTGACACTAACCTAGTGCACCAGCGCCAGATTATAGATGCTGACACCAACCTAGTGCACCTCAGATTATAGATGCACTGACACTCAACCTAGTGCACCAGCGCCAGATTATAGATGCACTGACACTAACCTAGTGCACCAGCGCCAGATTATAGATGCACTGACACTAACCTAGTGCACCAGCGCCAGATTATAGATGCACTGACACTCAACCTAGTGCACCAGCTTGATTATAGATGCACTGACACTAACTCAGTGCACCAGCGCCAGATTATAGATGCACTGACACTAACCTAGTGCACCAGCGCCTGATTATAGATGCACTGACACCAACCTAGTGCACCAGTGTACTCAGATTATAGATGCACTGACACCAACCTAGTGCACCAGCGCCAGATTATAGATGCACTGACACTAACCTAGTGCACCAGCGCCAGATTATAGATGCACTGACACTAACCTAGTGCACCAGCGCTCAGATTATAGATGCACTGACACTAACCTAGTGCACCAGCGCCTGGATTATAGATGAACCTAGTGCACCAGCGCTGATAGAGATGCACTGACACTAACCTAGTGCACCAGCGCCAGATTATAGATGCACTGACACTAACCTAGTGCACCAGCCTCCTGATTATAGATGCACTGACACTAACCTAGTGCACCAGCGCTCAGATTATAGATGCACTGACACTAACCTAGTGCACCAGCGCTCAGATTATAGATGCACTGACACTAACCTAGTGCACCAACGCTCAGATTATAGATGCACTGACACTAACCTAGTGCACCAGATGCGCTGACTGATTATCAGATTATGCACTGACACTAACCTAGTGCACCAGCGCCTGATTATAGACACCAACCTAGTGACACCAACCTAGTGCACCCAACCTAGTGCTCAGATTATAGATGCACTGACACTAACCTGGTGCACCAGCGCTCAGATTATAGATGCACTGACACTAACCTAGTGCACCAGCGCTCAGATTATAGATGCACTGACACTAACCTAGTGCACCAGCGCTCAGATTATAGATGCACTGACACTAACCTAGTGCACCAGCGCCAGATTATAGATGCACTGACACTAACCTAGTGCACCAGCGCCAGATTATAGATGCACTGACACTAACCTAGTGCACCAGCCAGATTATAGATGCACTGACACTAACCTAGTGCACCAGCGCTCAGATTATAGATGCACTGACACCAACCCCAGCCAGATTATGATGCACTGACCAACCTAGTGCACCAGCGCTGATTAGATGCACTGACACTCAACCTAGTGCACCAGCGCTCAGATTATAGATGCACTGACACTAACCTAGTGCACCAGCGCTCAGATTATAGATGCACTGACACTAACCTAGTGCACCAGCGCTCTGATTATAGATGCACTGACACTAACCTAGTGCACCAGCGCTCTGATTATAGATGCACTGACACTAACCTAGTGCACCAGCGATTATAGATGCACTGACACTAACCTAGTGCACCAGCGCTCTGATTATAGATGCACTGACACTAACCTAGTGCACCAGCGCTCAGATTATAGATGCACTGACACTAACCTAGTGCACCAGCGCTCAGATTATAGATGCACTGACACTAACCTAGTGCACCAGCGCTCAGATTATAGATGCACTGACACTCAACCTAGTGCACCAGCGCCTGATTATAGATGCACTGACACTAACCTAGTGCACCAGCGCTCAGATTATAGATGCACTGACACTAACCTAGTGCACCAGCGCTCAGATTATAGATGCACTGACACTAACCTAGTGCACCAGCGCTCTCAACCTATGCACCAGAAGGCTGATTATAGATGCACTGACCCAACCTAGTGCACCAGCGCCTGATTATAGATGCACTGACACTAACCAGTGCACTCTGCCAGATTAGATGCACTGACACCAACCTATTGCACCAGCGCCAGATTATAGATGCACTGACACTAACCTAGTGCACCAGCGCTGATTATAGATGCACTGACACTAACCTAGTGCACCAGCGCTCAGATTATAGATGCACTGACACTAACCTAGTGCACCAGCGCTGATAGATGCACTGACACTAACCTAGTGCACCAGCGCTCAGATTATAGATGCACTGACACTAACCCTAGTGCACCAGCTCTGATTATAGATGCACTGACACTAACCTAGTGCACCAAGCGCTCAGATTATAGATGCACTGACACTAACCTAGTGCACCAGCGCCTGATTATAGATGCACTGACATCAACCTAGTGCACCAGCGCCAGATTATAGATGCACTGACACCAACCTAGTGCACCAACGCTCAGATTATAGATGCACTGACACTCAACCTAGTGCACCAGCGCCAGATTATAGATGCACTGACACCAACCTAGTGCACCACACTGATTATAGATGCACTGACACTAACCTAGTGCACCAGCCAGATTATAGATGCACTGACACTAACCTAGTGCACCAGCGCTCAGATTATAGATGCACTGACACTAAACCTAGTGTACCAGCGCCAGATTATAGATGCACTGACACAACCTAGTGCACCAGATCAGATTATAGATGCACTGACACTAACCTAGTGCACCAGTGCTCAGATTATAGATGCACTGACACTAACCTAGTGCACCAGCGCTCTGATTATAGATGCACTGACACTAACCTAGTGCACCAGCGCTGATAGATGCACTGACGCTAACCTAGTGCACCAGCATTATATATGCACTGACACTAACCTAGTGCACCAGCGCTCAGATTATAGATGCACTGACACTAACCTATTGCACCAGCGCTCAGATTATAGATGCACTGACACCAACCTAGTGCACCAGCGTTCTGATATAGATGCACTGGCGCACCTAATAGATGTGCACCAGCACTATATATGCACTGATACTAACCTAGTGTGCCAGCGCTCAGATTATATATGCAGACACTAACCTAGTGCACCAGCACTCAGATTATATATGCACCAATGCTGACCTAGTGTGCCAGCTCACCGAAGGACCTCATCACCAAAGAACTGGTAATCTAAACTGTGGTAGTCCCAACGAGGACCAGTTTATTAAAAATTAAAAAAAAAAATTAAAACAGACAATGTGAAGGCTTCAACTCCAGCCCAGTTTTGCAGACATTTCTCTTTTTTTCTAATTTGTGCTCTCATTCCTCCTGTACCTGTCTGCTTTTACTTCCATTTTGGCACCATCCTTCTCCTGTAGCCATTTTGACTTCCTGTCTTCAACTGCTCCCTATCATGACTAACTTTAATATCCCTGCAATCCTCTGCTCTCATGCCCATCCTCTCCCTCCCACTGCAAATCTAACTCCCTACCGCTCCCCCTTTTTATTTTCTCATTTGAACTTTCTCTTACTCCTGGGTTGACAGTGTTTTATAACTGCTATTAATCAGTAATGTGGTATTTTGTAACTCTAAGTCACCCTGGCTAAATAAAAATGGTTAACTTTAATATATGCAAACGGAAAATAATGGGGAGGAAGGAGGAGGAGGAGGAGAGAAAGAGGGTGAAATAACCTAAATGACAAAAAAAAATAGAATGAAAAAAAAAAACGAACACCACCATCTACAAAGGGTTGAAAAGGCTCAATGAAATGAAAAGCAGCATTGCCAGCTCTGTCCAGGACACAGCAGTACAGATCCTTGCTGGAATATACAGCTGGTTCCATGTCATGTCTGATGTTTGCTATTAATATCAGTATAGGGTCTGGTTAATGCAGTATATCATATCAGAAGACACTGTACACTAGTTACACTATTTTAACACCTTTAGCAGAGCAGGTATTTTAATATTTCCAACACACACTGACAAACACATTCCATGTATTTATTTCATGTTGGTAATGAACAGCATGTTAGGTAGCATTGTAATGTGGTGTCAGGAGGCCCGTCTCTGGCTACAGGTCCTTCAGATCCTTCTGGATCCCCCACAGGGTGTCGGCGCTCTTCTTCAGTTTGGCCACCTCCTCTGCATTCAGAGTCATGTTGATCACGCTGCTCACCCCGCTGTTGTTGAGCACGCAGGGCAGGCTCAGGTACACGTCTTCGTTAATACCATACATGCCCTGCAGCACAACACATCCAGTTAGTAAACCACATGCCTTATTTTCAAAGCATTTAATTCAGTCTCCAAGACACCCCCTGTTTAGACTGCACTTATAGATCTCTTGATCTACCCCTCCAACCATGCACTGGACTTGCCAGAGTGACGCACCATGTTCTGGACCCTCACCTAATGCACTATCCTTGCAGTACTATTGTCATTGTAGATAAAACTTTTTGTAATCTTAACTAGCATCCTAGTTCATATTGTATTTCAGTCGTACTATTGCACCAACTGCAAAACTATACTGCGTTTAAATATTAACCTTGCATTGTAACCCTGTAAGACGCATTGGATAAAAAGGACACCTGCCAAATAAATACAATAAGTAATCTAGATAAAACAGTAAGTCACTAAACAGGGTGAGAATTCGAAGGCCAACCCTCAGATTTCAACGCTCCCAGTAAGAGTACAGCTGCTGATCCAATAGGGTGACCCTACTGCACAGTTACACACTTAAAGTAAATCTGTGAAATGGAAAAATCGCTCACAGTACTTTGCCTTCTGTTTGACAAAGCACAATACAATTGTCCCATAGGTAAAAGGAGTTTGTTTTTATGCAATAGAATTTAATGTCGCATCAATCATTAACCTGCAAGGAGAACATTATATACACTTCAGTTAATAAGACGCCATGACCCGACATACTAATGGGATGAATGTTAGTAGCAAGGAACCCATTTAAACAAACCCCTCGCAATGACTGCAAGATGAGGTCTTGTTCTCACCTTGACCATGGTGGAGACGGGGTGAATCCGGCTCAGGTTCTTAGTCAGGGACTCAGTGAGGTCAGCGACACTCATGCCAATGGCCCAGTTTGTGTATCCCTTCAGCTTGATCACTTCATACGCACTGAAACCAAGCGGAACATCCAAATTTAAAGCAGATTTCCCCCACCTACTGAGCTTTCTATCAACTACAGGTATCCCCATAGACACAGCACTCAAGGGAGATCTTGGTTCTCACATGGAGTAAGCGAGTGGATTGCTGGGTCATTGCTCTGCTGTACCAGAGCGCCACCTATGGACCAGTGTATCTGGAACTCCAATAACGAGTTGTGTAGCTGCACGGCCCTGCCCCCATCTTTCCCAAATTCATTATTGTCCTGAAATTGTAAATAGCCGGGTGCACTGAGCGTACCTATCCACCACCATCTTGTGGGTTTCCTTCCAGCCTTCCTTGTCCTGGTCTGTGCCAATGTCAGGGTTCAGAGTCTGGAGGTTCACTCCCGCCACGTTAGCACCGCTCCAAACAGGAACTGCAGGAAGAGAAGAGCAGGATGCATTGAGGAGCCAGTAACAGCTGCACTGTATGCTACTTTACCAGGCTACACAGTGTAAAATCAAATCATTCAATATAGCATAGTTCCATCTGCACCGCCATACCTACAATACAACGGAATAGAAAAGGGGCAGTGGACCCCAGAGCCTGCGAGTCGACTCAAAGTGATTGGGAAGCATGCAGTTGCAATCAATTACAATATAAAACCATGGGGGGCAGAAACACGCCACACGCGCACAAGACGGCCAAGCAGTTTCAAAACAATGTTCATATAGAGAACCAGACATTTCAAAAGACTTTACTTTCCAATTAAAGATGAGTAAAAGGAACTTATTGACCTCACCATTTATTATTTATTTAATTCAAGATGCACAAAAACGGTCCCTTCACCAGGTAAGTGAATGAGAACTGTGCAGATAGTTTACATTTTAAAGAGGATTAAAAGTAAAACACATTAAATAGGTGCGCTATGGACCTTATATTGTCCTTTAACTGGTTACTGTACCTACTGGGTTGTACTCCAATCTCTCAGCTGCAAGGATGGTGGGGAGTGTGTAGATGTGCCTCGGACGTTTAACCCACATCACTCAAAACTAGAACAGTACCGGACTGCGACATGTAGATTATAGAGTGGACCAGTGGACTAGGCTAAACTCAATGTGCTCTGTGCTTGTACTTACAGTCAGTGTCTAGACTTTCTGTACTGCCTTCTGGCTGGAGGGACATCAAACCAGTCCGTGCATGGTTACAATATGAACTGGATGTAGCCGACTGTTCTAGAAGAGATTTTCCAAGCTGGCCCCAGGTTTATATAATTGTTTCCAAATGAAATCAAATCACAACTGAGGATTCAAAATTCAGTACACTTTATCCTGTGTCCAGATGTCAGTCCTGTGATACTTTCTTTACATGCATCTTATCGTAATAGGTCTATTGTTTGCATCATGATCCAAGACCAAAAGCACAGAGCTCTTGTAGTTCACCACATGGTACTCAAATGAATACATTTGTTATATAGTTGGTATGAATACTTTCCATAACTCATTTTATTTGTCTTAAAAATTTAAGTCCCTCATTGATAAATTTTCTTATTATGCATCATACAAGTAGCCCCATCGCATGTATTGTGATCCATTCCACATCGTGACCTGCATAGGATACATACTGCGACATTATCGTTACACCCCTATTGAGGAGCTTTTGCAAAACACTGATTTGTCAAACAGGAATTGGGCTGCATGCTAGCTGTGCCTACCACTGGAATCTCCGTGCTCTCCCAAGATCCACCCGTGGAAGCTGGTTGGATGGACGGACAGTTTTTCAGCCATGAGGTAGCGGAAACGGGCAGAGTCGAGGTTGCACCCACTTCCGATCACACGGTGCTTTGGGAGCCCGCTCAACTTCCAGGTGACGTAGGTCATGATATCCACTGAAAAAACCAGCAAGAAAGCATTGAATCTCTGGAAATAGAGGAAGACTTAGAGCAGGTAAAAAAAAGAAATAAAATGAAGTGTTCACTGTACAAACTGCTTGGCTAAAAACAGCCATACTGATGACCAGCGAGAGAACTGCAACATCAAGCAAGTCATGTTTATGAAGAATACAAATCTGACCAAACAGCAGCTTAACAGGTGAATTATAAAAGAATGCACCCTTTTAGAAGTACCACAGTATTCGCACAGCATCCCCATGGTTATACCATGCATTCACCATAGTTTACCTTGCTTGCCATGTTTATTTCTATGCCTTAGCATACCTTGCTATTCTTTACAATGATAACATATGCTTTAACTGTGCTTTATTATACAGTTATGCTTTTACTGTGGGACACAAAGGTAAACCCAATACTAGGAGCACACTAAACCTGTTTCATTCTGATCATATGTGCTTCTAAAATCAGAAGAGCAGTGTTGTGGAGGCCCATGAGCTCATGAACCGTCTGCTGGACATCACGGATTGAAACCATTAGCAGGGCTTTGAACCGTCTGCTGGAACAGCTAATGTGGCGTTGTGAAATGGACTTTGCCAATGTGCACAATGAAGATGATCAAAATAATGCCAGAGTAATCATTTACAAATGGTTTAATTATTTAATAGGGTGCTCCGATTATCTTGGCGGATAATCATAAGGTACCTTAAGCTATATTTCCAAAGCGTTTACTCCAGTCTTTTTTTATTTTTAAATGGAGAAACAAAACACCAGTTAAAACAAGTGTAGAACCAAACTGGGTAATACAAGGTCTCCCAAGCATTAAAACAGACCACCTCTCAAGTTCTTTGTTTCTCATTTAGTAACATTAAATATGAATTCTCCGTTAAATAGGAGTTCATTAAAGACTGGAGTAAACACTTTGAAAACATGGCCCCTTTTGTTTCAATGTGGATCTTAACAGCATGAACGAAGTGGCTTCCTCTGTACCTGGATTTGACACCACCACCAGGATGCAGTTGGGGCTGTGCGTGACAATCTGTGGAATGATGTGCTTGAAGATGTTGACATTCCTCTGCACCAGGTTCAAGCGGCTCTCCCTCCTGCTGACAGAACCCCAGCCGTGACAATGACAATACGAGCCTGCTGTGACCGTGTAATCTGAGAACCAAGAGACAATGCAGTACACTCAATCACAATATGAAAACCAAGAGCAAAAAGTGACACACAACCCAGTACTGAGAAGAGGAAGGCTACTACCAATAGCTTAATGCAATTTAATTTCCATTTGCAATTCTGTTTGCAATAATTCTGAAAAGTCCAATTTCTCCAATATTGACTGTTCTGTATCGATATCAGCTATTTTTTGACTGTTAGCCAAATTTGTGTACTACAGGAATTCAATTTGTTTTACCATCTGGCCTGCTAAAATAACAAATCCACAAGTTAATGTTGCGTTCACTATGTAGTTGCTGCTTTTGTGTCTATTGTAGCCAATGTGGTCCGTATGTACTAGATTGATCGAGACCAACACCCTTGATAAACTAAAGGACTTCCTCAGACCAAGCCTGATATTTATGGACCTGTTGCTTACCGTGGATAAAATTCATCAATAAATCTATTAGTTTCGGAAAATCAAACTGGATTTTATTTCAAACACTTTTATAAAAAAAAAAAAAAAAAAAAAAAACCACACACCTCTCTACTTCCTACACAACTTTTTGAACTCCAGAGTTCAAGCTTTATGAACAGAGCCCAATGTTTCATTCATAAAGTTCACCTTTATCTGCTACAATTTTGGGGGTTTTGAGGAAGAGACTCCCGTGCTGAAGATCCATCATTTCTCCCTTGAGTCTGTCCTCAACCACATCCACCAGGGCCAACTCATCGGGAAGTTCCTAACAGAAATGGAAAATTACACTGCTGACCAACTAAAAAAGTGACCAAGATAGATGTCTATCTATATTAAAACACACAAAAAAAAACCTCCACCCACACACCACCTACTGAAATTGGTATCCAGACAGCATATACAGGCATAGAAATCCAAAAAGGCAGTCAACTCCAGCTTTAATATTTATATGCTAACGTGATTGCTTATCAATCATAGTGCCAAAACACCAAAGTACACAAAGATAGTGTTAATTTCAAGCTCAACCATATCAGCTGGTTTCTAAGCTAAGAACAGTGAAGCCGCTCTTACCCGTAAGAGAATGCTAATGGCACAGGCCATGCCGACTTGGCCGACGCCTACGACTGTGACCTTGTTCCTTGGACCCTCAGATGCTCCTCCGGCGATCGGGGTGATCAGCTTCTCCTGCACAGTAGCCATGATTCTAGAACAAGACCAGGCAGACAGAATGATTAATTCAGAACAGCTTGTAGTGTTTCTTGCAGTATTAATAGAAAATGCATTGCACCATAGACTGCAGTACTAGCACATGTATCCCCGGATTTGGATATTAAACTGGGCTGTTAAATGGACTGGTGGATTTCTCCATGTGAAAATCTAATTAGAAGTTAACACAGGTGTCTATCTCCCTGGGACACCTGCTAGTGTTTTATACAATGGTTTCTTACTTTAGCACCCCTTCACCGATCAGACTAGCATTACGTTTTGCAGATCATGATTTTTGCAGTGAATTGCCGTGCTTATTTGCAATTTACCTCATTTGTCTACTTTAAAACGCATTCACAATTGTTTTACTGCACAAATGTTTTCTTAACATGGCATATCGCAAAGCAAAGTTATATGGTGCAACATTGATGGTGCGCAATTTTTTTTGCTTTAATGAGATTACATTAACGGGGTCACTACAAAGGAAAGTCTTAAAAAGCACTGGGATTTAATGCTGCCTAAAAATAGTCCTGATCTTGAGTATCTGCCAACAATTTCCACAAGTGGTACATACTTAAAGCAAGGTCAAACACACAGTTAGCACTGGCACAAGCAATTGATAAGTGTCACTGTAATGCAAACTTGCAGTTTCCAAGATAAGCCACAACTTTAATCAGTCCTGGATTAAAGTGGCCAATTATTTCTAGCAGACACCCTTACCCAGGGAGACTTAGTTGTATATTTAAAAAAAAAAAAAAAAAACCACACAGTACAATTAAGATCAAAATACAAATGACTTTAGTCCCAATAAGAGCAAATACAAAACATAGTACGATTTGATATCGGGGCAGTTCAAGAGCAGGTAACAGTGTTGATAGTTGATAGTTACATCAGGGTTAGGTATGAGTGCAAGTGAAATACAAAATACTACAGATTTGGGGCAGAATTAAATACAGTAAAATAGGGAGCAGATACATGCAAGTTAAAGTGCATTAAAAGGCAGAATGCTATATTGTCCAGAAGGGAAGAGTTGAGTTTTGCAGGTGTTGTCTGAAGAGGTGTTTGAGGAGGCGCCAGAAGGTGGTCAGGGACTAGGCAGTGCGGACATCCGTAGGAAGGTCATTCCACCACTGCGGGGCGAGGGTGGAGAAGGAGCAGGGGAGCGTGGCAGAGGTACAGCCAGTCTTCTAGTGCAGGCAGAGTGGAGAGGTCAGGTAGGGGTGTAGGGAGAGATGAGAGTCTGGTCAAGGCATCGGTAGGCGACTACAATCGGGAGTCTTGAACTGGATGCAAGCAGTGATCTGGAGCCAGTGGAGTGAGCAGAGCAGCATGGGAGAAGCGGGGCAGAGAGTTCACCAGGCGAGCAGCGGCGTTCTGGATTAGCTGGGACTCGGCCATGGCTATATGTAAATAGTACCAGACTGCTTGGTAGTTCATACAGTTTAAACTGCTCTTTGCAGTCATTTACCCCAGTTAAAGACATGCCCCTAATTAAGAGGACAGTCAAAGTATAAATCTTGTTAATTGCTGGGATTAGATCACACCTCCACACTGCAAGTACCATCCCTTTAAGGACATCAAGGTCAAAGGAGCCGGTTACAGTAATGCACTAGATAGCAAACACAGTGGTCACAATATGGTTACAGTATCTGAAATTACACTATTTATTGAATATCCTCAATTACACCTTATTAGAACACAGAGAAATATGAAGTCCTTCTTTCGTCCTTGACTCCCTGCAAAGGCCAGACTGCACTGTGCTATTAGATTAAACAATGCAGGCTCTGGCTGTTTCACTTGAATGCTTTTGCATTTTTTCTGAACCCAAAGATTACTTTCGTGGCCCCAGCACTGGACCCTGGCCAGGAAGAGAGTGTGATTCAGAGAGCATGCCAAAGCGGCTAGAGAGAGAATACTGAATTAAATCAAACACAGAGTTACCCTTAGTAACAATAGCAGAATTAAATAAATAAAAACTTCAAATTCAGTTATTTGGATTGGAAATGGCCACGTACAAGTGAAATCTTCGTTTCACTGGGGGGTAACAAACAAAAAAACGACGGTTTTCTAACTAGACGGTTTATGCAACAACTCCAGCCATTAACCCACGAGTCTCCAGTGATTAGTTCGGCGAGCTATTGCTGTACTGACTGTATGCCTCTGCTGACAGGGTGCTACTCTTCATTGCATTACAACAATTTATTCAGGTCTTGATTTATGAACTCATTGTTTTGTTATTTAAAAACCACAGCATTAAGAAACTGCAACAAATTATTAATTGCACGTCAAAGCGATTCCTGTACATTATACAAGTGTTCTTCTGAATATTTTTATAGTAAATGTGTGGCAAACATAAAATAGCAGATACATACGTTCGGTTTGCAGAGACAGAGCGCGAGCTTGTTCCCCCTCGATTCTTGAAGGAATAGAATGTCCAGCAGCAGGCGACGCAATTACAGTACCTGGTACTTGGCTAGACTACACGAAAGAGCTCAAGTTAGAAGTGACGCTGTTGGAGGCGTGATGAGAATGTTAAGCAGCTTTATGTCGAGTCCCGGTAACTGCACACAGTTTCCACGTAGAAGCTCTTGAGGGAATGCGGAGTATGTTGACCGAGGGCGGATTCCGGCTCCTTATGGAGGAGCTTTGGTACAGATCCAGGTTAGTCCTTCATCTGGAAGGCTCTCTGGGCTCAAAGCTGGCTAGAGGACACAAAGGGCTTGTAATGCATTTAATATCCGATTTTCTCTGATCTTTTGGTAAAACGTGCTGTACTGAGATATTTGACATTAAATACTGCAGTCTAAATAAAGATGGTGAATAGTAGAGTGGTCATTGAATAAAGCTGTGTCAATTAATTCATACCCTGCACAGTTGATCACTAATAAAAATAAATAATTTTTAAAATTGACCATGTTCCCACTTTTGGTACCAGGAATTAGAGTGACCAGTGTAGATAACCAGCTCAGGTGTGTGTCAAACTCCTAGGAAAAGCAGGAATGCATTAAACTGCTATGCTGCGAGAGTCTTATTTCCAGCCCTGCCATATAAAAACATACCATTTGGAAGTACCAAAACACTGCAATTAGACCAGGAACACTAACTGTAGCTGGTTTACCCAGGTTTGCCATTTATTTAATTTTCATATGCTTTACCATACCTCTGAGCTTTAGTGTTTCCCTATGCTCCAACTGTACTTTTACATTTTGCTATGCTTTTATAAGCGAGTGAAAGGCTACTTCATATATTTAATAAATGTGCTGGGCAACCACCGAGTCCCCCCTCCGCAGGGCTGCATTTAATACTAAACCTGTTTTGGCAAACTTGAGGAGAATCAAAGACTTAAACATGACACATTTACAACACAGTCAACTATACCACACCCAAGAGTAAAAAGTGAAGAGGAACCAATTGTAAACAGGTTCTTTATTACAAGATGTTACAGAGATCGCTGCCAATGGAACATCTTGGCAATACCATTAGAGTTCAGTAAGTGTTACTCAACAGTGCAGAATTCCTACTGAAACCTATACAGTAGGATATTCAATGAGGATGTTAACCAAGTCAGACTTCTGTAAAACACCAATACTGTTCCAGTTCGATACCATGGTAAAGCATGACAGTGTAGGAGACTCGTCAGTTAGTCTGAGCCAAATCAGAAAGCATCATTCCGACATTTCATCATTGATCTTGGAATGCAGCAAATAATGCAAACATATGACACACATATACTCCATTGCTATTTTAACAAACAAAATAATCAACTTCATAGTGCTGCAGTGAGCAGCCAGATTGGCCTGTGCTCTTCCAGCTGGTTCAGTGGTAGAACGATGGAGCAGTTTAATTAGTCTGAAAGTGCTGGCAGGTACATATAGAGTGCTTAGCATTGGAACATCTGAATGGTCGGAGTTGTTTTTGACCTTCTAGATACAGTAGTTTATATGGGCACTCCATTTATAGGCTTTATGCCAACACATCTGATCTGTGTGCAAATAAAATACTCTGTCCTCTATCCTGAAGGTCAGTAGCCTAGTACACTTCTGTGCATGTCTGGATCCAACTGCTTTATTGTTATATTATATATAAATGCACACCTTAGATCAGAGAGAGATTTTACAAAATATTGGTGCAATTTAACACTGTGGTTCATCCTTTGTGATATTGCCACAATGTGATGTCCAACATGTACTCTTCCAAACCTAACAAATACATTCCTTTGGAATCTTCTCTGAGATTCACCCATCCATCCCTCATGCAAGCAGAGACCCTCTCTCCTTACATTTCAGAGCTCAAAATACTACACCCAGCTTCTCAGTTCAATTTGTTACAGAAAACATCTTTATAAAATAATAATTGGTTCCAATATAAAAAGGATCACAACGTTCCTTACACCTGCTTTCTATTAAAGCAACATTGACTAGTGTACAATCTCCAACCTGTACACAATCTTTAGATTCATGTACAATCTTTCTAACCTGTACACATTCCTGTGAAGTTGTTTTTGATGTCCCTTCTCATAAGCTCCAATAATCTTTGCCATTGTCCTGAAAGATTTTACTTTTAAAAAAAAAAAAATATATATATATATATATATATATATATATATATATATATATATATATATATATATATATATATATACTCAGTCAGTCCTAAAATCAAACAATTATCTTTCTGCTTAATTGTCCTCTATAAATAGGTCTCCTGCTTTCTCTGTGTATCAGTTCCCTGTGGTCTCTTCCAAGGGCTGTAGAATAGGCTGCTAAACCTACAGGTTTACTAAAATTGTATTTGGCTATATATATATATATATATATATATATATATATATATATATATATATATATATATATATATATATATATATATATATATATATATATATATATATATATATATATATATATATATATATATATATCACACACACACACACAGAGTGCCTTGCAAAAAAGTATTCAGACCCCTGACCAATTCTCTCATATTACTGAATTACAAATGGTACATTGAAATTTTGTTCTGTTTGATATTCTATTTTAAAACACTGAAACTCAATTGTTGTAAGGTGACATTGCTTTTATGTTGGGAAACATTTAAGAAATAAAAAACTGAAATATCTTGCTTGCATAAGTATTCAACCCCTGTGCTGTGGAAGCTCCCAGTTTACACCGATGAAAGAAATTGCCCTAACGAGGACACAATTACCTTACCATTGGCCTCCACCTGTGAACCATTAAAGTTGCTGTCACATTTTCTGGATAAAAACTCCACTGTTGAAAGATCATTGGTCAGGCTGTGAATCTGAAGGAAAATGAAGACCAAAGAGCATTCTACAGAAGTTATAGATAAAGTAATACAAATGCATAGATTAGGGAAAGGGTACAAAATAATATGCGAGTGTTTGGATATCCCAGTGAGCACAGTTGGATCAATAATCAGGAAGTGGAAGCTGCATCACACCACCCAGGCACTGCCAAGAAAAGGCCGTCCCTCAAAACGCAGCGCTCAAACAAGAAGGAGACTTGTGAGAGAAGCCACAGAGAGGCCAACAATCACTTTGAAGGAGCTACAGAGTTCAGTGGCTGGAAGTAGAGTAATAGTGCACCAGTCAACCATATCAAGAGCATATCAATAACACTGGCCTGTATGGGAGGGTGGCAAGAAAGAAGCCGCTACTCAAAAAGTACCATCTGAAAGCATGTCTGGAGTTTGCCAGAAAGCATGAGAGTGACCCAGCTGCGATGTGGGAAAAGGTTTTGTGGTCAGATGAGACCAAGATAGAGCTTTTTGGCCAAAACTCAAAGCGCTATGTGTGGCTGTCACAACGCTGGCTGAGTGGTGACACGTCAGACCCGGAAGAAACACACAGACAGACGGTGGTGATGAGTAATGCTGAGTGCAATGGTGGCACTCAGCGTTTATTAAACGAAATAAAAGGTTTAAACAGACAGAACACAAAACAGGACACGGCACTTACGCCAAAATAAATATATAAACAAAAAACGGACTAAACAGTAAAACAGACAAACAAACACGGTGAGCAGATACTTTAACTATTATTACTATTATTAGTCTTATTCTTCTCTTTACCTCCGGCTCCAATCCCGTTCTCCACTCACCGAACACCCAACCCCGAGTGAATGAAACGTGCATCTATTTATACTGTTGTGCTGGGATTCAATTACTAATTAATTATTCACTTGAATCCCAGCACGTGAATTAAGTGTACTCCCGTGACCACACATTACATTTTAACCAGCACGTGAAGTGATTTGTGCCATCCTCATGCCTAAATACAAATCTACATTTTTAAATCACTCGTGTTACACAGACCCATTTATATCCCGTGTACCAATGACTATACACCAACATTTACACACGCAACATACAACATATAACACAAACTACGCACAAGGGCGTGGCCACATTGCCACAGTGGCTCAAACCTAACACTGCCCATGCCTCAAGACACACCATCCCTACAGTAAAGTATGGTGGTGGCAGCATCATGCTGTGGGGATGCTTCTCATCAGCAGGGACTGGGCATCTTGTTAAAATTGAAGGAAGAATGGATGGAGCAAAATACTGCAAGAGAACCTGCTTCAGTCCGCTAAAAAACTGAAGCTTGGGAGGAAATTCACCTTTCAGCAGGACAATGATCCCAAGCACAAGGCCAAAGCAACATTGGAGTGGCTCAAGAACAAAAAGGTGAATGTCCTATAGTGGCCCAGTCAAAGTCCTGATCTCAATCCCATAGAGAATCTATTTGAAAATTGCAGTCCACAAGCGTCGTCCAACCAACCTGAACAACCTGGAGCAAATCTGCCAAGAAGAATGGGCCAAAATCACTCTGACACTGTGTGCAAAGCTGGTACATACTTGCCCCAAAAGACTTAAAGCTGTTATTGCAGCAAAAGGTGGCTCTACCAAATAATGTGTGGGGGTTGAATACTTATGCAAGCAAGATATTTCAGTTTTCTATTTCTTAAATATTTCCCAACATAAAAATCAATGTCACCTTACAATAATTGATTTTGAGTTTCAGTGTTTTAAAATAAAATATCAAACAGAACGAAATTTCAATATACCATTTGTAATTCAGTAATATGAGAGAATTGGTCAGGGGTCTGAATACTTTTGCAAGGCACTGTAATTTATTTTTATATATATATATATATATATATATATATATATATATATATATATATATATATATATATATATATATATATATATATATATATATATATATATATATATATATAAATTGCTCAATGTATTTATATGGGCTACTCAAATCTTGGGACAGCTCCAATTAAATACTGGACTACTTGGATACTAGATTTTTATATTGTATTCAAGGCTTTAAATATCCAGTATCCATAATTCATAACACATGAAAGAGTAAAAGCTAGTCCTCCACATTAAAAAAAGGCACAGACAGGTAGCATGAACAAAGCAGCAGAACAAATGAAAAACATGTATTGTTATATAGAATCCACAGTACATAAGACAGCTTAAACTGCACCAGAGGAACACATAGCACCTGGACTCTGACCTGCACCAAACAATTAAATTCACACCAACATCCCAAAACAAGACAACATTCTCCTTGTGATACTGCAGATTTGCACTCTCAGTACACTGGGACGTACAGTCTCATCTCATTCATTGTGTTTGAACTTTAACAATGTTACACATGCTTGGAGAGTACGATCCCACCCAGAAACCAAACTCCTAAAACATTTCCTAATCAACAGAATTCAGAGCAGCAGCGTACTCAGAGTGCTGTGTGTGGAGCTTGTTCAGCTTCAGTCCCCGCTGGAATGCAGGATTTGAGGAACTAGCTGGAGAAAGGCATCATACTGGATTACACAAGCATACACAAAAAGGAGTCAGCCCTGCTACGCTTGGATGGTTCAGAATATAGTATAGACTTATTTTAACGATGTATTGATTTGGAATGAATCATGCATCTTTTACCAGACACACTTATAACCACGTCATATTATACTACAGCTATTTTAATGGTAACCATGAAACAAAGCCCATGGAAATAGCAATATAATAAATATCAAAACTTTTATATAGCGCCTTTCATAGTGGACCACCATCACAAACTGCTTTACAGAGGTAGGCTGTGAACTGTGCATTATATGTAGAGTCACTTACAATAGGACATTAATGCAACACCTAATCTACTGGATAGAGCACAAGGAGGTTAAGTGACTTGCTCAGGGTCACACAGCAAGTCAGTCAGTGGCAGAGATGGGATATGAACCAGTTACCTTCTGGTTACAAGCCCTGAACTTTAACCACTGAACCAAACTGCCTCCATAACATAGTTCAAATAAATTATCTTAATGAAAACTTTGAACATGCAATTACATTCCCACCAATTACTGTGCTTAAAACCCTTTTATGCACAAAATATTAAATAGCTGCAAAAATGTGGAAACAAACATTTAGTTAAAAAAAAAAAAAAAAAAAAAAAAAAAAAAAAAAAAAAAAACAAACCATACCATTTCATTTCATTTCAAAACAAAATTAAAACCATTTCATTAAATTTCATTTCATTTTCATTTCATTAAATTTCATTTCATTTCATTTCATTTCATTTCAACCAACCTGTTCCAGCTGTGCATTACCCTTCACCAAACTCTCCTCTCCCACCTAAAGGGACTTGCTCCCTTTATACCATGTATCTGGGACTTAATTGATGACAATTATTCAATCAGGAGCCAGCCACATTCCACAGGTGTATCTGACAGGGACAGAATTAACCCCATCCCTGCCAAACGTAAATAGATTTTTTTTCATTGCTTTATATGGAGAAGAAATGGCATCCTCATATGAGGACCTGATACATTTGCATCTTTCACATGTCCCTCTATATATAAAGACCAGAAGAGAGGTTTTATATCCGTCCCCATATGAGGTCGACATGCATGAAAGAGTTACAAACAAACTGCTGAAAAGCTGCCTTTGAATAGTAACACCATATTAACACTAATTTAAAAAGCATGCTACAGCTCCGTGTTTGGGACTTATCCATCAGCAGGGTTCATTAGTTGCATTCTTGTGGAAGTCACATGACATATTTGTTAGTATCAAAAACATTAACCTTGAGTTATGGCAATAGAAAGCCAGTGCTATCACCCCCAGCCCCGCACACATACATAGTAAACAATGAGAAGCAAACAAGCCATTAGAGCAGGAGTCTCCAGCCTGGTCCTAGAGAGCTACTGTGGCTGCTGCTTTCCATTTCAACCAATCTCTCAGTTACTTAATTGCACCTATTATTGGCTTAATTAGTGAAGATTAACAGGTGTTCCAGATCTTCAGCCACTGATGATGTAAAGACACCTATAAAACCTGCTGGAAAGGGGCTCTCCAGGACCAGGGTTGGAGACCCTGTGCATTAGAGAAATGGCTGGTAGTCTTGTGTACAGGCATGTTTGGTATGAGCTTCTTTGCTACAGGTTTTAATAATGTTTTTCAGACTGGATTGCATGGTCACCTCTTTTGTTTTCAAATGATAATGGGAGAGAAGCAGTGCAGTAAGGTCTGCTGCTTCAGTGCATGTTTGTAAGATAGCACTGTCCATGCTCTTCCGCATGGAATTGATGTGCATGAGTTTATTTATTTATTTTTTTAAATCTAAGCTTGTGATGTAAATTGAGAATATGATTTAACATCTGATTGAAACAAAATATATATTAAAATACTGTAGGCAAACTGATGCAAGTGCAGTGTAGTATATAGGTTAGTATTGCAGTGGAATGATGTTTTAATAATTACAAAATTAAAAACACTGCAGCTAAACATACAGTATATATGCATAATGCAGTGTAGTCCAGTATATTGCAGCATATCATTTTAAAACCTTGGTTGGCACGCCTTTAAACTTCTCTAATGGTAAACAGGGATGTGTTGGACTACAAATTGTGCAGTATCTATTTCTAATTACTTTTGTAAATAACACCTAGGACACAGTTCTGACTTCAAAGTTGTTGTTTTTTTTAAATAAAAAACAGTAATGCTGTTATAAAATATCAGTCGATAGCTCAGCTGCAATTAGCAGCAGTTCAGTTTCTGTTTCCAGGCAGCTTTTATATTGTTAAATTACGAGCAATACTGTATGGGAGACACTTGGCACTCTCAGTATATTCAGGCCTCTATCAGGTTTTGCAGGAAGTTACACAGTGATGGTTTTATAATGCAGCCAGGCTGTGGTGTACAGTAACTCTGTTTGTATCTGTCAGTCCTCCTAAATGCAAAAAAGAAAACAACGACAATATCCAAAACCAGCACAGTGCAATTGTACTGTCTAAAGGGGACGGGGACATGTGTCATTGTGGGACAGGGTGGAGCAGCAGCAGCAGCAGCAGCAGCTTGTCACATACTGCACACTTCACTCCACCAAAGTCACCCTGAGCATGAAATGGAGTGGAAATGTTTTGTTATGCTTCCAACAATGGGAGTTAGAAGTTGTGATTGCAGTCATGTGATGCCCTGCCTAATTCTATTTTAAAGTGATGCCCTCTCCTCTTACTAGAAGGGCACTGAAAGCAGTAAGCTAATGCCTAATAACACAAGCCACTGATCTAGCTCACTGGTTTTATGGCCTGGGATTCACATCCATTCAGAAATGTAAATTCATTATTTCATTAAGGGAATGGTACTACTTGCCATAGCCAATGGTTTTAATTTTTATTTTTTCTTAATTTGGTTCTGTAAGGCTAGTCATGCTCCGTGGGTCTGTAACAAGATCAAAATGCTCAAAGTTTAATGTCTATTTTCTTTTTAATTAAAATAGACATAAGGTTTGTATAGGAACACTGTGGAGTTTCGCTACATTCCCAAACAGAATGGAGTGCTCCTATGAACTGGCTTCTTGAATTCTTGTTTCCTATTGGTTCAAAAACCAAGATGTACTGTAACAGCAAGTGTGATTGGCTGACCCCAACCTGCCACTCACGCCCACAGTATCATCCAGTTTCTTCTGGCACTGGTCCATTGCTCTGTCACATTCCCTTGTGAGCTCCTTTGTGATTTTGTATCTAAAATAATAAACCATGGTTTACTGTAGATCACATTAGTCTCCCATGTGCTGGTGGGTGGGTGGATTGGTTCAATATGTACTCTTTGCATTGCCAAACATGCAGACATACAGTAAAGCCAGATCATGGTTTTGCAGAACAGTTTCTGCCTCATTGCACAGCATTGCCTAATGTGTACCTTGTGACTACATCAATAACTGCTCTGGAGGATTTCAATGACAAAGGTCCTGATTAGAAAAAACATTTGTGTAACACAAGGCTGCCTTTTCTACAATCTTGTACGTCACACACAGTAATATGTAACAAGGAGAACACTAGGGTTTTTGACAGTAACGTAGTGAAGGGTTGTGTTGTGTATATAAGTTTTGTAAAGTAATTTTAAAGATATCCTTCCCGACCTGTGAGGGCATTGTATAATCCTTCCGACCTGTGAGGGCATTGTATAAAGGAACAGAGTACCCTTAACTAAATGGCATGACAATTTATTCCTTGGAGTAGGTGGAAGTCGGTCATTTAGGAAAGGGACGGAGCTACAGTACCCAAACTCAATGACTCGGATGGGAAGCGGCGTGGCATCCGAGGATTGGAGGAGCGGATGCGCTCGTTAACCTAGGGGTCATGAGCGAGGGTATAAATAGGGGGGTATGGCAAGCCAAATTATCATTTAGAGATATCTCAAATTCATTTATAGATATCTCTAAATCATTTTAAGATATCAAATACATTTAGAGATATCTCAAAATGATTTACAGATATCTTTAAAAGAGATATCTAAAATGCATTTTTAAATATCTTTAAATCATTTTAAGATATCTCTAAATGCTTGAGATATCTTTTAAATACATTTCAGATATCTCTAAATCATTTAGAGATCTCCAAATAATGTCCTGTTCATTTAAAGATCACTAAATCATTTGACGATCTCTTCAAATAACTTCCTATTCATTTACAGATATTTCTAAATCATTTGAAGATATCTTCAAATGAACAGGAAGTTATTTAGAGAGCTCTAAATTATTTAGAGATATCTCTAAATGAACAGGAAGCTATCTGAAGATATCTTCAAATGATTTGCAGATATCTTTAAATGAACGGGAAGTTATTTGAAGATATCTTCAAATGATTTAGAGATGTCTTTAAATATGTGGATTTGGCTAGCATGGTGTGCCAAACTGTCATTTAGAGGTATCTTAAAATGAGGGTTTTAAAGATATCCTGGAAATCATTTGAAGATATCTTCAAATGAACAGGAAGCCATTTTGACATATCTGGAAATGACTTCCTGTGAAAAATGTTTAATGGACTTCCTGTCTATTTAAAGATATCTTCAAATGAACAGGAAGTTATTTAGGGATCTCTAAATGATTTAGATATCTCTCTAAATGAACAAAGTTATTTGAAGATATCTTCAAATTATTTACAGATATCTTTAAATGAACAGGAAGTTATTTAGATATATCTTTTAAAGCCCTGTAAGATATCTCTAAATGACAGTTAATACATTGTTTATTTATTTTCCAGATGGTTCTCCCCTCCGCCCCTGTGCAGTGTTTTTTCTTTTGTATTTAGTTTTTTTGATTATATTTTGATTTAGCGCCGTGTTTTGTTTATTTTTAAAACATGTGATGGCACACGATATCTGCTCGTCCTCTGCCAGGTTTTAGAAAATCTGCAAAAGGTGGCCATCTCCCGAATTAATTAAAGATTAATTTGGAATTCTAGTCCGGAGATGGTATCTGAAATAAAAAACCTGCAACTCTCTAGTTAGGGTGGGTGTCAGAAAGGTACTTAAAATGCAGTTTGAGATAAACATCACCTGGAAAATGATCAATTGGCTTGACCTGTGTTGCAGTTATTATTTTGTGTAAGTGATTTTGTTTTGTTTAAGAATTTTGGTGAGCGACTGTTTTCTGTTTAAATATTACAAAGGACTCTGTGTTAAAGTACCGCACATGAACCGTTTTGTCTTGTGTTTGTTAACTGTCGGCGTTCTGTTTTTTAATAGACTACCACTACTGCAACGATCTGGAGCTGTATGGGAGGAAGCAGAGGATGGGGAGACAGCAGCATAATCCCAGGGGTTGTTGTGGTGAATGAGTGGACATCACTTTCCCCCCCCTGGATTTCATGGAAAACTGTAATACACCACTTGCCTTATTCACTATCACTAGGAACTGTGTTTGTGTTTTGTGTTTAGTGTTGGTGTGTAAAACTGGACTTTTTGGTTAGGGGGTGCGAAGGTGGGATTTACAAAGGACCCAGTGAGGTCCGCTGCCGGAGCATTTCCTGCTGGAGCCTGGGAGGAGGCTGTGCATTCCTCGCTCCATCATTATTATTTACAGGCGTTCCATAAGGCTCTGGACATTGTTAATTAAATCAATAAAAACCCTTGTACTTGGAAATCATTGTCTGTCTGTTTTGTATCCACTCTGCACTGCACGCACCTGTATTCACTCACCACTTTGCCACAAGCAGTCATAGTCATGCTGTGCTTTTCTAGATCTTTACCTTCTGCTGAAATGAAGAACACTGGATATACACAATAAGCTTATATGGAAAACAAGAGCAGTGAGTGAAGTATGCATGACTATACAATAGTGTTCACTGTTTGAATGAGTAGAGCAGTGAGAGGGAAGTATTTATGACTATACAATAGTGTTCACTGTTTGAATGACCTGTAGAGCAGTGAAGTATGCATGACTATACAATAGTGTTCACTGTTTGAATGAGTAGAGCAGTGAGTGAAGTATGCATGACTATACAATGGTGTTCACTGTTTGAATGAGTAGAGCAGTGAGTGAAGTATGCATGACTATACAATAGTGTTTACTGTTTGAATGAGTGACTGAGAATGAATGAGAATTGTGACTTTCAACTAAAAATATCATAAAACAATCATTCAAAGAAAATGTAAACAAAATATGCCATCCATCCCCAGTCTTCTTGTAACCCTTTAGTAATGTTATCTAATGACAGGAGACAACCAGAAACAACAAGAAAATTCATGTATTTACAAAGATATGTCATCTCAAACATTTCCCCTTTGTGTGATAGAACACGGGGAGTGGTCATGTGATAGAAAGTAACAATATTGCATATATTTGATTGGTGTGATTCAGTGCACGTGGACAGTTTAATGACTGATTAATATAACCCTATAGAATTACACAATTACCCCAGTATACTTTCTACACATAAACATGCATCAGACAAAAGCTGGCTATATTTCTGAGGGGCAGTTGCCCTGTTGCAAGACAGATGTCTATTTTTCAACTGAGTTTTAAAGCACCGTTTAATCAAATACTCAGTCTTCAGTATTCCTGTAAACAGTGTCCAGTGCTTTGTGAATAGTGCCCATACATTGCTGAATTAGCTGTTTTTAGGGAAAGGGAATGGAGATGTTAGCTGCCATACATCAGATATTAAACTCTGAAAGAATCTATTATGTAAATCTCTCCGAGCCAACTCCCTCCAAAGTCACAAACCATCAAGGCTGTATAAAAGTTGGAGGAAAGGAACTCCAATTGTCCTCAGCCTTTCAGAGACCCTTGATTGTTCTGGCAGGAAAACATACAGTATGACCCTGAGCCACCTATAGGAACAGTGATACAGCTGGGATTGCTCCGTATATCCTGAAATGACCCGAACAAACAAATAAAGCACACAGAGATATTCAAAAAAATAATGCATGCAGGATAATCAGGTCACCTACAGAAAGGAAACCAATCTTCACTATATCTTTATATATACAAGTAAGTTTTTGCTCAATATATGTGTGTGTTTGTCATACATAAATGATTTCAATATATATTTAATACGTGTTAAAAAAAAATGAATGTGCAAAAATATAAAAACTTTTACAAATGTATTATTCACATTTTATTCAGTGTGGTTAGATCATTTTTGTTTAACAACATTGATGGTCTGTACAGAGTTTGGCCCTGCTGTTGCTTTTTTTTTACTGTATTTTATAAGAGCAATGATGTTGAGACTGCACTGTTCTTTTCATTAGTGTAATCTATACACTATACAATAAGACAGAGCCATGTTCCATCATCCACAAGTATGGAACCAGATAGATAAACAACTAATGACAATGCTGCTCACAGTATAGTGCTGAAAACAATAGCAAAGGATGAAAGGCAGCAAGTGTGTCCTGGTATAAACAAGGTACCTGTTTATGAAGCATAATCTGCTTCTTACTGAGTAAACAAATGGAGATTGAAAATTTTAGATCATTTTGTTTAGGAACACTGATGTCTGTAAAGCAAAGCTTTTGTACCTTTATATTTGCAATGATGTTGAGACTGCTGTCCATTCTCCCCACCACATGTTCCTTCAAAGCAAACACACGCAGTGAAAGGAACAAACACCATGGTGTTCCATTTAAGTATTAAACAAATTGGAAAGCAATTTGCACTTTTCTGAAAGCTTTTAACCATGTGCATATTTTCTGAGAAACCTTCATTTTCATTTTGCATCGCGACTTGCAGAGATAAAGGCATTTTCTGTTTGCAGCCTTAATCATCATTTCTGAAAGGAAACAGCCTTGCTGACAGAGGTTTTGTAATAAGCTTCAGGGACTTCATTTCCAGACAGTAGCAAAGGGTTACATTACAGTGCAGTGTAACATTGTTCCTGAAAAGGTGTTAGTACAAAACAAGGTAATGGCTTCATATTAAGTGACCCATACATGTATCTGCCTGACACGCTGTAGCAGTGATCAAAGACCACGCCATTGTTGCACATGCAACAACGGGCCATGAAATGTAGTACATATTCTCGCCCATGTTTTTCGTTTATCACAACCATGGTGCATTTTAAGATAATCATTAGAAGACAAAGATATTGCAGGAATACGTAGAACAAAGCAGACCGCTAGGGAAAGTAATGCAGTGTGTTTTAAACCTGACATATGACTCTTTATGGTTAAGATCCAACACAACCGCTTTCATACCCGCTTTCAGAACGACACGAGGTCGTTCGGCCCATCAGTGCTCACCCCATTCCGAGTAGCCGATTGATCTCAAAACATTGTCAAGTCAGGTCTTAAGAACCTAATGATTCAGTATCAGCAACAAGTATGTGTTCTAACCTGGTGAAAGTAATCTCTTTGACATTACTTTGCCATGCATTTAGATAATCCTTGAATCTTAGCGTACACATGCATTCATACACAAGGAAGCGTCACAGAATCGCAGTGTGATGATACATGATGTTGCCTAAGTTTGCAAAGCAACGCAGAGATGTTCAATTGCATGTTACATGACTGTTGCTGAGTATATTTATAGCACTGATACATCAATGAGCATCTGTGCTTTCAAATTAGATTAACTGACCTTTCTGTATCCATGCTAATCCCCCACCAGGAGACACGACAATGCCTCCTATAGTTAACCCTTCGTATTCCCATTTCATTTTCCACATTAAAAAAGGCAAACCATCCAACCGATGACATATAATATAATCTACTGTATACAGTTGAACCTGTTGAATCCTACATGAAGGATACACACTCAAACATCCTCACACAACTCCTTTGCAGAGATTTCTCTAGGCATGCTTGAAAATAAATCATTCTGTTGTCATAAAAGATTGTCTCTTTAAAACACGAAGCCCTGCACAGGACCTCTATCTCTGTATGTGGACGTTTTGTTTTTTTATCAGGGGGCTTGTAATGATAATAAGTCATGTAATAAAATGAATGAGTGTTGCAAATAACAAGGGAAGGCAGGCCAGATAGTATTGAGGCCAGTTTGGTCTAATGGGTTGCCTGCTACGTCCTTCAAGTTAGTCAGGCATTGCTGCTTATAGCCTAGTGTTTAGGGAACATGCCACCTGGTTGTGAATTTCACTGTTTGATTCAATTGATTACCACAGACACCACTTGTAAAAAGCCCCAACGCCTATAGTTCTTGAGCATTTTGAACAGAGCGTGTCTACTTTCCAAAGACTTTTCCCATTTTAAAAGCAGTGCTTAAAGAACAGCCCTGTTTACTGTACAATTCGCAACTTGTATCAAATGGATTCGGATTCAAATGCAATTAACACCATGATCGTATTAGAGTCACCGGTTCTGAATAGGAAACAACATAGCAACATTTGAACACGTGTGCATCGAAAGATGAGATGGACTCAAGATCCTTGTTAAAAACACGTGGAGCCTCGTGACACAAGAACACCCAGTCTGTACTCATAAGTAAGAGCGTGCAGAAACTCGTTCCTCATACTCGGAATTGCCTTTAAGAAGTATTTAATAAATCCATTCATGAACATGTTGATTTTCAAAGCAAGAAAAGATGTGCTGTCTCACATTTAAAACTGAGAACCAATCAATGGCAATTAAGTTCCGCGAGGCCATGCAGTGTACTACGGCAGCTCATTCTGTCAAGATCACAAGATCCTCCTTTATCTCAGGATAGTCAGAACAGCGAGATCACGACAAATGATCTCATCATCTCGACATAATGAAGGTTTGTTTTTGTTTCGATGGCCTCAACGAGCTGCTGTAGTTTGCAGCCTCGGTACGGCAGTAAAAATATTAGGATGAGAGGAAAATATTCTTCATATCGGCTTTTAAATCACTCAATGTGGAAGTTTCTGCCCTACTAACTATATAATGTGTGACCATCACATGTGGAAACCATTCATTCACAATCACGATTGCGCATTATTAAGGTGGTAAGAATAGGGTATTGGAGGATCAAGTGAAAACTGCATTTATTGCACCTTTTAGAAGCACGTTATTACCCCCTTTCCATTCTTTATATTGTCTAGTTTGAACTTAATATTTAATAAATAAATTAAAAAAAATTGTAGATTTAATTGTCCTATTTTTACCTTGTAAAATAAAATAAATTGTGTGTTTTATTGGCAAGGAATGTGTAAGAAATATTACATTTTCTAGTGTGTGTATGTGTGTGTGTGTGTGTGTGTGTGTGTGTGTGTGTGTGTATATATATATATATATATATATATATATATATATATATATATATATATATATAGTTTAGCCAGAGATCTGAATTCCGTTGTATTCACAATGCTTTACAGAACAATGATTTCGGCCATTTGTTTCCTATTCATCTTGCACAAAAGCACAGATGGTACACTACAAAGATATTCTTTGTATCTGAACAGATCTATTTGTGGGAATGAAAAGCATTTAATTCTCTTTGACATTTTCAAAGGATTAAAAACGCAATGGTGAGGTTTTAAATGCTAGCATTCTTGATGAGGTATTTTTAGGCAACATTATACAAACATACAGACTGTAGGCGTTAAAGTCTTCCTATAAAATAAGAGGCCACATCATATATCATAAGAGGCCAATGTGACTCTTTACTGCAAACATTTTAAACAAACAACATTGAAATGTCACGCAGAACAGTGCTTCACGATACTGGGCTGTCCCACGTTCCAGTCTGTGTCCCCTCCATTCCCAGTATTTATACCATATGAGCTCAGGACATACGCGTAGAACAGTGCTTCATGATACTGGACTGTCCCACATTCCAGTCTGTGTCCCCTCCATTCCCAGTATTTATACCATATGAGCTCAGAACATACGCGTAGAACAGTGCTTCATGATACTGGACTGTCCCACATTCCAGTCTGTGTCCCCTCCTGTAACAGGGGAGACCTGTGCTGACTCTTCTGGCGTGTTCATAGTGCTGCAGGGAGAGGGCAGCAGCTCGTCAATATCCGCCTGTCAGTCATGGCAGTGACATTTAATAAATAAATTAAAAAAATTGTAGATTTAATTGTCCTTCTTTTGAGTAAAATAAAAGGCGGGTGTGTGTTTATTGGCTGAATGTATAAATATTTCATTCTGCTGTGTGTGTCAGGTGTGTGTGTGTGTGTGTGTGTGTGTGTGTGTGTGTGTGTATATATATATATATATATATATAAAAATATATATATATACAAATAAATAATAAAGAAAGAAATAAAATTCCGTTGTATTCAGCGGTGGCGGGGAACAATGATTTTGGGCATTTGCCCGATTCATCTTGTATAGCACAGATGGTACACTACAAAGCTATTCTGGGTATCTGAACAGATCTATTTGTGGGAATGAAAAGCATTTAATTCTCTTTGACATTTTCAAAGGATTAAAAACGCAATGGCACTTTTTTATTTGCTAGTTTTGTTTACTGTGTATTTTTAGGCAACATTATTCCTTTACAGACTGTTTTGATTTAAACTTTTGTTTAAACCTCTGTACCCTTTACTGCAAACATTTTAAACAAACAAGTTGTGGCTCTGAACAGTGCTACCATAGGACGTTCCAGTCTGTGTCCCAGGCCACAGACAACATGAGCTCAGGACTGGCTGAACTGAACCCAATACTGGTTTCTACATTAAGTCTGGGCCCCTCCATTCCCAGTATTTTACCATATGCCTCATATCTGTGTCCTGTGTCAGTGAATTACCCACCACCCTTCCACACCTCCATTCCCAGTATTTATACCATATGAGCTCAGGACATACGCGTAGAACAGTGCTTCATGATACTGGACTGTCCCACATTCCAGTCTGTGTCCCCTCCATTCCCAGTATTTATACCATATGAGCTCAGAACATACGCGTAGAACAGTGCTTCATGACACTGGACTGTCCCACATTCCAGTCTGTGTCCCCTCCATTCCCAGTATTTATACCATATGAGCTCAGGACATACGTGACCACATTCTGTTTTTTTTTTTTTTTTTTATCTTACTAATTCTCAGTTGAATTTAGCCCCTTTAGCTGTTACTCCATTCAAGTTCAACCGACCATTAACAATCTCTTTCACAAGGTTACCGTGGGTAATTGTTTACCACATTAACAATCTCTTTCACAAGGTTACCGTGGGTAATTGTTTATCACATTAACAATCTCTTTCACAAGGTGACCGTGGGTAATTGTTTATCACATTAACAATCTCTTTCACAAGGTTACCGTGGGTAATTGTTTACCACATTAACAATCTCTTTCACAAGGTTACCGTGGGTAATTGTTTACCACATTAACAATCTCTTTCACAAGGTTACCGTGGGTAATTGTTTATCACATTAACAATCTCTTTCACAAGGTTACCGTGGGTAATTGTTTATCACATTAACAATCTCTTTCACAAGGTTACCGTGGGTAATTGTTTACCACATTAACAATCTCTTTCACAAGGTTACCGTGGGTAATTGTTTATCACATTAACAATCTCTTTCACAAGGTTACCGTGGGTAATTGTTTACCACATTTCTGCACATGCTTTATCTCTCCAGTCATGTTTAAAACAAAGTTCTAGTTATACCAAAGTCACTTTCAGCAAACTGGTTTAACATTACCAACACATTTTCTTTTCATATGACATTTCCATTCTACTCTGTATGGACAAACTTTGCAGAAGATTTCTACTTCCTTGCAGTCTCTGCGCCACGTTTAATCAGTGCTGTCCACGCTCTATTGACAACGTTTTAGCAGCTGTTTCCAATGTTTTGTCCAACCCCTGCAGGTCCCCTTTTGAAAGGCAGAATGAAGCCACCGCTGTCCTTCACTGCAGGTACGACGTGTCTGCAATCACAGCATCAAAATGCAAAGGTTCAAATTGAGAAAGCAAACAAGGCCTATTTGGATAATGTAGTGCTGGTGTGATGGCTTTGTTGTTTGGGGTTTGATGCATGTAGACGTGTGCTTGTTATTCACAAAGCATGCCATTACCTGATTCAGATTACCTTTAAGTGAAGATTATGATTGAATAATAGATAATGATGCAGATCCATCTCAGTCCAATTTTCTAGAATTTGTGAAGTGATATTATCTGGTGTGTAAGTATCCCAAATGATGGGTATGCATTGCATAGTAATACAGATAGCGCCACTGCTCCAAAATGGGATTTATTTTATATCATGCAACAGCATAGTACAATGCATACACATGTGGAAAGCACAGCATTCCTGTGCACATTTATATGGTCATCTTTTACAACACTTGCATTTGCCTTTGACTCTGTGAGTTGGTTGTTGACAGAGCAGGGTGCTGCATATTCAAATACATACTCAGCTGGCTGAGTAATAAGAGCATTATTCTAAGGGAAGAGATCCACTCTTTATGTGACTCTACTAACAAAGACAATCCCTGTACCTGTTTAATTTTATATTCAAATGTACAGAACATACAGCATATCCCCATTTGGGAAGTAGCCATTCCATAACTTTGAAGAAAACTTATTTGCATTATAAAATAGATTCACAGATAGGCAGCTTAATGTGCTGTAATTGTAGTGACTGAAGGGGACATGATGGACATTAAATACTTTTTTCAAAACAAGATTTTTAATGGGGTTTTTTTGTATTAAGTATGCACGCACGCGCACACACACGCGCACACGCGCACACACACACACACGCACACACACGCACGCACACGCGCGCGCACACACGCGCGCACACGCACGCACGCACGCACACACGCGCGCACACGCGCACACACGCACACACACGCACGCACGCACACACACGCGCACGCACACGCACACGCACACACACGCGCACAGACACGCACACACACGCACGCACGCACGGACACGCACGCACACACACGCACACAAAGCAATGGAACCAGTTCATTAAAAACAGTCTAAAACAGAATTTGATGAGACAGACATTGAAAAAGAGATTCAATACGTGGGTTTAATTGTAAAAATAAAATAACTAGTTTGTAGAAATAGATATATTTTAGAGTCCACAACTAAAATGTAATAAACATTTAATTTAATTGATTGTAGAATAGGAACTCTAAGATAGAACATCTATCTGTAAAAATAAGTTTTTAATCTTGACTTAAAACCAGTAGGAGTCCCAGCTTCCCTGACAGAAGCAGGCAGGGCAGTCCAGCATGCAGGAGCTTTACAAGAATCTAACAGTATTCTTCCTTGTTATTATTCAGTGTCTGAAGACTATGCAGTATGTATAAACATCCTTGTGAATATTTCAGTTGGAATGTGAGTTTCCTTTTGTTTTTGATAAAGTAAAATGGGATATGGTATGAGGTCACATGACCAGTGTAAAACACAAAGGAAAAAGGCTTAATTTTTTTTTTTTTTTTTTTTTTTTTTAATTCTGATTGAATTATTATTTAAATATGTCATTGGTCATTTGATTGCAGGTTTTTAGTTTTCCTATGATTTAAAAAACAAATCTTCTTTTAAGCTCCCTTGTGTGCAGGAGGTGAAGTAGTGGCACCAGTTCTCACAACAGCCTCATAAAAACAGGTTTTTTCCCCAAAACAACTTTACCTATCCGGGTGCCAGTCCTTATAACAGTTATTAACTCATGTGTCTTTATTTTTTTTCAAATCACAGTTGAACTTCAAAGTTCACATTGGGAATGGAGGGTGTCAGACTGAAATGTCTTTAACTTTCTTTAATGGTTGAATGTATATGTAGTGTATAACGGTCTTATAAGAAAACTAAAAATAACCAGGAGCCCCATTTCTGATGTGAAGCAGTGTGTTTGGTTAAGTGGTCAGTTTGCAGGTGTGGGGCTCCTAACTGTACTGATTTAAGCACCAGTAAGGGTCTTTATGCTGACAGCCTGTATTTTGTTTCCCATCTGTATTTATTACTCGCGCCTACTCTCTTGTGATAAGCAAATCCTGGCTACATCAAGGGTTAAAGCCAAGGCATGTTCCAGTATATTATACAAAGCAATTCGGACACATTCAATGATGGGCGGAATCTCTTCTGATTAACCTTGAACCCACAATCCTGCACGACCACCACAACTGGCACGCGTGTAATCTGCTGGGCATCTCTGCACACCCTCAGTGCCTGCCATGCCACTGCTCAGCCCGGAGCAAAAAAGGACAGTTTACCCCCTTCTTTTTACCATCACACACTGCAAGGGCTGGCTTGAGTTTTGTTCTTTTTACAACCACACCACCTTGCTTCAGGAGCACCTCCCCATCAAGGTATTGCACTTTTATAGTATTGAGGCCACCATCATCAGTCCCAAGCATATTGAAACACTGTTAAACGACCTCTCTAATTAAACAAACACGCTGTACACTACCAAACCCTCTCAAGACTTGGATGCAACATGATGTAACTCATTTGCACATTTGATTTTAGATTTTAAAAATAATAAACTACTGTATTAGAAACTAAAACAAATGAAAACAGTTTGCAATGAAGAAAATTAAAATCAAATAACATATGACTAAACTGATGAGGCCATCCCCTCTACTAAAGACACAGCAAGGTTTCACAGTATAGTATGCATACTGTATATGAATCAGTTTACTAACATTGATGCAAGCATGCAGAAGCAATGGTTCTTGTTTCACTGCAGTGCAAAAATACAGGGACAATCATGCAGAGTATTCATAAATATGGGGAGCCCTTGGTTCAAGGTTTTAATAGAGGAACAATACCCATATCAGCAGCACAACATCTTAATTGCTTCACATTTGAAGCTCTGATTAAAAACACATATCTTTGATTGTCATTTGAATGCACAGTAATTGCACCATCGAAAACACCTTCAACTGCAACTTCAAAATGCAACTTCGAAATGCAACTTCACCAGACAGCGTCCTGGCATTGATGTCTGTGTATTGCTGTTTATGTTGCAACCGTCCACTGTCTGTTTCCACAGGAGCTTCTTTTCATTTCATTTAACAGCTCAATGCATTTCATATGCACTCAAACAGACCCTGTTAAAAACGAAAAGCACTTCACACTCAAAACCAATTAAATGAAACAGAAGCTGTTGGCTTAATGGCGGTTTAGCTGGGAATAGAGAACACCCATGACTCACAACACAAAACCTTTGTAGGTCTGTGCATGAATAACTGTGCACTCACTGGCCTCTACCTTTCACTAGTGCTCCACAAAACAAAGAGAAGCACACTGCCTGCCCGCTTTGTTAACACCTGTGCCTAAAACGAACATAAGAAAGTTTACAAATGAGAGGAGGCCATTCGGCCCATCTTGCTCGTTTCGTTGTTAGTAGCTTATTGATCCCAGAATCTCATCAAGCAGCTTCTTGAAGGATCCCAGGGTGTCAGCTTCAGCAACATTACTGGGGAGTTGGTTCCAGACCCTCACAATTCTCTCCTTGTTTCTTTTTTCAGGTCAAAACAATCCCCTGGGTCAACATTGTCTATACCTTTGAGGATTTTGAATGCTCACATCAGATCACCGCATAGTCTAACATTGTCTATACCTTTGAGGATTTTGAATGCTTGAATCGGATCATCGCATAGTCTTCTATCGTGCTGGGCGAATGTTCTCGCTCATCACAGACTTGACACAATGAGGCATAGACTCCACAAGCTGCTGGGAGGTGCAGAGAAGCATGTCAACAAGCCAGTAATATTCCAGGCTCCTGCAAAGTGGGTGAAACACAGTGAAGGATAATTCAAATCTGTCATGATCTCAATCTTGTCAAATCAAGTGAAAGACAATGTATTTATAATGTATAATGTCACCGAAGTCTAGTGATTTGCAAGTGGTCCTTGTGTATTTTGAAAAATCCAATCCTCACAGTCATTTTGCAGTTATTTCCATGGTTATACTATGCTCTTACCATAGCTTACCCTGTTTGCCATGTTTTTAAACATGCTTTCCCACACCTCTCTGTGTTTCACAATGCTTCCCTATGCTTTACCACACTTCTCTGTGCTTTACAATGCTTCCCTATGCTTTACCACACCTCTCTGTGTTTCACAATGCTTCCCTATGCTTTACCATACCTCTCTGTGCTTTACAATGCTTCCCTATGCTTTACCACACCTCTCTGTGCTTTACAATGCTTCCCTATGTTTTACCACACCTCTCTGTGCTTTACAATGCTTCCCTATGCTTTACCACACCTCTCTGTGCTTTACAATGCTTCCCTATGCTTTACCACACCTCTCTGTGCTTTACAATGCTTCCCTATGCTTAACCATACCTCTCTGTGCTTTACAATGCTTCCCTATGCTTTACCATACCTCCCTGTGCTTTACAATGCTTCCCTATGCTTTACCACACCTCTTTGTGCTTTACAATGCTTCCCTATGCTTTACCACACCTCTCTGTGCTTTACAATGCTTCCCTATGCTTTACCACACCTCTCTGTGCTTTACAATGCTTCCCTATGCTTTACCACACCTCTCTGTGCTTTACAGTGCTTCCCTGTGCTTTACCAGACCTCTCTGTGCTTTACAATGCTTCCCTATGCTTTACCACACCTCTTTGTGCTTTACAATGCTTCCCTATGCTTTACCATGCTTTCACTTTGCTCTGTTAGACTGTGCTTTTACTGTGGGAAACTTTTATTAGGGTTCATCTAGAACCTCTCCTTATAAATATAGGTGCTGATATACCTTGGTAATTTAAAACTGTAGCACTTGAACAGGTAAAACCTTTGGTAAAGAGTTAAATGCTACTCCATTGTATTCGACAATATCATTGATTTCTTCAGCAGCTTGTTGGCATTTAGAGTTTACATTACTGTTTTGAAAAGGTGGAATGGATCGCCCTCTTGTGTTCATTTGAGGATTTGCAGCTACTGTTAAATTACTATTGCAGTGACTTTACATACAACACACACTGAGACTGGAAACTGTACAGACACAGTGCACTGACATCAGAGGCAGGGAGAAGGCATAGAGTAGTGTGTAATAGGTGCCTGATAGGGTAAAACAATATACTCAAATCAACATTCGGAAAATATTTGAATTTCATTGGTTGGTTGTGTTTTTGTTGAATCCAGATTATACAGCATTTCTACTGCAGTATGTGTATTTATATTGGTAATACATCTCAGTGGAATTAGTTTCCTGGGTAAAACCCCACAGGTTGCTGTCATTGTTGGTGCTGTATTATGTGTGTAATGACATGTGCCCTGTCTCCTTACCTCCCTGTCTCCCTGCCTCCCTACCTCCCTGTCTCCCTGTCTCCCTGCCTCCCTACCACCCTGTCTCCCTGTCTCCCTGCATGCCTACCTCCCTGTCTCCCTGCCTCCCTGCATGCCTACCTCCCTGTCTCCCTGCCTCCCTACATCCCTACCTCCCTGCATGCCTACCTACCTGTCTCCCTGCATGCCTACCTCCCTGTCTCCCTGCCTCCCTGCATGCCTACCTCCCTGTCTCCCTGCCTCCCTGCATGCCTACCTCCCTGTCTCCATGCCTCCCTACCTCCCTGTCTCCCTGCCTCCCTGCATGCCTACCTCCCTGCCTCCCTACCTCCTTGCATGCCTACCTCCCTGCATGCCTACCTCCCTGCCTCCCTGCCTCCCTACCTCCCTGCCTGCCGGCCTCCCTACATCCCTACCTCCCTGCCTCCCTACATCCCTGCCTCCCTGCCTCCCTACCTCCCTGCCTCCCTGCCTCCCTACATTCCTGCCTCCCTGCCTCCCTACATCCCTGCCTCCCTGCCTCCCTGCCTCCCTACCTCCCTGCATGCCTACCTCCCTGCCTCCCTACCTCCCTGTCTCCCTACCTCCCTGCATGCCTACCTCCCTACCTCCCTGCCTCCCTACATCCCTGCCTCCCTGCCTCCCCCTCCCTACCCCTGCCTCCCTGCCTCCCTACATTCCTGCCTCCCTGCCTCCCTACATCCCTGCCTCCCTGCCTCCCTGCCTCCCTACCTCCCTGCATGCCTACCTCCCTGCCTCCCTACCTCCCTGTCTCCCTGCCTCCCTACCTCCCTGTCTCCCTGTCTCCCTGCCTCCCTACCACCCTGTCTCCCTGTCTCCCTGCATGCCTACCTCCCTGTCTCCCTGCCTCCCTGCATGCCTACCTCCCTGTCTCCCTGCCTCCCTGCCTCCCTACCTCCCTACCTCCCTGCCTCCCTACCTCCCTACATCCCTGCCTCCCTGCCTCCCTGCCTCCCTACATTCCTACCTCCCTGCCTCCCTGCCTCCCTACCTCCCTACATCCCTGCCTCCCTACCTCCCCGACTCCCTACCTCCCTGCCTGCCTGCCTCCCTACATCCCTACCTCTCTGCCTCCCTACCTCCCTGCCTGCCTGCCTCCCTACATTCCTGCCTCCCTGCCTCCCTGCCTCCCTACCGCCCTACCTCTCTGCCTAATGCCTCCCTGTCTCCCTGCCTAATGCCTCCCTGTCTCCCTGCCTCCCTACCTCCCTGCCTCCCTACCTCCCTGCCTCCCTACCGCCCTGCCTCCCTGCCTAATGCCTCCCTGTCTCCCTGCCTAATGCCTCCCTGCCTCCCTGCCTCCCTACCTCCCTGCCTGCCTGCCTCCCTACATCCCTACCTCCGTGCCTCTCTGCCTCTCTGCCTCCCTGCCTCCCTGCCTCCCTGCCTCCCTGCCTCCCTGCCTCCCACAGTTTTGAGCAGAGCCTCTGTGGTATTTACCACTAGCTACTCCAGCAGATGGCGATAAAGAACTATCTACGTTACCTGAAGGTACAGAAACCAGTTAGATCCCTACAGTCCCTGTGTTTCCTGGTTCCAGAACAGCATTGTGAGCAGTGCTGCCTTAAAATAAGCCTGGGTCTGTTTGGAAGAATAGCTGCACTGTGTGTGCTACCAACTAACACATCTATTGAAGGCAAGCTTGAACTCCACTTATTATCAGAACACAATGTGCTCATTATCATTGCCCTGGCAGTAGAAGGTGACAGTATTTATACACAAGGTGCAATGCTTTACTCTCTATGTAACTGAATGACAAGGATCACGTGTCCACAATGAATGGCGTCTATGCTGAGTTTGTAAGGATTCCCCAAAATGTCCCCGACTAACTGTAGGAAAACTCACCACAACAAGCCTTGAAACAGTGTTCCGTTTATTTAGGCAAACACAGTAGAGCAGAGTTGCATACAATTCACTTAACAGACTATGTCTGTGAATACAATATTGTTTGCAGTTTCCTCCATGCATTCCCCATGGGTTCCTATGCATTGCCATGGTTTACCATGTTTAAAGTGCCTTCCATGCCTCTCAGTGCTTTGCAGTGCTTACCTGTGCATTAGCATGCTTCCACTGTGTGATCTACAGCTAGCACGATGCAGATTATCTGCAGTGTTGTGTTGGAAGTATTTTGTAAATACTGAATTTATAATAAAATAAATAAAATAAAAAGTGACCAAAAAAGATTCTCAACTTAATAAAAAAAATGGGGAAAGGGATAATATTAAAAGCTAGCTTCACATTTCAGTCTTGCTTGTAGTCATTTTGAGTGCTTAACATTATTGCAATTACTGAAAGACCTGTGTTTTTTTTTTCTTTTTCTTTTGTATGTCTGTGTGCTTTTACTATGGTGATCTTTAAGGAAAAGCATCTCTTTGAGCTCCAGGTTGATTGTTTTAGACGTTTGGACAGTGAGAGATACAGAGTTGGGGTTTATGAGATCACAGTGACCTCTTCATGGCAGCATCCTGACTCGTGAAATGATTCACAGCTGTTTTTTATCCTATTGTATTTGCAATTCACATAAAAGTGCTGCATGTCTTTAATGTGAACCAGCTGTAGCTACTACACAGAGTTCTGCTATGGGTCATGGGAAAACAATGTTTTATTATGAAACCCAGTGCGTCTGCGCTGTGTACTGAGAACAGAGCACAGACACAATTACACCGATGTAGAAAATGAACATACTGCATTTCTCTGCTGCGCAGATTCTGCAGAGCAAGGATAGGAACTTGATGACATTTAGATCCTGCACCCCATTGTTCTTGGTTGTTTTTAGTGCCATTCTCCCAATACTGAAGCGGTTTTACCTTTTTTATGATGCACTGTTCTTCTTGAAGTTGCTCACATTTAGAGTTCACCTTTTTATATTTTCTGTGTTTGTTTCGACCACCCTGCCAGTGACACATGCAAGCCATGACTGATACACCAGTCACAGTGTCTTTATAGGAAGAGCCCGTGCTGTCTCGTAGTGAACATGTTGTGCAGTGGTTCCTACTTCTTCAAAGATGCTTTGGCTGATCCAGCCAGGATATATTCCCCCGGAGCCCCTGAGCATATTGGAACGCTTGGAAAAGATCCACCGCTCCACTCACACCCAAATGTACAGAGGGGCCCATTAGGCATAAGTGTGAATATTGGTTGTCTCTCCCTGTTACTTTCAGGTGTGAAATGTCTTTAAGCAAAGAGGAACGAATCCAGATCATTCTGCTGTGTGGTGAAGACAGTCAATGCAGCAGCAGAGAGAACCCTTATAGGACAGACACCCTGTTTATTATAGGGGGTTTAAACATGCTGTTTTTCTGTTTATCAATTACTAATCTGAAATATATCAAGTTTTGCAAGAAAAAGGTTTTGACTAAAAGTCTTTTTTTTTTTTCTTAAGACCTTGAGAAATCAACCCATATGAATCTGTTACGTTTGTCAAAGCATTGTAATGTTTTCTTTTAGTATTGTAACCCATCTTCCCAGTGCAGGGTTTATAGTTATATTGTATGTGATAACAAGTGAGTCCAACCTATTTGTACAACAAGCCAAAGACAAGGAAGTAACCTCATTGTATCTCTCTTTTCATTCGCTGGACATGGAAGAATGTCTTCTGGATACACTGTTCTGAGGAGTAACGTTCCTTTCACAAACAGTGCAGTCTGGAGTACAAGCTGTCTGTAGAGCAGGATGCAGGGGGTGAAACAGGAACAGAAAGTACACATCCATCCTTCCATTCACTTTATTATGTTAAAACCAGGCGTGCAAGCTACAAAAAAAGGGGACACTTGAATAAACATGTTTTGTTTATCTTTATTATTACAACTTCTTTGCAGATTTTGTTAATGGTTTGCACTATGCCAGCAGTGCCGTGTAAAATGAATGCATTGAGTTCACAGAGGACCCATTGAATAGCAAGCACTATAAAACACAATCTTATTACACATACAGGGGATTCATCAGCCTATCTACTGTATATACTGCATACAGTAAATAACAGGGGACAAAAAGGGTTTCAAAATGTTCTTACGACTTAATAGCAAAACAACATGTTTCTTGTTTTTTATGCCAGACTTTATTTCCACTTTCTCCTACTACAACACAGTGCAGCAGGTATTAGGATCCCACCTGACACCACTCAAAGTCCTACACTATGTGCAGCAAAGGGAGTTTCATGTTTCAGGTGGGGTCCTAATACCTGTCGCACAGGAACTGAATATAAAGTGAGGTGGCAGGTTAAATTTACGTCACAGTCAAAATGAAAATACAATGTGGATAAGCAATTTACCGACAAATGATAAGGAAGGGCTAGAATTTCACACCAGCCCTGCTGTATCCTGTCCTGGGTTTCAGAACACCCCTCAGTGAAGTCTGTTTGTATTAAAATGATCAGGAGCCAGGAGTTTGAGCAGGGTTAGAAAGTCACAGTTTCAGAACCATCCTCAATAAAATATATTTTTTCAGTGATCAGGAGGCTGGAGTTTGTGCAATCAGACCCCTGTTCAATAAAGTATATATTTTCAGTGATCAGGAGGCTGGAGTAGATTTAGCTGGGGTCTGATTGCTAGCACCTAGTCATTTCAATAATATACCTAAACAGGGGAAGTCTGCTGGACTCGAGTGAGCTTCTAACCTTGCAATAAAGAACTTGCAAGAAAGCTGTTTGAAGCTTCAAGCCTGGGTTATTACTCCCAAAATGACATCCCACCTTTCACTGTTTAATTGAATAAAAACTCAAACAAGTAAAACAAAATGTGATTTATTCATATTTATTTAACACTTGTCAAACAGTTTATAGCATATTTGTGTCTTAGTGCCAGTCGTAATTACGTGCTCTATCACTAAACTTCAGGCTTGGTGTTGAGAAAAACAAAGTAAAGCAGCTCTCAGCTTGCTGGAAAGTAAAATATTAACAGCCTGTAAGATGTCTGGACACAGCAATGTTGCTTCTGATATTAACAGAATCACTTTCCCAGGCCCGCTGCGCGCGTGTGGTAATATGTAGAAATATTGTGAAGTGCACAAGCTATTACATGTACAAGCAACATAGCAAAAACCAGACGCACTGCAAGGTACTATATCAAATAACATTTTCAGTGTTGCGTTACAGATTACAGAGTGGTAACAGTTATACAAGCTATTTCCATACTGCTTACGACTCTCAGATAGGTATAATGGCAGTTTGTATTGTGTAGTGCAGTACCCCTCTGCTGGTTCCCCTCTCTTACACTTCCTTTGTTTGCTGACTGCATGGTACCTTTGGGCACAGATGGTTAATCGGAATTTGATTCCCGTTCAATGATTATATGTGTAGAGTACTAAAAAGAAGCTTAGTAAAACTACTTTAGTACTACTATATATCCTATGACTGAGTGTGCAAAGTAATGAGTGATAAGTATATGAGAAGAATGCATGTCACATACAAATGGGAACTGGTAAATGTACCATTCCAAAATACAAGATACAGTACATCGGACACATGTATAGAAAACAAGTATTAAGCACAAGAATTGCTTCAGATCCTAGACAAT